>OY757541.1:16984901-17003268 GCA_963584105.1 Alviniconcha strummeri | reverse complement strand
AGAGAGAGAGAGAGAGAGAGAGAGAGAGAGAGAGAGAGAGAGAATACGCAGTCCAGTATTCCTATTTCCAAAGTTCGATGGATTTTATATATATATATGGAAACGGTTAAAATATCCCACCACGTACTGAAACCCACGTAACTGCTTGAGAGTGGCGGAGAATAACGGCATCTAGAAGTGACCAATATTATAACAATAATAATATGCCTATGCCTTACCCTCTCACTTCAGTAGGTCGAGGCGAAGACCCCGACTGGGATTCACAAGTTGTCACCGCTTTCTTTGGCGTGGAGGCGAGATCATCGCCAGAACTGAAGTGACCTTCCCTGTCAGCCATACCCTGTCCCCCGTTTCAGTGTTGCTTTACGTCCACAGAAACCGCGCAGACTATTAGGGACGGAGAGCCTGGACGTCCACCTCCTCTTCTGTCACTCAGCTCCTGAGCTCTGAACCCTCTCGGCCTCCTTGGGATGTCTCTCTGGTGTCTCAAGCTCGTGTTCCCCCGAGATCTCACAAGTCTTGTCGCTGGGAGCGAACTGCAGGTCAATCTTCTCCTCCGAGCGAACGATGACTTTGTCAATAATTATGCTCCAGCGATTACCTGTCGTATTGGGTGAGTTAGGTTCTGGCGTTGACTGTTTGGTCACGCAGACATTGCGACTGAACTACTGTACAATGCGCACACTGATTAGCATTACAATAAAATCACAGCGCACTGGCTCTGATCCGAAATGAGCACACGACAGACCTATATCGGCTTTAGTGAGCCTAATCTGAAAGACGTTGTCTCGCTGACATCATCCAAAAAGTGATGGTCGAGTGACTGAATCCCAAAACAAACATTACATCATGAGTCACAGTGTCAACACACATACACAGTTCTGGTGTCGGATGCAACGGAATTGCTGACGAAAGAACTGATACCAGCTGGTAAGTTGTTTCAGTTGAAGTCAGTGTCCACATTTCGACAAACTTTGGCAAAGATAAAAAAGAACAGCAAGCTTCGATGACTCGATCGTACTCACAATGAAAGTTGTTTCAGTGGAAGTCAGTGTCCTCGTTTCGACGACCTATGGCAAAGACCAAATTCGGAACAGCAAGCTTCGATGACTCGATCGTATTCAAATGAAGAGGGGGGGGGGGGGGGGGGCGGGGGCGGGGGGGGGGGGGGAGGGGAACTTTTCTTTCCTGGAATTGAACCGAAGCACCATCACAGATGTCTTTCCCACTGCGACCTGTAGCAGCAGCTATCACCAGTAACGTGTAGTCTATTTTCAGTATCGTGCCACGTCGAACGCCCTAAGGTATAAACATACGGCTTAGAACGAAGGGAAACAACTGCTGTAAAATACCTGAAATGGGTACGGTCTATCAATAGGAACGAAGCAAGTGATCATACAGCAGTTTTACACTCAATTTGCCGTCCTGCTGGTTAAAAATTGACGGTAAAAAGTCACGAAGACAAGACCGTGAGTGCTGCCATTTTGTTCCTAGTAGTGTCGGTGACGTCATAAACTGACAAGGCATGCGGCATGTTACAGAAAAGAAAAGAAAAAGTCAGGGGCCAAGCTTGTTCTGCCCTTGCACCCCGAGGTCAAAATCGAAGCAAAGCTTTATAAACGTTAACACAGAACACCAAACAAAGCATGCAGACAAAAATTGTCGCACATTCTCTACGTTTCTGGCCAGTTTGCGTCTTCAGTTCATTTCACCTTTAATGTACGTCTCGGGGGGAAAAAGGAAGAAAAAAAGAACAAGAAAGAAAGAGAGAGAGAGAGAGAGAGAGAGAGAGAGAGAGAGAGAGAGAGAGAGAGAGAGAGAGAGAGAGATAGAGAGAGAGAGAGAGAGAGAGAGATGTGCGTATAATGTGATCTTGGTGCATGCGTGACTTTGCGAGTGCGCATGAGTTTCAGTAAAACAAATTGCCGTTTTGTAAGCATTTGTTTCATATTATTGCAGTGCACAAAGTATGTAACAAGTACTGTTATTGGACTCGTGTGGGCATTAGTAAATTGATATATTATTATGTACATGTATGTAAATACACATGTTGAGCTCGCTCAGTGGGGAATAGCTCTATGCAAAAATGTATGTATACGTTGCTGTAGTTTTATTTGGGGGATATCAATAATAGACTCTGTGGAGAAAACAAAGCAAGACAAAGCAAGAACTGTGGTGTGTGATATGTGTGCTTCTACTGTTGTACAATGACACACAGGTATATGTTCTTTTTGTGCAAAGAGCAATGCACATGGATACAGAATTATGCACATGAACATGTATGCATGTCATTTCTCTTGTCCTCATTTTCAATACAATATAGAACATTCCTGGACATCAATATTATGGTTAGGCTACATACAGTCACACAACAGACTTAAACATGAGCAAATTGAAGTTTATTTCGTTAGTACATTTAACCTAGTCATGTACTGAACAGTGAAGTTTTGTGAACAAAAAGTAGTGTCAATAACACTATACCAGTATAAATAAAAAGGCCACTGTATTTGCAGTTTTAAGCTTATTCTGTTTTCAGGTTAATCAAAATATCATTTAGTCTTTGGGTGGCTTAGTGCAAGAATATGTGCTGCTGTTTTTTAGAGCCTTGTTCCACTGCAACTTTTATTGATATTTATTATTGTTACAGTATAAGCATTAACACATATAAAACAATGGCAGTCCATCTTTCAGTCTCTGTACACACACACGCATTCAAATACAGAGAGAGAGAGAGAGAGAGAGAGAGAGAGAGAGAGAGAGAGAGAGAGAGAGAGAGAGAGAAAGAGCACAAAACTGCGTATTAAAAAACAAAAATAACTTTATTGAACAATTGCTGCCTATTGTTGAAGACGACTTTTTGCAGTGTATGCAGACCACCAGACAAAAATGGCAACCATAGCAGCAACAAACTCACTCTGCAGGACAGGGCCACTCCAAACTCCCTGTAACAAAATGATGAAAAATTATCAATTGTAAATAATGTTTCCACACTCAAGGTTCCTGTAGCAAAAAAAAAAAAAAAAAAGCATTCCAATTTCAAACAGTGTTTCAACCTTCCTGTCACAAAATGATACAAATATGACAGTTTAAATGGTGTTTGTATGACTCAAACTCCCCCTTCTAAAATGATGCAAATTAAAGACACAAAGCTTCCAACTTCCTGTCACAAATGACACACATGTAACAGATTTTAAATGCTGTTTAAAGAATCAAATCTTCCTGTTACAAAATGATGTTAGTAGGGCCATGCTGTGAGCAAACCCACAAAGATGGCAGGAAAGGAAGTGGCTTTTCAACAGTGCTTGAACAGGATTTCTGGAAGAAACTTCTGAACCAAACAACATTGTGGATAGGAACCTGATTGGGCAAGCAGGGTATTTGCTTCTCAAACATTCTTATTTTTACTTGCAGATGCGTACCTTGATCACTTTATAAATATGTGTGCGTCAACATGACACACAGGAATCTGTGCAACAAATTGAAATCTGTGCATAATAGACCCACAGTTGTGTGTTATCAGAAATGCTGCTTTAATCATGGTTGTCTGTGTACTGGTCAGCAAACTATCTGGTTTGTTCAGCAGGCATGGCAACTGTTTCACAGGACAAACTCTGAAAGCTAGGGGGTTTGGGGGCTCTCCCCCCCCCCCCCCCCCAAACCTTAAAAAGGCTTTCCCAAAGGATCAAAATGTGTGCAATTTCAGGCTATACTATGGTAATTTTTATGGAAATAAAGATAACTGGCATCATGAAACCATGTGCTGATACATTCCTTCTTCACCTCCTCACAAACGTTCACTGCCACTTCAACTGATGCCACTCCACTTTGGCACAGCTGCTGTCATTGAACTTTTTGCCACAGTTGACAACTCCAACAACACAAGTGGTGAATCTTTCAAAACCTTCTCAGCATTTGTGTTTTCTTTGTCAAAACAAGGCAGAGAAACATTTAGGTGTGACTGCGTTCAGCACTTACGACTTTTACAAGTTAGGTGCTGTGTTCATAATTAAAGCAACTGAGATGTGCGACAGCCATGTGTGAATGCACTCAGAATGTTTCATGGGTATTCAGTGCAGAGCACCAGAGAACCAGTGCTTCCATTTTTTTTTTATACCCCAGATGTTTTTCCCTGTGGACAATATTTTCACCCCATGGCAAGGCTGTTTAACTGCCATAGAAATTTGCATTTTTGCAGAAAATTCCCATGCCTGGTTCAGTGAAAATTCCCCAGAAAGTTTACTCACAGGGTGGCTGAGGTCTAGGGTGAAAAGAGGCTTGATGTTTTCTGTATTCTCTCCACTTCTCTGGGCCTGAAAAAATAGTCACATCAAACTGTACAGCAAACTAATCTATGATAACAAATGTTGGCCACCTTTGCTTCTTTTTGTTTTTAAATCTCACAACCTCATCAATCCTGTTCTGTATAAACAACTTTACTGAACAAAAGCACTCAAGAAGTGAATTTGGTAGAACACTACAGCATTTTAAACCCAATATATGCACACCGTCACTGGAACAGGTAAGGACCATCTCCCAAAACATGCACACTGTCACTGAAACAGTAAGGACTTTCTCCCAAAACATGCACACTGTCACTGGAACAGGTAAGGACTGTCTCCCAAAACATGCACACTGTCAGTGCAACAGGCAAGGACTAAATCAGATAAATTCTGTCCCTTCATTCCAGCTGAATGCTATGCACCCCAAACTAAAGACAACTGGTCATGCACCTCCACCTTTTTTAGTCTTTAATGACTGACAGTAATCCTCCCAGTGCTGAGGTCTGCACATGCTGAACTACTGAACGTAACCAACATAAACACATGACATATAAATGCACAGACACTGACTTCAAAATTGTGTACCAAAACAGTCATTTACATATGCCAAAACTAACAAGCAGAGCTCATGTCCACTGTCTCTTCACCTTTCTGAGCCATGCATAGCCCTCTTCATCAAAAACGCGAACTTGGTATGTTCCTGAGGGGAGCTTCTTGTGCTCGTCAGTCAAGCTCAACTGAAACACAACCAGACAAAGTGCAGTAACACTAACAGTTTCAAACCTTCAAGACAATTCACGTCAGTTAGTCAAAGTCACATTGCAACGGGTGAAACATTGGAACCCACAAGGAACTAAGTGCCTATTCAGAGAGATCGCCAAGAAATAAAACTGTATCATGCAGTGCATTAAACTAGTCTGCTGCATGTATGCTAGCAACACACAATGTATGCATTTCTCGCCTGCCACTACAGTTAGCAAGGCATATGTGATGATAATGCAGACCTTTTTCCTTCTCAGTTTTAAGATGACAAGAACTCACTGAAATCCAGCAATACCTGAGCTTTCCAGTAATACAGCTTTTCAAAGTTTCAAATTGAAAAAGTCTCCTCCCCAGCAAAACACAGCACTGTAAATAGCTGTCTCCTGCTACTACAGTTAGTAAGACATCTGTGAAAGAAAGAGAGCGAGCGAGCGACTGAGAGAAATCCATAATGGTGGAACACCTACCTGGAACTTGTTAGGCTCCCCAATCTTGCTGGCTGGGACAGTCTTTCCTCCAAACTCTGCGTAGAGGTTGATATTCTACAGTGACACAGAAGAAGACAAAAAGGGCATAAATTAACAGTACTGATCAACTAATTATCTACTAAATACTTCTAGTAAACAATAATTCAGAGTTAGGTTTCTTTTCTGTTATACTTATTTGTATGAGCATGCCTGCCCACATTCCTGCATGAGTTCTAACACAAGCATAAACCTTGACTGCAAATATCAATAAAAACAGGTCTTCTACAAGAGCACAGCAGTTTCAAATGTGGGTGACTTAATCATATATGCAACCTTAGAAAGCCTATCATTGTATTAATCCAACACACTATCTTCTTCTCACTGCAGAAACCCTTTTTTGCTTTGGTTGAAATTGAAATTGAAGGGCTATGTCTGCAGTAATGACACTGTCAATGGCCAAACTGAATACAGATCTTTTATAGTTCCATCATACATGTGCAAGTCATAAGTGTAACTTACTTATATTTAAATTTTAATGCCTAAGACTAAGACAGTAAGAGTCAAGACTGTGCAAAGAACACATGAATATAAAAGGTGCTTCAAATTCATTGCCTTAATTGTTTAATACTATTACTTATAATCATACAATTCCTTTACAATGGTTCTAAATTCTACTAGTTCTAGTAGTACAAAACAACAATGATTTGTTTATGCAACTCATTTTTAACAATTATGACAACTAATGGCTAAACCATCTTGTTTTTAAAGTTCTTAATCTTAGTAAGATAGAATCTAGTCTTACTTTTAATCCATTCTTGCAGGTGACAGAAAACTCTACAATGAAGACAGTTTCTGTGGAAACAGTGGTCTCCGGTGTAGTGTAGGTCTGTGATGTCACTTGTGGACCCAGGCACATGTCACCTGGTGACGCAAAAAATAACATAAATCCAGTATTTGCATTTTTACATTGATAAAAATTACCTCTGTTCCTGGTCAGTAATTTAAGTAACACTAAAGTAATAATAATAAAATCCATCATCAACTGATCAAGAAAACCAAAATAGTAACTGATCAAGAAAACCAAAATAGTAAATTAATAATGCTTTTAGTTTTACTGTTTTAGTTTCACCCTTTCCACCAGCTGACAAATTTTTCCATAACTGCTGTATTAACACTCATTTGCACATAGGTAAAGATTAGATATCAAAATGCTAAGACTGTAACAATGTAAGAGAAACGAAAGTGCTGTTCTGAATTTTTGATGCTGCTGTGGAGTGTGTGTGTCCCTGAAAGTAGTGAATATTGTCAACAAATCTGCAAGCAGTGATCATGCTAAACAATTTCAGACTGGTGTGAGATCCAGAAAGCAGCGAATGTGGTTCACGGACCCTGGTGCTCAAGACAACCACTGTAACTGGTCAGACACACAGCCATCTGTACTACTACTAGAACTCTGCTACAGAGTACAGTACTAGCAAACACCCAGCAGCTCTCTTCCCTGTCTAGAACACACACACATTGACTAGTCCAGAGGCGTTTCTGCCATTCTCCGGTGACAGGACAGAGTATTTCTTCTCCTTTTTCTGTATAGTGTCCAACTTCAACACTCTGGAAGTCTGACATTTTTTGCGTGTGCATGCTAATTTGCTATGTTAGTTGTTATTTTGCAGTCCACAAAGCCCTGACATGGATTACAGGATCTTTATTGTGCATGTGATCTTTTTGCATGCATATATATGACTAAGTGCCAAAAGGTGCACAAATCGTGGGTGAAAATTTTAATAGTCAATAAAATCTGATCCAATTACATTGTGTTGGTGTTACATTTAAAGAGTGTTCAGAAATGGCCCAAAAAACAGTGGACATAATATAAACATTTATGCTGAAGCGCATATGGAGATATTTCCATTAGAAGCCAATTTAAGCTCTGAAATCAGGCTCATGAAAATGGACAACGTAACAGTGACTGACTTCATCAACGATTACGTACATGTGCACAGTACACAAACAAGTTTAATTTCACGAAGGATTATGAAAGAAGCATCCCTTTACATAATTCAGTAAACATTAACA
Organism: Alviniconcha strummeri; assembly: GCA_963584105.1. Taxonomy (NCBI): domain Eukaryota; kingdom Metazoa; phylum Mollusca; class Gastropoda; family Provannidae; genus Alviniconcha; species Alviniconcha strummeri. The sequence continues at coordinate 16,995,686 of OY757541.1, read as the reverse complement.
GACAAATATTTAATCTGCGTTCATGATCATTTCTGAAAGATCGTGATTACCGACGTTGGGCGTAGTATAATATTTCGATCAAAAGTGTCGGTCGCTAAAAATCGTCTGCAAAGCTTCGAACAGGCCGGATGTTGACGCCATTCGCTTGACCGAAGTGTTGCACTGTGGACACAGTGCTGATTTTCACCACCGAAAATGCGCTTGACTTTTTACAAAGGAATTTGTGCCACGTTCCAATATTGCGGTAATAAATGACGTTCATCATAATACCAAATAAAATCAATTTGGAAAAAAAAAATCATTTTCGCCTATATTTTACATCCGGGCTATTATACGTCACTTCCTCACCACTGCGTTTCCATGTGGAGCCGACACTGTGGCTTTTTTTGCAGAAAACAGGCACATGGTAAAAAAAAAATTATGTCGACGTTCGTCATCAAACAATGTTTGCCATCATTTTCACCCAGTTTTGTTGATCTACAGTTGTAATCAGTCTTTGATTCATATATTCCTTTGCAAGCAATATACGCTGATGCATTAGCTGCAGTTTCGTTCATGTCTCGGGGTAGGAAGTTTGTTCTGTTGGTGTAATAAGAATGTGCAAGGCTCTCGTTACTACATGCCGGGGGTGGAGAGGGGCTCTGATGTCTGTTTTTGTCAATCCATCTCATGACCTGCAGACATTTGACAGTGCTTGTGTCCATCCATCTCATGACCTGCACTTTTGACAATGTGTCCATCCACCTCATGACTTACACATTTGACAGTGTTTGTGTTGATCCATCTCATGACAATAGTGTTATGTATTACTATTGAATGTGTTTGTCCAGCCATCTCATGACCTGCAGACACATTTGACAAATGTGTTCATCTCATGACCTGCAGACACTTTTGACAGTGTTTGTGTCCTTCCATCTCATGACCTGCAGACACTTTTGACAGTGTTTGTGTCCTTCCATCTCATGACCTGCAGACACTTTTGACAGTGTTTGTGTCCTTCCATCTCATGACCTGCAGACACTTTTGACAGTGTTTGTGTCCATCCATCTCATGACCTCAGACACTTTTAACAGTGTTTGTGTTCATCCATCTCATGACCTGCAGACACCTTTAACAGTGTTTGTGTCCGTCCATCTCATGACCTGACACTTTTGACAATGTTTGTGTCCATCTATCTCATGACCTGCAGACACATTTGACAGTGTGTTTGTCCATCTCATGACCTGCACACTTTTGACAGTTTGTCTTCATCCATCTCATGACCTGCAGACACTTTTGACAGTGTTTGTGTCCAGACAATTTTGACAATTTTTGTGTCCATCCATCTTATGACCTGCAGACATTTTTGACAGTGGTTTTACATCCATCCATCTCATGACATTCAGACACTTTTTAAGGTGGGCCTTACTGTCACTTGATAATACAACATTCTCTTTTTCTATTCTCTACAAATTGTTTCCAGGGTACAATTTGATACTGATGTCATTATTTTGTATTTCAGGCACCATGACAAAGACACGCTCTCCACATGTGGTACCTAAATTTGATGATGCAAGAGAGAGCAGCAGAGCACTCGTGGACGACAAAAGTCCAAGACAGCTGCAGACCAAAGAGCAAAAAATAAACTGACTTCCTAAGCTGACCCTGTGTGGTTGACAGGACACTAAAAATAGTAAAATCCAATTACTAACTAAATGTCATAATTTTGTACTTGCTCAGTTTAAGGTGGAAAACGCATGTACATACTGTAATATAAAATGACTGTACAATTCTGGAAGTGACTTGTGATGTCTCTGTTTTTATTTTTATTTTTGTTTCCTTCTGAAGGAAAAATGTTGTAAAACTGACATGCGTCATATGTTAGATTTTGCTTGATGAAAAGAAAACGATATTGTTGTCAAATATTTTTATTCAGAAACACTGATTTTGTGTTGATGATGCATAGCTTAATGTTTGAAATGACCTACAATGTAGTCCTGTTAGTGTTAGTGTTTTTGTTTGCTTGAAAAGGAAAATGTTGTTGTAATACTGATGTCCATCATACTTTTCTTTTGGCCTGGTGGGGGGGAAAAGGGCATGTACAATAAATATTTTCATCTGAAAATACCCTCTTTATTTGTACTGTGTTCTCTGCTGACATCCTGTGTGGCTGAAAGTGTGAAAAGTTGTGTTAGAAAAAAGAAGAAACATTACACGATGACAAACATCAGCCATTACAACAAATGACTTCTGCCATGCATAGGTCAGTGGCAAGGATCATATTTTGATTACATGACCATATGCCTAGAGCTCACAACATTCATGTAATGTACAATTCTGAGCACCTTAGTAGCCAAGTTGCTGCAGAGTGAGGTGTTTGTGTTGTAATAGCTGATGTCCGTCATACTGTCTAAAACGTATGTTTTTCCACTTCTGTGCAAAAACTATTGACATTATTGTTTAGTCCTTTTACACAAACATGACTTACTATCTGGCCTTCCAAAAAATACAGATCTCATACCGACATTAATATTTAAAAAATTCAACCCCTTCTGTCCACTTTCCTTGCACACCTTTTGGCACTTAGTCATATATACACACTGGGGACCTCAGTTTGTTGTTATAATTTTATATACTTCTTTTTTTTATAGGGGACCTCAGTTTATAGAACATAACTAAACTTACTGTATACAGTATCCAAAAGGTTTTTGTAGTCAGCACAGAATTTGATTCCGGAAAAATCTCAGGACAAAGCCTAGCATGTAAATTGTAATGGTAACCCATCCATTTGGTTGGCACATTCAATCGTGCTGACTTTTTAGAATGAGAGGGAGTACCCTTCATCCCTAGCTCTGTGCCACTTACCCTCTGCAGCCCTGATCAAGTGAATTAAAAGATTAAGTCAACAAATAATTAAAACAGATTAAAAAATAATACTGTCAAAATATCTTGTAACACTAACACTAGCACAGTAAGGTGAGTAACCGTACAACTTACAAGTAGTAAAACTGAAAAAGCAAAATTGTAACAGTACACAGCGACAGTAACATTACAATATAACACTGTAACTTAGTAAGTGTAAGTTACTGTAACACTAACAGTAACATTGGCAATTGAATTGTTATTGTAGTTTTTGTACTGTAAGTGTAACTGACAATGTGACATCTGGCAAACAGGTCATTGTCATCTTGATCCTGAACAGTGCAGTTCCCTGGTAAATGGTAAATCCATCTATTGTAATCAAAACATGAAACACTTTAACCGAATGTAAGTTTAAATCCAACAAGTGCAACCTCGATTGTCACATGGTCTTGTTCCGGGTGCCACGCATGCAGACGCGTTCGGACGAAACAATATTTCAACACTTCCCAAAAACGTCTGTAACTTTTACTCGAGTAAATCAATCTTTGTGAAAAATAACTACGTCTAAAAAGCTTACACAAAGACAAAAAATAACACGGAAACAAACCATGTGCGACAATGGGGAGCATAAACAGTGCGACAACAACGAGAACTTTGCCGGTGGCTGCCATGTTGGACGATCAGAAGTGGTTGCTGGGAAAAAGAGCAAGAACGACAACTGCGACGACGATATCTACTTGTCGTCTGCTAGGCGTAAGCCACATACAGCTTACGGTCTTTGCTTCAACTCACTGAGCAATTCAAATTAGATTACTTCCGTCACAGGTAGGATATATTCTTTATTTATTCAGTTCCGAGTACGCTGTAACTTTTTGCTTCATTTTTCTTTTAAAATTTCTGTTTTGGTCATCATCATCATAATCTCAGTCTGTCCCAGCAGCCTGAGAACATTCACTGATCTGCCTAGGCTGGAACCGTTTTATGAAAACATGTGGCAGAGCAAACAGGCAGGCCAAATAAAAAAAGGATAAAACCAACAAGGGTAGCATAGAAAATGAGGCAGTCACATATCTACATCACTCAGTGACTGAGCCGCGGCTATGACGGAGAAACATGATGATGAAGTGATGCTTAATGTCCTCAGATGTCGGTAGTGACATATTAGGGACAAGTTGTGACCAATACCGAAGCAACACAACGTTTCACTAGTACTAAACAAAGCGCGCCATGCAGACGACGGCTATAAAAAGAATGGACCTAGAGAGGCATCGGCATTGTCCCTAATATGCTTTTAGCATCTGAGGACAGAAGCACTGAAAACTTGACAGAACGAACGAGGCATCGGCTACTGATTAAGCTCGATCCTGTGTCTAAATGTGAGCAAGTGCTCTTTGTACGTTTTACAATAATCCCGCCCCGCTTAACGGATCAATGCAATTTCATTACTGTACTTTAGTAACCCGGGAACCGGAGCAGACGACGCTTTTGTTTTGAAGCGCGGCGTGTGGCGTAACGCCACATGGCCTTCACACAGCCGACCGGCGATAGCCGCCAGTGCGCGCCTTTTTCAAATCTGTTTTTCTCCCTTAACATTTTGACCGCTTGTTTGTTTACCTACTCTTTGTCTATCTAGTCCTTTTTATGCACTAAGCTATGTATAATATAATTTGGCATCTTAGAATGTTTATTTAACGTTTATTCAGACGCCGGATCGAGCTTAATTAGTAGCCGATGCCTCTCTAGGTCCATTCATCTTTTATAGCCGTCGTCTGCATGGCGCGCTTTGTTTAGTACTAGTAAATGGTAATGAAATGTTGTTTTGATTCGATTAAAGTAATTCTGTGTCGATCAATGCGTTGTCGTATAGTATTTTGCTTAGCTGACTTCATGTTTAGTGTTTATTTTGGGTTGAAATTAACTTATTAAGTATTGTGTACTGTAGAAGCTAAGTTGTATTCATAGACTACTTAATCTCACTATCAGCGCTGCTGCGACTAAGGTTACGCGCCCCAGGCGAAAGTTCGCACCGATTGTTTTAATGCTAGTCTTTGAGTTTGTCTTGCTTCTCTTACAGAGCGTTGTATTGTAATTGTTATGTACCATTTTAACCGTGGGAGCGTGCTCTTTATTCCGATGTAAGTTTTAGTGACATTTATAATTTGTACATTGTGTTAGTTGTGATTTAGTTGTACGAATCTGTATATAGACAGGCGCAAGCCACGCTTCCCACTCTTTGTGTAAATAAAATAAGTCATGAGTGTACATTTTGTTTATACGGTTTAAAAGATGGTAACTGTAGCTTTTATTTGATGTTTTTGATGTTTTAATTAGTTTAGTTATTGTAGAGGAAAGTGTATTTGTGCGGGCCAGGGAAACACAATTGTCAGCCATTTTGTGGTCCAGAGGGCCGTTTTTACTGTAGCGATAGCGTGTGTTCCCTGTGGCCCGCGCCGTTCTCTTATCTATGCGTGAGCGTGATGATTTTGGGCGTGTGCTGAAAACTGTCTGCGGCTGAACAAGTAAAAACTGATTGCTGCCATACGCCTGCTGTGGTCTCCACTTTATTGACTCCGCTGCCTGTGTCTTGTCCTTTGACCACTCCACTCCATTACAACTTTGGCGCTGCGAGCAGGATGAGCGGAGCTACCCGAGACCACAGCAGGTTGAGTGACCACGGCCCAGACCGCTGCAGACAACCCTGATGATGATGGCCAGCCACCAACACCACCGACGCCGGGTACCACAACTGACGACCCGGCTAGCCACCAACACCACCGATGTCGCGGTACCACAACTGACGACCCCGGCTAGCCACCAGCACCACCGACGACCCCGGCTAGCCACCAGCACCACCGACGACCCCGGCTAGCCACCAACACCACCGATGTCGCGGTACCACAACTGACGACCCCGGCTAGCCACCAGCACCATCGACGACCCCGGCTAGCCACCAACACCGTCGACGCCGCCGGCCAGCAGTCTCCGTCATCGCGGCCAGACGTAACTGACTCCGAGTCAGACAGTGACGATGAACTATGCGTGTTAACACCGAAGAATCCAGCTCGTGCTGCTGTTGCTGTGCCAGTAGTGACACATGTCATCCAGCGACCACCTGTGCCTCTGCCTAGACGCTCACGACGTCTGGCAGAGAAGAACATTATTCAACAGTAACCCGACCGCAAAGTTACCTGGCGCAGTACCGTAAGTGTTTTGAAATTAGCTGTTTTGTTGACATGACATGTGTGTGATTGCATTTTATACAGTGTTCATGATTTTTATGTCAGATGCCATTTGTATTGCTAGGTTCATGGTATGTTTTTATCTTGGCTATTTTGTAGGTGCAATGTGTCGGAAACAACGGTACTTAGGAGAATTTTGCTTAAATGCAAATCTTCTAGTCTAACTGCCTGTTTTACTGGCAAATAGTGCAGATTTTTTTGGTGACCTAAATGGATTGTGAAATGTGATAACTCAGTGACCGGTTGCTTCAGTACATACTCAGGCATTTTTCAGTAGGTTGTAGATATTAGAGGATCATTGTTTAAATAACAACCCTCTGTTGATCTAAGGCATAATGCCGCCTCTGATTTGGTCTTATTTGAAATTGCGGACTCTCATATTAAATATATGCTAGTCAAAGGATTGATTTTGTTTCCCGGTTCAGCCGGAGATCTTAGCCCATTCTAGGTTGTTACGTTAAATACGTCGCCTGACAGATTGGTGTTTTTACTCAGCGAGGACGCTGGTAGTGGTAGAGTAGGGGGGGATGTGAGCAAGTGCTCTTTGTACGTTTTACAATAATCCCGCTACTCTACGGCGTAACGCCACATGGCCTTCACACAGCCGACCGGCGATAGCCGCCAGTGCGCGCCTTTTTCAAATCTGTTTTTCTCCCTTAACATTTTGACCGCTTGGTTGTTTACCTACTCTTTGTCTATCTAGTCCTTTTTATGCACTAAGCTATGTATAATATAATTTGGCATCTTAGAATGTTTATTTAACGTTTATTCAGACACCGGATCGAGCTTAATTAGTAGCCGATGCCTCTCTAGGTCCATTGGCTTTTATAGCCGTCGTCTGCATGGCGCGCTTTGTTTAGTACTAGTAAATGGTAGTGAAATGTTGTTTTGATTCGATTAAAGTAATTCTGTGTCGATCAATGCGTTGTCGTATAGTATTTTACTTAGCTGACTTCATGTTTAGTGTTTATTTTGGGTTGAAATTAACTTATTAAGTATTGTGTACTGTAGAAGCTAAGTTGTATTCATAGACTACTTAATCTCACTATCAGCGCTGCTGCGACTAAGGTTACGCGCCCCAGGCGAAAGTTCGCACCGATTGTTTTAATGCTAGTCTTTGAGTTTGTCTTGCTTCTCTTACAGAGCGTTGTATTGTAATTGTTATGTACCATTTTAACCGTGGGAGCGTGCTCTTTATTCCGATGTAAGTTTTAGTGACATTTATAATTTGTACATTGTGTTAGTTGTGATTTAGTTGTACGAATCTGTATATAGACAGGCGCAAGCCACGCTTCCCACTCTTTGTGTAAATAAAATAGGTCATGTGTGTACATTTTGTTTATACGGTTTAAAAGATGGTAACTGTAGCTTTCATTTGATGTTTTTCATGTTTTAATTGGTTTAGTTATTGTAGAGGAAAGTGTATTTGTGCGGGCCAGGGAAACACAATTGTCAGCCATTTTGTGGTCCAGAGGGGCGATTTTACTGTAGCGATAGCGTGTGTTCCCTGTGGCCCGCGCCGTTCTCTTATCTATGCGTGAGCGTGATGATTTTGTGTGTGTGCTGAAAACTGTCTGCGGCTGAACAAGTAAAAACTGATTGCTGCCATACGCCTGCTGTGGTCTCCACTTTATTGACTCCGCTGCCTGTGTCTTGTCCTTTGACCACTCCACTCCATTACATAAATAAACGTTAGATAAACATTCTAAGATGCCAAAATATATTACTCATAGCTTGGTGCGTAAAAAGGACTAAATAAACAAAGAGTAGGTAAACAAACAAGCGGTCAAAATGTTAAGGGAGAAAAACAGATTTGAAAATGGCGCGCACTGGCGGCCGTATCGCCGGTCGGCTGCGTGAAGGCCATGTGGCGTTACGCCACACGCCGCGCTTCAAAACAAAAAGCGTCGTCTGCTCCGGTTCCCGGGTTACTATCAGTACAGTAATGAAATTGCGGCATTGATCCGTTAAGCGGGGCGGGATTATTGTAAAAACGTATACAAAGAGCACTTGCTCACATATATAAACTGAGTGAAACTGCGGAACTGATTCAAGACTGACTAAAGATGTGCAGATCTGCCTATATAGAAATTCGGAGAATTAGTAACATCCGTCACTATCTCACTACTGATGCTACAAAAACCCTCCTCTGTGCCTTTGTTTTGTCAAAACTTGACTACTGTAATTCTCTTCTATCAGGTTCTCCAAAACATCTTCTTGACAAACTCCAAAAGGTCCAAAATTCGGCAGCCAGACTTGTCTTCAAAGCTCTCAAGCACAAACACATCAAACCCCTCCTTCAGAAACTTCACTGGCTACCAGTAGTCTCAAGAATCCAGTATAAAGTTGCAACTCTGTGCTACAATTCTTTCACTGAAAGTTACCCAGTCTATCTTTCTGAACTCCTGACTGTCTACCGTCCATCCAGACAACTTCGCTCCATTTCTGACACCAGAACCTTCCGCATACCTTTCACAAAAACAAAGACCTTTGGACAACGAGCTTTTTCTTTCACGGGCCCGACAGAGTGGAACTCGTTACCGTATGATGTTCGTCACTCAGTGTCAACATCGTCTTTCAAGCAGGCCTTAAAAACTCATCTCTTCAAATCTGCATATAATTAATAACCCACCCACCCCCGCCCCACCTCTGTGTGTGTGTGTGTGTGTGTGGGTGGGTGGGTGGGTGGGTGTGTGTGCGTGCGTGCGTGCGTGCGTGCGTGCGTGCGTGCGTGTGTGTGTGTGTGCAATATCCCGCTGTACCTTTTTGTATTTGCAGTATATCTACTTGTATCATACATGTGTGCTAAATCAGAGTTTGGTCATGTTTGGTTACTGGCAACTTTGGTTTATTTACTGAAATTCCTGTATGTAAATTCTTGCGTGGTTGGCGGGCGTATAGGCCGAAACCTTCTCTCTTTTTTTTTCTTTTTTTTTTTTTATAAATCTTGTCCATTGTATGTGTTTATACATTTTTCTGCAGCTTTGTGTACGGCGCATTGTGCCCTAGATCTTGCTAAGGATCATGCGCCATAGAAATGTCCATTATTATTATTATTATAAGATCTAAGAGTGACTGAAAGTCTGAAAATGCACTTTACTGAGTATTCAACTGTGACTACCATGTAAGTCTGACGGTACCACGCACGTAAAACCGACGTAAAGCTGAGACTAAAACAAGACAGATGCGACTGCTGTGTAAACGTGCCTCTACCCGCCCATTTCGGTTTGGCCCCCACCGGGCCTCTGTGCACAAATTGAAATCCCACTCCCGCCGTGTAACCCAGTAACAATTAATCAAGATTGTAAACTTCTAATGGTGTGAAATCAATGCCTTACATGATGATGGCATACGGCACCTATTTTGCCGTGCGCAAGGTCTTGTTTTGCTCGGCTTATTCCTTAAGCCCGTTCAGTCTTAACTGGGCGAATGTTTGTTCGCCGAACGGTACTTCGGACAGTTCGACAAACTATGATTCGTTTCTTAACTGAACTTTTAGTTCGCCGAACTCGGCATGGTTCGGACAGTCGACAAACTTTACTATTCGTTCTCAACTGGCTTGTAATGAGATGCAAGCTTCGCCCGAATTTGCGGCGGCACTGAGACGCGCAGCAGACAGCAGAAAAGGCTAAAGTCAAGTCAGTATACTTTAATCATCTCCCTCACAGGGTAATTCAACTAACTACTATCTCATTCTTGGTCCCCGATACAAGGTTGCGCCTCCCACAAGTCAACAAATAAACAAATTCCCTCCGAAGCGAATGAAGAACCTAGCGACACCGTCATCCATTTTTTTTCTTTCTTTTTTTTCTTTTTTTTTCATCCACAGGAGAGTTCTGCTCTCAGCCAGTCAGAGGCAATGTCAGTTCGTCGAGTAGGGAGAATGTTCCCAGAACATGTTGAGCGAAGCTTTTTGCACCCCGAATATAGCTTCGACGAATAATCCCAACTAGGTTCGCGAAGAAAAGTTCGTCCAATTAAGAACCATCTAGGTTCGCCGCCGAATACTTCCAATTAGGTTCGAGAACAAACATTCGCCTAATTAAGAACGGGCTTTAGACGCCCTGATGTAACCCGGCCTATGTGGTTGACTGGGCTCAAAGCACAAACTAACTAAATTGTCTTATTCACAGCACTAGCACTACGTGGTTATGGAGTTTTAGGATCTGTGTCATCACTGAGGTGCAAAATAGACTCAGTGTTGACTGAAACTGTATGGTTTTCATGTCAAGGCCACACGTCACACACACACACACACACACACACACACACACACACACACACACACACACACACACACACACACACACACACACACACACACACACACACACACACACACACACACACACACACACAGGCGCGCGCGCGCGCAAACGCACTCTCATCCCGCTCAGTTGTTCTCATCTCAGACAGACTTCTTTCTTGTGAATCTTTACTGAAGGGACTGAAGTACTGAGATCAAACATGAAGGAACATTTCAAGAGTTTTTCCCCTTGACTACTGCCCGCATCTTCCAACAGTCGCTAGAAAACTATGGTGCAAAAGGCAGTTGCGAAGAATATAACGGTTGCATGCAGCAAAACAGAATTATGTTTCGTCGATTACGTGACATTCAGAAAAAATCTGACATAGCATCCTGTAATGATAATAACATTCACCCTGTTTTAAATCAAAGGCATTATAAATTTCCGAACACTGTAAC
>OY757541.1:16879964-16984701 GCA_963584105.1 Alviniconcha strummeri | reverse complement strand
TGTTTAAGTTGCATGTAAGTGTTGGCTGTGGGTACTGTGCAATTTAATTGTATTGTTATATACATGTAGACTGCCTGTAGTTATACACTTGGTGGATTAGTTGCTAAAATTGAACAAGCCGAATGCATGCATGGACTGGCTGTAGGTATAACTATATATATAGACACACTGAACAGGTTTTCAGCATTATAATTATTTTACTTTTCAGTCTCCGTTTATGCAAGCCCTGCTACTGACAAATTGTCTGTGTGTCCACAATACATAAAATGCGTATTTCAGACACAGCTCGCTCCATTAATGTGCCTTGAAGCTTTAAAACATTTTAAAACTACAGTAACCAATGTACAACATTATTCACATGGTACATTGTCATTATTTGACAGATTGATACCTTTAGTTTAAATTTTAGTCATGTTTTGTCATGTGTTGGTAGATACAGTGGCCTCAGTCAATCGTATTTTGCCTACACCAGAACTTTCCTTTACATTATGACTGCTGAAGTTGTCTGCTGTTTTTTTAGCAATACTTTTTTCTGGTGAAAATCTAGTCATATTTATTCAAATACATATACACTGAATCCCCCCTGCATTTTAGTGGCAGTCTTATATTTGTACATGAATGAATTAAAGAATTAAATTAAATTTGTACATATCTGTTTATCATCCTAACCCATTCATGAACATCCAAGAACATCACATCACAAGTGAGACTGTTTGCAGATAACACAATCTTATACCACAAAATCTGATCCTAAAGAGGCTCCAGCATACTCCAAGAAGTGCTGGATCAACTTGAATGCTGGGAGAAGGACTGGCAGATGACATTCAACATCGACAAGTGCCACATTTTGACAGTCTCCAGAAAGAGAAAGCAGATTGTCACTGACTACTCCCTCCATGGTCAAGGTTTTGGAAAGGTTGAGAAGACCATGGGGTGAAGCTGACAAAAGACGTTAACTGGGGATTCAATGTCTATACTATCACAGCCAAAATGAACAGGACCAGCATGTTCGCTTACTAGAACCTGAAAGGGAGTCCCATCACAGTTCAAACAAAGTGCTACAAGGGCATTATATGCCCAATCCTGGAGTACACCACCCCTTTGTGGGACCCCCACCAGAAACACCTGCAGGACCAATTGGAGATGGTCCAGAGAAGAATTGCATGGTGTATTTGCAGTAACCTCAGGCATACCTCCAGCACCTCTGCCCTGATTTTTAAAAAAAGCCGCAAACTCTCTCCCTGAAGGTCCATTGTACATCAAACACCATACCATGCTGTACAATTTTGTAGGTGGTCTGTTTGACGCTAAGCCCAAAGGAACTCTTAACTTCACCCAAAATCTTACCCATGGTCACGAGACCAAGCTCCTCATTCCCCATTCCAAAATTGTGGGTGTGAGCATGCCCATACTTTAGAGAGGAAACCTTACCTGCCATACACTGTGGGTATGTAGGCACACCCACACTATTAGAAACTTACCCACCATATGTTGTGGGTGGGGAGTCATCATACCTTTCCAAGAGACAGCATAATTTATTTATTTTTTACATGCGGCACATCATGGGTGTGACTTGGATATCAGATTTTTCCATCAACAGATGGAATTCCACCAGCTGAGGAGTGGCATGGGTTATTCCTAAGAGAGAAATGTATTTGAGTACACTCTGTGAAAATTTGGGGGTAAATGATTTGTGAATTCCCATCCAAATTTATTATTTTAGAATCTCATCTCATGTCTACACCCATGCTATTTTTAAACTCCTGTAAAAAAGGTACGGGCGTGGGTATATCCACAATGTATGGGCAGGTATATCTACAGGTAAGCCCACATTAATACATCCATGATGTATGGTGTGCAACTTTCAAGGTTATGCATGGTGAAAGTTATAAGCATGTGGGACCAGAGCTTCATGAGAAAACAAGATAAACGTAAAATGTTCAACAAATACTGATCGGCGTAATTTACACATTGTAATATTGCCATGTCTCTGGACATGTTCTGAAACAGTTGCCATCCTTGAACAATTAAAAAAATTAATTGCTTAAAAACACAGAAAAATATGTACATAATAATAATAATGTACATTTATCATGCGCTCATCAGTTCCTTGAGCACTCACATGATACATATTAACCTAAATATGGTATTCTATACACATGTAGAGCACAGTCCCACCAAAACTACCCACACAAACTGACAAAGCACAATACAGAAAGACGACCCCCACCACAATGAATCACAATGAATTCAAATGTGCACAACACTGATCTGTATCATATATCACATACATGCGCATGAGCATGTGCATGCACACACACACACACACACACACACACACATAATGACTGTAGCAGAAACTGGGTACTAATATTAGTTGGAGCGAAAATACTGTGAGAAGAAGGTTTTCAGTTTGGCTTTAAAAGATGACAGGGTTGAGCCCTGTCTGAGGTCTAGTGGGAGTGAATTCCAAATGTGTGGTCCAAAGCAAGAGAAGGTGCAAAAGCCATAAGTCTTGCATTTGTAGCATTAGATTTTCAGCATGCAGGCATTAGAAGAAGAGTGTATTGTATGAGATGGAGTGTAGACGTGTAGCAGTTCAGAGAGGTAAGCAGGACCAGAACCATTTATTGATAAAAGTCAAACATGAGAGGTTCAGAATTTTTTTTTTTTTATTGTTTGGCTCATTAATTTATACAAAATGTTCAATAAACAATAGAATAGAATATCCATTAGCCATATATCATTAGATGGACACATCAAAATGTCATAATTCTGGGCCAGATATACGACAGTACTGACATGTACCTGCACACAAACTGTGTCTTAGTCATCTCCAGCTTAGACATATATGGCATTAGAGAAATTCACACACACATATAATGATATATTAAGCCTTCTTGCTCTCTTTTTGAGTTTCTTTCAAGCCAGTAAATACTGACCACAATGAAAACAAAAAATGTACAAAGTCCAGTTGTTTTGCACATAACTATTACATGCAACTGCAAGTCACACAGACTGAACACAATGTGACAAGAACTTGCAGAAAAACAACATTATTTTCAGCACTGTACAAAAAAAGAAAACAAAAATCAGAGACAGTTCACTGAAGAACTGAAAGAGCCTCTCACAAACATTCACTTGCATCAACACAAAACAATGTACAAGCACTCATTTTGCTATGCACACCTATAATTATAAATGCCTGCTGAGACAAGTTATGTAAATTCATGATGCAAACCCCTCCTCTCCCCCCTCCCCACCCCCCCTTAACCCCATCCCCTAATGGGTTCAAGTTATACATCACCATGCATAAAGCCAGCTCCCTCACACACACACACACACACACACACACACACACACACACACACACACACACACACAAACACACACACACACACACACACACACACACACACACACACACAATTATGGGTGCAAGAGGCTGAAGGGGTATCTATCAGCCTGCCATCCTAATGTTGGGTTGGGCCGTAGCTCATGCAGCAGTTCTGTCGAAAAAAATAAAGCCCATGCTTCCCAGACTGCAATGGGTTTCCTGGCCCAAGGCAGCACTGATATTATGTCCTGTTCCATCTTACTGGTCTCTTATCGGATAACACCTCCCCCCCCCCCCACCACCACCATGGCCTTCACTGAACATGGCTCAGAAGAGCTGGGCTGCAGAATCCAAAGTCAAGAGAACCCCACCTGGGATCTTCAGCACTGTCTTGCCAAAGAAGAGGGACTAATCCTTTAGGTGTTCATGAATTCTGTTTCACAGGATCAAAAAACAAACAAAAAACTTTTACCATTTTCTGTTTTTTTTTAATTTAAAATAACAACTTTCCTTTTACAGATCAGTATACATTTAATATTATTATATTATGATCAGCAGACATTTAATATTATTATGCTTTTGCCCTTTCTTGGTCAGTGTTGATTTCATTAATTAATGGATTGACAAAACATCACAACTGAAAAACAAACAAACCCAAAAACAACCAAACATCAAACAGGTTCACACAGTGACAAGACAAGCCTGATGCAAAAAAAACTCACAAAGTATCATTTTCATAACTGTCAACCCTTTTTGGGAGTAAACTTTAGTCCAGTGTTTGTGAACCTGTATTTCCCTTAAGCAGGTTGGGGTCTTTTGTTTTGCTGGTGGCAGCGGCATTTTGAATTTCAACTGGTATGTGAGGCAGGGGAAGGAAGAAGCAATGTTGTGCAAAATACACATGTTTGACTTCAAATCTCACTTCTGACAATATTTTTAGCCTGTTGCACTAGTCCAGTCGGTGTGCATTTGGCATGTGTCAGCTGCTCGTTCGACAGTTTTTGAATCTTTTTGCTCATTTTAAAACAACAAAATCTCATGAAAATTATATTTTCCTGTATCCTTCTTCCATTATGGCCATATCCCCCCAAAATGATGGGGAAAAAAAGTATTTTATACCAGTAAACTGTACTGGTTGACAGGTATGCATTTTTAAAGTTTAAAACGCAAGAAATACACAGTATCACTCAATGTCAGCCTCAGTTTGCAATATCACACAAATATAATGCTGGTTTTCTTTTGTTTTTTTCCACAGAAAACAATGCATGTCCAAAGTCAACACTAAACAATTTCCACCAAACAATTTCCACCAAACTGTCTATGAAGGCACTGGCTTTTTCTGCCGCTGAAGATCTTGTACAGTTTTGGAATCTTCCCATGGGCGGGGTCCTCTGATATTTTCCCAGTGTTCTAGGTCTGTTTTCTGATATTCCTAGAAACAGAGAGGAATTGGATTGTTAGTGTTCAATTCTGAGTCTGACAGATATAAAATGGAAATCTGTTTAGACACACACACACGTGTATATTATATATCAGTTGACTGTCAGATTAAGTTAGGTAGCTGTATGATTATTTACTAATTTAACTTTTGAACACAATAAACTAGAATGACATCATTCACAGACCACCCCCCCCCTCCCCTTCCTGAAAGCAAGTAAGCATGTCAATCTATGTATGTGACCACAGTGTTCAAAACAGTATAGCTATCATAGCTCACCTCATATGCATCTTCTATTGAATAGGTTCCGATTCCTTTGTCCTTAATTTTAATACCATACTTTTCAGCTTCTTCATGTGTGATCTGAAATCATAAACAAATATATATAAATGCATACCTCATTACATTTGTATTACTATTATGGCAAAATCCCTCTTTCCAAATCCAAGACCACCTTAGAAATCATGCAAAAGTGGTCTTAGAAGAGGAATGGTCATTGGTGAGCAGTTCATTTACATACAGATGTGAAGGAAAGGTTTCAAACTAAGTGGTCTGAAAAGAGGGGTTCCACTGTACTATTCCTGCTATATAGTATATTGGAGGTACAAAAACTGTTGCCATGTTATTTCCAAAGGCACAAGTTTCCAAAATTACTTTTGGGAACTCACCATTATAATGTATACATACAATATAATATCTAATAATATCATAATCACAAAGATGTGCATAAAAAGTGGTGAAACAGGTCCTTCCCCCCCCCCCCTCTCTCCTTCCAGCAACCCATTTTATCTGCTCTGTAGAGTGATCACTGATTCTCTGAAGTTACTCATCAGAGCATTTGCATCTGCAACCTAAACTTGGTGTGAAACAAGTAACTGTTGTGCATTGAAAAAAGAATACACATTTTGAGGGAAGTGAGTTTAAAACACAATTAAATGGTGTGACATATGTATGTTACATGTGTGTGTGTGCATCCACACATGCGTATGCCAAAGCTGGGGAAAGTCTTTCGAATGAGCACTAGAACTTGTATAAGTTTATAACTGATATGACCTTGTCCTTGACTCAAAGTCACTGAAACTGGTAGAATATTATAAAATAGAACAAAAATTTAAATTTACAGAACTTGTCAACATCAATTACAGAACTTGTCAACATCAATTTTGAAAGATCTCTAAAAATAAAAATAATAAAAAGCATAAAGAACTTATCAATATCAAATTTGGAAAAGAGCTCACAAATCATTTGAACACAATTAAAGTTTAAGAAGACCCTGCAAGAATATTATGTATTATATCTTCTTATCTTAATGTCATTTGTAATGTGTGAGTGATCTTGAAATCCTGTGATCAAAATGCAAAGTTTCAAATTTATCTATATATTATAGTGCTTTAATAGTGTCACTAATAACTGACTAAATGGACCCATCCACAGCCCCGCCCCTTTCCCGCTGTTATCGGGAGGTATCACAAGCGGCAGCCGGCAAGAGGGCTTGTGAGCCGGTTTAAAGCAGAAGGGCCTCGGCTCGATTCCGCTTCGGCTGTCCTTTTTCATCAAAAGGTTGTGGTTTGTGGACACAGTCTTGTTGTGACTTTGTCCCTCACAATTAATGAAACATTAAAATGGCTCTCATCGCTGCTCTCATCTTAATGCAGGAGTCATTTTGGTGGCGACAGTGTAGTGATAGGTATATACTCTCCCTTTTCCCCCACCTCCATACCCCTTCTCCCTGTCCGTATGCCTTACATTTTTTTGTGGAAGTTAAGCACCATGTTTATAAAAGGGCTTCCACTAGGAAAGCGACTGATTTACTGCGGTCACTTCAGTCCAGATGATGTCACATTTCTTTCCTGCCTGACAGTGAGAAGATTTCCTAAACTAGAACAGGGGCATGGACAGATAGTTTTCGTGTTTTTTGGACGATATCAAAGTGTTTGAACCCAGCGAAGAAGTAGACTCAACTGCGGAAATGACAGTCTGATGCTACAGATGATGCGAAAGGACGAAGCTCCATATAGAGTTTCCAGTTTGAGTTGGACATTATTCAAGACAGAAAATCACTGAAAATCTGACACTACATGCTGTCTAACTAAAAATGACTCGATGGGTAGGATGACACCCTAAAAACCAAAACAAGCGCTAAACAGGCAGAGAAAGAAACTGAATGCAAATGCCTGCGGCAAAAAAAAGAAGAAAAAAAGAAGAAGAAGAAGCTTGTGGCAAAATTGTAAAGAAAGACAAATCAACACAAATACGAGAGTTAAAAGGAAAAATGGCTGCCCTAATCAGGCAAGCAAACAACTGAAACCAAATGGCCAGATGGAAAGGAAGGTAAAAATGATGAAGAAAGATCAAGGAGAAAGAGGGATGGAAAAAATCCATTACTCCCACCTGATTGAAAACCATACATGGTAACTAACACTTTTTAACAGTCTCTGACAGCGTGCAATGTGACAAAGGCTAGAAACGCATAATCCATGCACACAATACAAACTACACAATGATGCCAACAGCCACTGGACACTGAATAGACGCTCGCAAAGTACCCATATACTTTTTTTTTTTTAATCAAGTTGTCTCGACTAGTGAGGCACCTCAAGGTTACTCCCATCATCCCCACATCAAAAAAGAACGAAACAACGCAAGAAGCAAAAGGGAACACAAAGAGAGGAAAAACAAACTGAATAGTCGAGTGTATACCAAGAACCTCACTGACCCAAACACAAAACCCTAACCCAGGAAAAGCGCAAAGTATCTAGTCTGATCAACTAGAAAAAATAACAAGCAGGATAACGTAACTGATTGGGAGAGGTGAAATTGTGGAATTATAGGTAGGTAATAATGTGATGAGATTATTTTCTCATATGGTACATGTACATTATTTTTCTTGTGTATTGGTAGTTGTCATATATATATTATTTTTTAATACCTTATCTTTGATATTTTTCTCAATTAACGTTGAAAACGTCAGAGAATGTTGCAAAGCGCAGTGAGATCGGATCAGAGAATAGCGATATATTGGCCTAAAAATGATCTTTTATTACTATTTATTATTATTGTGAAAGGAGGGGTCGTCCCAACTAAAATGGATTGAAACGCCATGAATCTGACAAGGTGACACAGAGAAAGAAAGAAAGAAAGAAAGGAGAGTGACAGAAGAAGAAAAAGAAGAAAGAACAAATGATCAAATCCCAAATTTTGTCAGTGGTGTCGGAGCTTTATCCGTAGATTTGAAATGGAAATTGATCTAAGTTGATTACCCTGTAGGCACCCATACAACCATTTTACTCTGGGGCGATTGAACCAAAAATGACAAAACCACACTAAGTCAGTGTGTGCCGAGCCGTTGTTTGTGATACCAGCGTGTGAGCCAAAAATTCAAGCTAAAAATAGCATTTCGCGTCTCTGATTGGTTGAGATCGGCGACCACGTGGGCTCTGTGGATGGGTCAATGACACTGTGGATTTTGACTAGTTCTGAAACTTACTGATCATTTCCTGTAGTAAATTTACACATCTGTATGCAACAGCAGCAGTCTTCCCCCCCCCCCCCAAAAAAAAAAAAAAACCTCACAAACATGTGTGACATAACCTGCATAAATTACATATAAATATATAACAATCATACAAATTTTGAGCTCTTAATTAAAATTTAGAGGATGCAAATTGTGATCATCTAATATAATTTGTGGTGATTTCTGCAGTTATACCTTTTTGCTCTTTTGGAAGTCATATCTCAGGGAAGCAAACTGTTTCAACGCAAAGGATCCACCAACCATCAATACCTGAGAAAGTAAAAAGTAACACATTAGGGGTCACCAAAAAAAAAAAAAAAAAAAAAGCAGACAAAACATGTTTTTGACACAAAATAACCCCCTCTCATGCAATTGCTCAAACCGCATGTATTGACTATATATAAAATTTATATGCACAAAAGTCCAGATCTGTATGACAGACTGCATTTTAATTAAAGGCTTTAAGCTGTCTCTCTCTTCCTCAGCTTGTCTCTCTGAGTCTGATGCTGGGGTGTGAAGTTGGTTGTTAGAACATATATATTTATATATATAATATATTAACTTTGACAGCTGCCAGGCCAGGGTGAGTGACATCGAACGAGGTCAGTGGTAGTTCACTAAGTCAGTTTCTGGCCACATTACTAGTTTCCTGCTGTTTATTTTCATGCAGGACTAACATTTTACAGCTCAGCATAATGTCATGAAAGACAACACACAAAATGACTTTTGACAAAAATATGCGAGTACCAATCAAACTAAAACTGAAAGACCGAGACCTAACCAAGCACCAGAGAAAAATACTGATTGCCAAGCTCAAGGATACTGAAAGTAGTGCTATTATCCATCAGGCCTGCACAGAATTCTGCAGCAGGTGCGAGAGGAAGAATTTCAACTAGATAAGCGCAGGATTGTTCTTAAAAGGTTGCTGTCGATGTGATTAACATCATGATTGGTTGTACCCTTTTTGTTTTCAACCAGCAGTCACAAAAACATGCACAATTATCATTCATTATCAGTTAAGACTAAGAGGACATTGCAGTGTTTACTGTTATCGAACTGTCGCAGAAGTTTGTGCCAAGCCTTGTACGTTTTTCTCTTCTGTTTTTATAATAATGTACACCTGGATCAGTAAGTCTGTAAGAAACTCACTCAACCAAAACTTGAGAGAATGTGTCAGAGTGTGTAAAGCAAATTAAAAGACATTTTTTTTTTTTTAATGATTGGTTGGTTTACATATTATATATAATATTATCAAAAAATTTCAGATGGTGGTTGAAAACCTTAAAGTTAAAAGCTGTTAATTTTTTTATTTTTTTTTTTAAATCACTGATACTGATCATGATTAGGCCTGTCCTTACAAGTTACAGCTATTCATTCAGTGCAGACCTGAAAGCAAGTAAGGTTGCAGCTGATGGAACATTGGTGGAATCCAACAGAGTTCAAGTCAGACTGCCAATGGAAAATGGTACAACTTGTGTGCAACCTGTCACTGTCACTGTCAGTGAGCTGCAATTTTGGGGCTCAAGTAGACCTGCAGTAGGGTTAACAATGCCAATGGCAAATCTGTTCATGACTCCCCACCCATTCAAAATTTAAACCAAGGGGAATCTGCAGACTTCCTCCCTCCCAGTCCAGTAGTCACCATTCATGACTTTGTTCATCATGCTGATCTTGTCTAACATTCCCCATGTTGCTCGGTGATCTCTTCAACCAGTTTTTAACCCAACGCCAGCTTAAATTTCAATAAATTTAGACCCACCCAATTTTCAGTTTTATTAAGTACATTGGTGAAAATTGCCTTTTAATCTGCTTTGCCTGCAACCTCACTGTTGAGTCAGTTCCGTGATTTACTGGGGTATTAATTCTAATATCTACATCTAGGTGTTCAGACATCTTTCTCAGCCCTGGATATCTTGGCCATATACACCTCAGCCCACTGTTAGTGTTACATTTTATCTAGATCTATAATTATCTACAGTATAGTGTCCTGAAGAATCTGTGTGCTGACCTTGATGTTTCTGCTTGCAAACAATCAGCAAGTTTACAGATTGTTGGGTGACACTAAGAAGTAAGAGTTAAGACCGAGTGACAAATCCGGAAAACTTACTAATCTACCCCTCACACAGTCACAGAGATTGTTTGTCCTTGGGTTGCAGTCCATAGTTATCTGGTGCACATTCTAATAATAATACCAGTAAGGTACTCTTTCAAACTTGTGCTATTTCTCCAGACAGGAGCGCATAACACATTAGTCATTACACATCAAACAACCAAAACCTAGTCAAACCAAACTTCTTCAAGTGCACACACACACACACACACACACACACACACACACACACACACACACACACACACACACGAGTCAATAAATAGCCTGAACAGGATAGCTTGAAGAGGTAAAATTTCAAAGATGATATGAAAGATGTGACTCATTGACTGTGTTTGAATCTTGATGATCTAACTTTGCAATGCAAACCCTTCACGCATGCCAAAACTGTGGAATATTCCTTTTACTGACACAAAGAGGCTGGCAAACATGCACAGTACCTGTTAATATTATAATATTAATAATTTAAAAAAAGTTTAACTATTGAGGCTATTCACTGAAAGTAAACTGCTATTGCTAACCAGATTTTACAAAGTTTTCTGCTAACCAGATTTTAAACAGCCAGAATTGTCGTCTAAGCTCTATTTCATCTGCCTCGCATGCAGTCTCACTGCAGAGTCAACTGCTTGATGATCGGGGTTTTCTACATTAACACAAAAGCAGACAGAAAGAAAGCTTGGCCCGTGCCAGGATTTCATCAGCTCTTGCAGCTTTGTACTTATAGTATTAGTAGTTAACACTTTATGTTTAGCCATTTTACTTTTTAGGGGTTTGAGTAGACAACATCTCCAAACTCTTCACTCAGATGAGTACAAGCTCAAAAACATAATCGCTCGACGGGTTTTCGCACAGTAATTTTACTTACGAAAAATGGGATGCCAAAACGAATGAAACGTCTTTTTGTTACTTGTCGATACCACTCTATGAAAGCAGCCATTTTGACCTTGCACCCAACCCTCTGTTGCACGAGTATTTCTGATTGGTTAAAGGTGTGATTTCCACCAATCAAATGCCACATACCAACACTTCTAATGTTTAGTCACTGGAGTTATCTCCCTACGTATGCTGTACAGCTTTCGATTTCTTTGCCAACAAATGTGGGATTGACTGTATTATGCATTAAGTACGCGCATATAGTCATTCTCCAAATTAACGAGTAGATTTTATTTTGCATTCCACAATACCTGCATAAATAGACGGTCAGACAGGATATCGATGATCAAGTTCTATAATTCGGGCTAACACTAACAGTAGCTGTTTAGTACTGTAGTGTGACATCGTTACTAAGTGTATTTTACAGCTACAATTGAGTTTTTGTTTTTTAAACTTGTCAGTTCAGTTTCTAGTTTTTTCACAAACAACTGTTTAGTGTCAATATTATTGCTATTAGTATTAATTATTTTATAGGCTTGTAGTTGTATCAAATCACCGCCTTGTTGAGTAGTTCTGCTTTGACTTTGAGTTAAGCAGGCATCTTTATCAGATCTTTATAATCTCTGCCCATAACCACAGTTTTAAATCACATTGTAATTTTGTCATTCTCCTCTGAACACTGCTGAATGTCTGTTGGGATGCAGACTTTATGATCATATATTTTCATATTCAAGAAGTGGCCTGAGGTTGATAATGACTCCCAAAGTCCCATGGCAAGTTTTGTTTTTGCAACAAGCAGTCTGTGCTTTTGGTTTCCTCATGTTCCACCAGTGGCCCTCTGGTCTTTGAATCATGGTCCCTTTTTTGCAGACTTCCAGCCACTGCGTATAAAAAAACACTTTTTTCCTGCAAGAATTTGTAACTTGATCATGAATACATTCATAGAGAATATCTGAACATACTGTAGATGTGATTATATCCTTAGTTTAGGTATAATATGGAAAGGGGCACATGGTCCAGAACCACAATCTTCCTTCAATCATTGTTATCAGTTTGTTAGCTTCCTCTGTTTGGATATGTATTTAAATGGATCCTGAATTTGAGATGTTTTGTCAGTTTTCAAGGCTGATCATTCTGCATCCAGATGTTATAGAATACACCTTAGATTCCTACTGGTTTCCTAATCATAAACCCATAGCATTAATAATAATAGTCTTCCTCAGTAACCTTGAAAGCTGTTGGGATGTTGGCATAGGATATATCTGGTAAAAGTCAGTGGCACAGTCTTATGGCAGATGAAAAGATGAGATGATGCTGAATGATGGGTAGCAATTATTCTGTGGAAGTTTGTACCTCTAGAGCAAATTCCTCTGAAACAAATCCTCAGGAGCAAAATATTTTGGAGTAAATGTATGCTGCTGTTTAGTCTAATATCACTTATGGGCAAAGACTTTAGTTTAAATAAAAGGAAGAAGCATGCTGTTGTGATGAATGCCTGGATGGCAAAGTGCTGAACCATTAAAGGGAAAGCATTACAAACCATTAAATGCTCATTTAGAATGTCTTTTGTCAGAGCAGTACTAGAGAACTGACCACAGAGTTCTTGTTTTTGTTGCACCACTTACATAATGTTTCCCAAAATGAATAAGAGATGATTTACTGTGCATTTGTTAAGTTCATCTCAGAATGCTCTCTCTAAATTATAATATTTTTTTAATCTTTCAGATTGCAAACAAGGGGTACCTTGTGCTTCAATATTCTTTTGAGGCTGCATTAGCCATACTACAGGCAGCCACATGAATCACTCTGGATTAAGTGCAGCATGCCTGAGACTCCAGAAGCCTGTGTTTTTGGGTTTGCAGCACCGTGGCTCCTACATAAAATACTTGAGATCTCCTTGCCGATCTGCCTCTTCTAAAGATGAAGATAAAAGTTCTTCCAAACAAAACCCTGAAAATAAAGAAACACAGGCTGTGCAACACAGGATTGGGAAGTGGACACCAAGGCGGAGGAGAGCTTCACTGTCCCCTACAGACAGAGTGCATATAGCACTTTCAGAAGAGACAGACGGATCAGTGCAGCATGTCAGCAGAGAGTACCCAAGAAACAGTCAGGCTGAGAGAGGCGATATGGATTTTGAGAGCTGCAGACCTTCACCAACTGATGAAGCGTCCAAAGTAACTTTGGAACCACCTAAGCATGCAGTTAATGAAGAGGAACAAAACAAACTGCATCATGATACACAAAGAAGATGGAGGCATCTTTCACCTTTAAAACGGTTCTCTGGAATGATTCCAGAAAAGTACTGGAATGAAGAAAATGTAAGCGCGTCTGTGAAAAAGGATCTTCATGAACTAATCAAACATGATGATCCATCAAAGGAATAGTTCGGAGTAACTTTGTGTGGCGTGCACATGCACACTCACATACATGTAGGCACACTCACAAACATGCACTCACACGCATGCGCACACACAAAATCACTCGCTCACACTCAGTCACTCACTCAAAAACTTGTACACAAACAGCACAGAGTCAATTCATCAGGATGATTTTACTTTGCACTTGGTTTCTGCATTACCACAATCACTTATTAAACTGAATAAAAGTGTTTTTTCAAGTAAGTTCTACTTTTCCTCCTGTTGAAGGTACGAAAGTGCTGGCCATGTACACCATTTACCTTAGATACCAGATGGTCAGTTACTCTTTGAATTTTTATATATATTTTTTTATAACACATTTTAAATTTACACATGCATGGACAAAACTAATGGCAATACTAATTTTAAAGCACCAGTCTGCCTGTCTGAGGAAATATTCAGTTAGTTGATCTATATCATCCACACACAAAATATTCAGTGAGACTTGTGAGTTGTGTATAATGTCATGTAACATATTCCGCTCTCTCTCTCTGAAACAGAATGAGGCCCAGAGCACTTGTGCACTGGGGGGCATCCTTTTTTGAGGATGTACCTCTGGCTGAGTTTATGTACCTTGGATTTTACATGCATGCTGGATGAGAGTTACTGGAGGCAACTCAGGTCTTTGTTGCTGTATTTGTGTTACATAGTTCAAGTGCTGATCATCTCCCTTGTGTGTTGATTCTGTATATGGTTTATTGATTTTTCACCACAGCTTGTTTTTCTTCTTCTTCTTGTGAAGGGGCTGGGTTGTCAGAGCACTGCAAGTCCTGCAGTAATGTGGTCACATTATTAAAACAGTAACTAAGACAGCTAATCTAATATTAAAAATATATGATCTTGATATTCATTGAGAAGTGAGAACTGGTTGCAGGTTGTAAAGACTGCAGCCTAGTCAACTCTGGAAGGACTTGAGTGAAGGGGTTGAAGAAATAGCTGTGGGGAGGAGGTTCCATTTAGACACTGTATGGGGGAAGAAGGAATGGAAGAGGAAATAGTGTTGGGTGTGTTCCTGGTGCAGTTTTTGTGCTGCTCTGGTCTAAGGGTCAGAGTGGTGGAAGAAGCTTGCTGGGTTTATGTCTACAAGGCCGTTGTTAATCTTGTAGAGCATCCCCAGGCGAGCCTGTGATTTTTGTTGTTGAAGACTTGACCACTTCCAATTTTCCTGTGGGCACGCTATTTTAGTATGTTGTCAAACCAAAGAGACAGTTATTCATTAATATCTTTGTGATTTATGTCTTTTGCTAAATCTCTGCTCTACATTGTGTACATGTTACAAACATTAATATGTCTAAACGTTGAAACAGATCAGTTTGTTTATTCAAATTTAAAAGAATAAATGTTAGTCTTGAATATTCCCCACAACCATTCTTGTGTGAAATTTTTATTTGTATGGAGTCAGGGTGTCTGTGCCTGGTGTGTGTGTCTGTGATGGGGGAGGGAGAGTGTGTGTGTGTGTCAGAGAGAGAGAGGGAGAGAGAGAGAGTGTGTGTGTGTGTGTGTGTGTGTAGTGTGTGACAATTTACCTTTGCAGAACTTTGCAAAATGGAAGGCAGTTTTGCAGTAGTTCATGACTTCACATGATGAAACCAACTTTGCCCTGACAAACTTTTGCAGGTATGGAAAAACTTGTAGCACATTTACAGTTGCAGCTGCAAAGGCAAATTTGTCTTTCTCAAAGCATGAAAAAACTGATGTTCTGACCTACTTTAGGCTAAACATGGGGAACCACTTTGATTGGAAGTCTATAGTACCCTGGGCATACTGAGATGCAGATGCTGGCACCGCAAGAATGGCAAAATCATTCCTGGTGTTTCCATAACCCAGTCCTCATAGTTAAAGTCACACTCACAGCCACCAATTATTGTACAGCTAAGTAAATGTTTCTCGCTGCTACTACCTGAGCAGCCATCTCTTTTGATCACAACTCAGTTGAAAAACCTAAAGGAACCACAAGCTTACCCCTTGACCTGACCACATCTCCTCTTCTTTTTCTTCTGTATTTTTCTAATGTTGCCTTATATCCACAGAAATCATAAGGATACTCAGGACGAGGAGTCCAGGATAGCCACCTTGACACACCACCACCATGTAGTCAGTCACACCCCCTCCCACTTCAGTCTTTCACTATTGCCCACCTAATTATGAGTGGTTTAACTTCAGTTTGTCATGTGTTCAACCTGTTTTCCCTCTTACTGAGTTACTGAGTCAGGCTGGCTTTGCTTGGGACCATGAATGTCGTATTACTCTTAGACAGGGTTTTTGTTGTATAAATCATATATATATCTGAAGCCTAATAGGCCTATCTTTTATTCCAGGATGTACCTCTGGTGGAGTTTATATATAATACCTTGTATTTACTCACATGCGAGGTGAGTTACTGCAGGCAACTCAGGTCTTTTGTTGTGTCATCATTACTGATGTCTTTTGAGCACTAATTAACTCCCTTGTTTATTTTATTTCAGTATTTTTGTTGTTGTTGTTGGTGACTGAACTGACAAACATGACCTTGTGGGAAGTTAGTCACTTTCTCATGGCTGAGTCAGGTCTTCATTTAAAACTTTCAATACTGTAGACCTGTGATCTGGGACTCTTTTCCTCTTTGTCAGGCATTCAACTTCACTCTTTTAAGTCAAGACTGAAAATCCACTTGTTCTCTGCTCCTGCATACTAAACTGTAATTTTCTTTCTTCTCCTTTTACCAACTCAGGCCATCACCAGTAATGCATGTATTTGTAGTATGTGTGTGCTGAATTGTGCGTATCCTTCTATTTTTGTAAGCACCCTGGGCTCTTAGAGTCTTAGTCTTACGAGATGAGGCGCCGTAAATAATCTATTAATATTATAATTGTTTCTTATAAAAAGTTGTATCCTCGGGCATTACGACTGAAACAGCCCTTAACTGCCGTCGGGCTTCACTGCCGGGATCAGTCCAATGGTCAAATGATCACAGCTAGTCCCGGCCGCGGCATGGACACATGTGACTGACTGGCCTAAGTTGGCTGCGTGGGCACGACTACCTCAGTGACGGCCAGCATGGCCATTGACTGCCTGTCGGGGTTCCAGTTGCCACCCGGGCCGGCCTGTGCGTGTCACTGATTTTGATGCCACTGATGTTCCATATCGGCGGTTGACAGGATTCCGAGTCATGCCGCCCCGTAGTGGCACTGGTCTGGTATCATTTCACAGCGCGGCGCCATCAAGCTGCCTGTGGTGTCCTCAGATAGTAAAGCTAGAGCTCTGGTACTAGCGCGGCGCGGTAGTCAGTGAAGCCTTTAAATAATATATAGTTTATGATCAGCCGCCTGTGTGCGGTCACTGAGTAAGTAATTGTTTTTCGAGGCCATAAAACTGTTAGGACTGAATTGGCCACTAAGTATGTCCTAAAAAGTCCTTGCAGCTAAACCACTGTGATTCAGAGTCGACACAGCTGAGAGTGAGAGTTTCTTCGTATCAAGTTTTGGATTTTCGCGGGAACCCGTGGTCAACTGAATGTAAACCCCGTGCTTCGTTTATCAACCATTCAAGATGGCGGCCACTTGTACATTTTCCATCTACCGAGACAGCGGCCGACAGATTGATTTTAGCCCTTTGTAGTATTTTCAGATGTCTGGAACTGATCACATACTCCATTGAACAAGTCGACATAACCAACAACAAATAACTGTGTGGGATTATGCTTCTTTTAACCAGCGAAAGGACATTGGAGCCCACGCGTGTGTGTGTGTTTTGAGGTGCTATCTCCATGCGAGTCGTCTGACAGAAGCGTCGGCTCCTTTGATGTGATCTCACCTTTTTTTTTTTCTTTTTTTTTTTAATCCACTCTGGGGAAATTGTTTTTGTTTTCCAACAACATGGCGGATACGCGGCGAAGGGTTAAACTTTATATGCTAAATGAAGACCGCCAGTGGGACGATAGAGGTACCGGGCATGTGTCGTCGGCATTCGTTGATCGGTTGCGAGGAATGTCCCTGTTGGTGCGATCTGAAACTGATGGTAAGTTCAAGTGAAGCAGCAGGCAGGAATATTTGAGATCCACGGTTATGTGCTTTGGATGGGAAGTGTACGTTTGATTTCGTGTATGTTTTGATTTGGACCTGATCACAGCAGCGGACGATATATATAGATAGAACGAAACATGGACGCTTTGTGGACTGAACACAGAACAGTGTCACTGTCAGTAAACATTCGTAGGCGAAATGTTATTATAAATGTGTTCCGAGCAAAATATATTTGCTCGATTCCGGAATTGAGATGCTCTGAGTTTGAATTTCGAAAATGAGCACCAATTCTGGAATTGAGCTGCTGCATTCTAGTTTCTACAACTGCCTGTATTCTTAAATGATATTATGGTGGGACAGAACGGTGGGTGCCCAAGTATTTTGGTAGTAATACGAGTTTGAAAGTGCTGATAACAAGGTATGAATAAATTGTGCCATAGCCTACTTGAAATTTGATGAAAACGTGACTTTGATCAACCTGTCAAGTGTCATACAGTCACATGTAAAATAGCCTGCGACTGAAACAAGAATGAACCAAGATTCACCAGGCAGAGATCTCATTGACACATGATTTATACACATTTATTTTACACAGTTCTTTGGCATAATAAGCATTTAAAAATAGATTTTTTTTTAGATCATGATGTGTAATGCACAAGCAAAAATCAAAGGGCTAGACAAGCCACCAACAGGAATAAATCTTGAAAGGTTAAAGTAGGTAAGACCAGCCAAATTTTGAAAAGCAAGCAATGCAGTCCATTAATATGTGATATTAAAGAGGGTCACAAGGCAAGTACACAAACCAAATTTCATTAATTATAATATTTTTTGAGATATCACCCTTCAAATTGTCATCATTTTAGGCGTTTTAGGTGCATTTTACAAAATGCCATTTTTGTATGGCTCTAGCATAAAATATATATTGGTCACACATCCACCCAGCTTGTTTTACACAGTGTCTGCACAACATAGACTAAACACAATTTTTTCTGTAGTCATCCTTACTAAAATTATGGAGATGCAGAGTGCCAAAAATTGAAAAATCACTAATTTTGACATTGTCCTATTGCCAATCTTTGACAGTACCATGACAAGATCAAACATAACATGGGAATGGAAAGATGTACAACCATAATTCTGGTATCAACTGATTCAGCATTAATTAGACAGTACAAATTCACAAGTCTAAAGAAGTGCAAGCTAAATTTTACCTACAGAGGCAAGTTTCCATGAGAAAAAAGGGTGCAAATATACCGCAAATTTTGATGGTAATAGCATTAAAGCAAATCAAACTCTGGAATGGAAAGAGATACAGCCATGGTTCTGGTATCTGCAGATTCAGCATTAATCAGAGAAGGGAAATGCACAGCATATGGAAATTTAGGCAAATTTTAGATATATGTAGACTTGTTTGAATGAGGAAAAGAAGTTAAAAACTGCAGTCCAAGTGTGGCCTCGTGGTAGATGTTGAGGCCTGCCTCACTTTCTAGGACCAATTCTCTCCTCAAGATGATGAAACTGATCATCCTCTGAAATCATTAACAAAGAAATATATAAACAAACAGGTAAAAAAGATTTATTTCAACATATACAGCACACTAACACTTATTACTCACCAATTAAATACACTTAATACTCAACAATTAAATCATCAAATTCTGAAGTTTAGCTGTAAATAACACTTACTTGACTTTGTGTGAATCATGCAGTAATAACTTGAGAAATAAATCAGAAAGGTACAAACAGAAGGAAGCAGACAAGAACAGATTTTCAGGTATCTGACTACTACTACCAGTCTCAGCTATTGAAACAATCCCAGAAGCAAAAGCCCGACTGGAGTCACACTCGCCATTATTTGACAATACTTAAAAACAAAAAACTTCCCTACTTTAGTTTAGATAAAAGACCTGGATTATTAAGGAAGAGTAAACTAACAAAAATTGGAGTCCCACATCAATGACATTAAAAAAATTACATGCTCAAAAATGTATTTAACATTGCTCTGAGTATTTTATTTTCCCCACCCCCTACGACCCCCACATTTGATGTGGCTCTTCAAGTGTGTGTGTGTGTGATTATTTCTTTCATTTTGTTTCTTGTTCAGTCTTTCTTACTGACTTAGTTACTTCTGTCTTGTTACCATAGTCTTGTTTTGTCAATCATGCTTGCAAAATGTTAAACAAAAAGACTTGTCATTATTACTCTTCTTTTTTCTTCCCCCCCCCCCCCCTTATTATTACTATTATTATTATTATATGCAAAGATTGAAAGAATCATGTAATTTTTTAGCCAGTGTGCCAGGTCTTCCATGTGCACAAAAGTGGAAGAGAAAGAAGGGGGAAAAAAACAAGAAAGAAATTCTTCAGAAGCAAATATAATTCCAAACTCTCAATATAACATTAATTTTGGCTGGTGGCTCGCTTTTATTTTGCTTTGTCTAGATGAGCAGATCTACTGTAAAAGAAACATATGGGTCGTGACTGCATCGTCTGCTAGCTAAATAAGATTAAGAGTTATTGTCCTTGACAAGAACAATTTTTTTTTATATTTTTTTTTAAAATCATTCACTTGCTAAATTTCCTTTTAAAAAAATTCACTGTTGAGAACATACCATAAATCACGTTTTTGTCAATTCGGATTTACGGGGAAAGAAATTACTACTTTTATAGCGGTTTGCATTCGGAGGAACTAATGAGAAGATAACTCTGTAATGTTGTTCAAACTACGACAAGACCACAACAAATTTGCTTCAGTTGCATTCAAAGAGATGTAAACAGCACAAAAATACAGTTATGGTTGTGTTGGAAACTCACTTAGTTATCGCTAAAATAAAAAAACTTACCACAGTTTCTTTCCAGTTCCTCCAGGGTGCGCATCTTTTGCGCCACTCGCGTAGTCGCAGACTTTAGCAATTGCACAACTTAAACAGACAACAAAATCTATGGGGTCTCCAATTTCCGTTGCACGGGAACTTTTACAAGAACTCGCTTCTGGATCAAACGATAACACCGTTTTAAAGAGCGAAAATTCATCTTTCCAGTGATACCAAATTCAGTATGGTGCATTCAAACTTTCTTGGTGTAAATTTAAGGTAAAAATGAACGTATTTTTCAACTCAAATTTTGCTGAAGTCGAAAATGAAGAATTTTAACGAATTTTATCATGGATAAATCTACGGGAATTCCTGTTTCTAAAAAGTATAACTTCATGTCTGTACGTTTTTCTTGTAAAAGTTCCCAATGGTTTTCCGAATGCAACGGTTTTCCGACCTCGCTCATCTGACTTTTGACGTCAGAAACATGCTCGGTTTCCGACCGCTTGGTGTGTTCATTAAAACTTCTTCCAAACTCACAATACATCATTCACGCACAAAATAATGGCATCAACAGGTCGTAAAAAGATCGTTTTTTGCGTGACAGTAGTTTTTATTGACAAACTGCACAGAACAAGGCAAATATGACAAGTTGAAAATGAGTAATATTTGCCTCGTGACCATGTTACCCAGCGCTAAAGAGAGGCTGGTCCTACCTAGATAAAGTCACAGCAGTGCCCAAGCCTTGCTGTGCTTGAACTGTTCCTCCCTCTCTGCCCTAGTTTCCACGAGCTACAAGTAATCTGTCATGACAGGCTGACACTAGTAACAGCAACACTGTTTTACAGGTTTCATTTTCATGGTCAGGGCTCCCATTAACTGTGCTCCCATTAACTGTGTCCCTTATGCACTAGAACTGAAAAGGACACACTAAACTTATGCCTAGAGGGTCCCACAGGATGCACTAAGAAAGTGCCAGGTTATGGGTGGTTGTTTTAAAAGTCCAGTAGACGATTTCCGGAAATAACAGGCAAAGATAATTTGACAGTGTTTTCTGACTCCGGGAGAGTGAAGTCCCCTGAATGGAGGTGGCAGCTGAGAAGAGCCGATCTGCAACAGTTTTTGATCTTCAGGCATGGACCTGTTATAATTTATACTAGACTACCAGCTGGGGGAACCTACTATCCGATCTGCACGTTCCCCACGAACAGTGAGCGCTTGATCGGCCCTTTTGATGCCTTTTCTGCCTTTGTTTACGGGTATCCGTCGTCTTGCCCACGTGCTCAGTGTACCCCCAACAAAAGCGTGACTACTCTGCGTTACACCCGCAGGCATGGACCTGTATATATGCAGGCCATGCCTGTAGGCACTTAACGAGTGCAGTCCCCTGTATTTCCGAAGATCGTCTATTGACAGAAAATGATAGTGAACTATTCTACCACATATTCTGTCTCAAGTCAAGGAATTTAAAACCAACAGCTACCTTACACTGACTTAGTTACTAACAAGAACACATTCTCCCAAACTTCATGGGGTACTGGTACACAGGACTTCACAGGTTATTTCAACACCAGTGCTCAGACACAAATACACCAACACACACCCAACACCAAGATATCAAACTGACAAACAATGCATGTCAGTGCTTTATAAGTTTATATAATATATGCCCTACATTGTGAGACATTTTGGTCTTCTACCTGTGAAAAGTTATAAAACAATCATGCAATGAAACTGAGGATTAAATATAGTTCCGTGTACATGCTTCAGTGTGAAGGCTTCTAACATGACAATTATCCACAATAGTCAATAAAATGTTGTGAATTTTGAGCTGTCAAGAAAGATCGGTGGAGTTTCTACAGTAATTTGTTCAAAGTGGCACCATAGTTATCAAGGGAGGAAGTTATGTTTTGAGTAATGTTAAGACAATACACACCATTAATTACAGAATCAGCCATAGCTATTTGTATTTTCCTCTTTCCATTTACAATTTGCAAAGATAAGAAAACAAGAGCTTTTTTCCCCTTCATTCTCCCTTTGGTTTTGATCTGTTCCACAGATTCAGAATGTTACTTTAACTTGTTTTATGTTCAAACAAATACTTATATTGTTAATGTTATAATGGTCTTTGTTTGAAAATGCTGCATATTTTGGTTTCTTGCCCAATACTGACAGATGGATGCTAAAAACATGTCTATAGAGTTGGCAGGACTGCCAATCACCAGAATACTACTGACACAGAGAACTGTGAGATTAGGCCTTTGAATAAACCTATTAGTGTTACTGCTATAGTATAATGAGCCAGCATACCTGAAAGTGTACCACTAAAAGTGACATTGTCTGACAGAACTAAAACCAGAACTGAGTTGTACAAAGGACAGTGGGTATCATATATGCAAAGCAGAGTACTTGTGCACTGCTGCCATTTCATATTAGACTTGACCCTTTAAAACTGCCCAGGGACCCTCTAAAAGGTTTAGCAGGGAGTCCCAGGGACCTCCTGAAAATACTCACTAATAGGAGCCCTGACAATGCTCTTTCAGTTTCTCAACACTGTTTTAAAGAAAATAAAAATCACTGTGGTGTCATGACAGACGTTTAGAACTGATAGCCAGTCTCTCTCTGTGGGTCTCTCTGTCTGTCTGTCTCTCTCTCACACACACACACACACGCACGCACGCACGCACGCATGCACGCACGCACGCACGCACACACACGCACACGCACACACAGAGAATCAACATACATGTATGACTTTGCAGTGGGCCTACCTCTACCAGCAAAAATAAAAGTTGCTGTCACCATTTGCTTAAGGTTGAGCTCCATGCTCTGGAATGGGTCTTTAGTTGATGAGAATTGATTGACCCGTACATATTTTTCTACATGTTTGCATATATGAGGTATGCAGTTTTTAAAATCTAGCGTGATCCCAGGTTTGGTCCAGATCTATAGGTATGCAGTTTTGAAAACCTAGCATGATCCCTGACTTGGTCCAGATCACTCAAGCTTTCAGTTTCATTGGTGTTCTGCTGCTTTTGAACCTTCATCTTATAGTTACACATTTAACAGTAGAAGTATTGTTAGTTCCATTTGATGCAAACAGTCAATGTGTACAATCATTTTACCATTCAGTTTAACACATTCTTGAATTTCTTCTGTCATCTTTTTTTGTCCCCTTTCTTGCACAAAGCTTGTAACTAATTGTTTACCAAACAGTAAACCTGCCCTTAATGGCCTAAACTCACAAATCAGACACTCGGGCATTGAGTTCATTCATATTGTCAATGGATCTTGCATTAAACAACATGGTGTAAATTATTGTTTCTGGTGGGATGGTGCTGAATCACAGTCACGTTGTTCTCATCCTAACAATTACACGAGCCTTTTTTCCCCTCTCTTCCCAGTGACATTTTTCCCTGTTAAAATTTTAAGTGATAGTCACAGTGACCCCCTGTCTAAAAATCTAAGGGTCAAACAGCCTAAATTGGGGGTCACAGTACTGAAGTAGCCAATATATGAATATTCAGTAGCAACCATTTTTGTACTTGTTTCAGTGTAGTTTTTTTACACCTCACCATGAATGCTCTGTTACTACCATCTTCACACTTGCACTTATTCAGCACACATATACATTT
This sequence comes from Alviniconcha strummeri, assembly GCA_963584105.1. Lineage (NCBI taxonomy): Eukaryota > Metazoa > Mollusca > Gastropoda > Provannidae > Alviniconcha > Alviniconcha strummeri. The sequence goes on along the minus strand of OY757541.1, from coordinate 16,960,561 downwards.
TTTTTTTCTTTTTTTTTCTCCAGTCCTTTCACTGTTTCAGTTTGATTTTGAGTCATTTTAGAAGTGTTCATTCTTTCAAATGCAGTTAAAAATTTATTTATTTATTTTTATATCTATATATCGGGCAGAGGTGGCCCACTCATTTTTTTTTATTATTTTAGATTTAGTCAATTCCTGGTCACAAAATAGTGACAGTTACTTCTTTATTTTGCACTTTACCAACTGGAACAGCTTCAGTTTTGTTTGAGGTTATTCCTAAGGAAAACAGTGCATCAGTGAAGGAAGCCAGTATAAAAGTAATTGTCCCAAAATGATAATTATAATGAATTATTTGGCTGCCACGGCAAAGAGCAGTCCACTCTCTGATTGTGGAATTGTAAAATCCATTTTGTGTCTGAGCAGTAGTAAAAATGAGGGAGGCTGTAATCACCTTTGCCAAAATTCAGCCACACTTACAATTTACTGACTACAGTTGAACCACTTGAACATATGCTGGTGACTACAGTTGTACAGTTGTACTAAGATCTTTTTCAGCTGCTTTAAATTAATAGTAATACTACTTCCCTCCCTGTCAGTGATAATATTGTTACCAGACTTTGTAGCTGAGCGTGTCTCCACACTCGTAAGTCTGGTAAAGTGACAGTGTTTTTAGCCAAAGTGGACACAGAGCCAGAGGCGTTGAAAGAAAGTGATTTTTTGACCAGTCAGCTTTGAAAGGAACTGCCAGAAGTGACATCCAAACCAGTCTGCATTGTGGACAGGAATATGCTTAGGCGACCAGAGTTTTGTGTTCTGCACTTTGCTGTGCTGGTTTCATTGATGCACTAAATGATCATCAGTTATCTTGATTGGTTTAGGTGTGCATCAAGATGATGCATGGATCTCAAATCTGTGTATCAAAATTCAAGTCTGTGCATAATAGACTTGCAGTTGTGTGTTATTGGGAACACTGTTGTGAAGACATTTTTGATCAGCATGCTTGCCTCGCTTAATGTTAGACTAGTAAAGGTGACATGAAAGACACCATTAAATGATAAAAGAACAATTCTTTTAACAGGCCTGTAAAACCAGTTTGTTTGAAAAGGAGCACAGTAAGTTGAATAACATTTCTAGTTCTAATTAGACTAATGTATTTTAATCAGTATTCCTCTCTCTCTCTCTCTCTCTCTCTCTCTCTCTCTCTCTCTCTCTCTCTCTCTCTCACACACACACACACACACACACACACACACACACACACACACACACACACACACACACACTACTAGTACTCCTTGAAATGCAAGGAAAGAGACAGCGAGAGACAGAGAGAAACAGATAAAGAGAGCAAAATGCGCAGTGTGCTCTACAAAAAACGCTTTGCTCCATAAGAGTGTATATGATTATAAACACCAGACGAGAATCATTTTTTTGCATTCTGACATCAACTCGAGTCATATGCATACAACTGATACGGGCGTGAGGCCTGCTGTCATGCATTCCTTATTCAAACCACTGTACTGGGAATTCCCTGTTCTAAGGTTCTTTACAAGGTTGACATTACAAAAGGAAATCATTGGTTGGAACCATTGCCAAAAGTGCAGCGCTATGGCTGTAAAAAAGCGATATCATTTTCATCCAATCAAACTCAGCTGTAAAATGTGTTCTGCCAACAAGAAGAAGTTGATATGGTGTGTTCGATTAACAGAGAGCCGTTCAGTAACAGTTTTTGGTCAGTTACTCTGAGCAAAGCAAAACTACTTAAAAACAAGTCCACAACAAAATTGTTCAGACTGACTTATGTAAGATTATCTTTCTTTGAAGCCTTTACACTTAATATAGAACTATAAATTCATGAAAGTTTCGTATTCACCTGCACACCTGTACTGTCATATAAGGTCCTAAGTGTAGCGTATATAACAGGATCATTGAAAACCGGTGTCGGGAGGTGGGAAACCATGGCTACATTGCTGCGTATACTGGAGTCACTGGATTTACTGTGGGAATATGTTGATTCACTGCTGGAATATGTGAACAATGCATTCTGGAATATTACTATGGCGAGATGTGACAATGACAAAGCATTTATTGAAGAGGAGGATTGTGATTGGCCCTGAACAGGGTTGACCTGATCAACCAAACTTCATTGACGAAAGTTATCTCTCTGGTGTTACTGCAAGAGAGAGACCGATACAGCGATAGCTGTCATGACCAATAGCTGTGTATATTTTAAATCTGTTATATCGGGATAAAAGTATGTTGTGTGCAGGCTGCGTTAAAGATCCCCAGGCTGCTGTGGAAAAAATGAACAGACATGTATATATACATAATATATATATCCCCATTTGTATTACTCATTCCTTGCTGTTTAGCTGCTGTTTAAGTGTCATTCTGTAGCTTGATAAAGGGGATTTTCCCGAAAATTTGTATGTTGTGCTTTGTGCTAATAGTAATAAACACATTTTTAACTTTTTGTGTTTGGATCTATATCTCATACCGTCAGTTCTTGCCGTAGCCTTAGGTGTATCCAGGTTTTAAGGCAACCAGAATTTTCCGGATGGGATCACTTGCTGGTGAAATACGATGCTATAGCAATGACTGCTATTAGTATTACTAGTATTACTATATCAGTGTGCTTGCTGACACAGAACAAGCCAGAGTGGTTAATTGCTTAAACACGCAGGAACTGAAGGGATCGGGACTCATGCGCACTGGAGTGGGCGGGGCTTAGCTAACTAAAAATAAAGCGCTACATGTGGTTATGAAGAGGCAAAACAAAACAACAACAAAACACAACTTGCAAATGTTTAACAGAATTAATTTTTATCATCTATGACTATGTCAGTTCAAGCTATACTGTCATAATGTACGCTGGAAATATTTTGCTGAATGAAGTTCATTATACTGTTGACATGCTTCATTAACGTGCCGTATACTTGTAGTTACATTTGTTGTAATAAAAATTATGATTGCGGATTAAAAACATTCTTAGTATAACTGCCTCAGCTCAGCTGCTCCTATCTACTTGACTCCTGAAAATTTGCAAACCAACCTGCCAGCTATGCTCTTCTTCTGATGCAGGGATCAGGCTCATTGCAAAATTTTGCGTAAATATTGCATTTTTCGGGTGCCGTAGGCATTTTAGCAACATCATTGCGTCACCATACGCAAAATGACAACACCGATTAAACAAGTTATGCCTCACTGGTGGATGCTGTGTCACTTAACGCTAGATCTACTTGCAAACTCAGTGTCATTTCAGCCGTTCAAGTCCAGTCAGTGAAGGGTGCGATCTGGACAGCGAAGTAAATGCGTAACTCCCTGTATGCTGCCGTAATTTCTGGATTTCCGTAGCGCCCTGTCTGTGAATAAAAAAATTGCATCCTTTTCCGAAAAAGAAAACAATTTATTTGAAACCAAGTTCTAGTAAACCCATATAGATCTGGAAGAAGATTGGTTCCTGTATCAGACTGGCTAGACATTTTGCCGAACTGGTTCCTGTATCAGACTGGCTAGACATTTTGCCGAACTGATCAGTGATATGTTCTGGTCAATTGACGGAGGACACAATCCCAGATATGGAATTTGGAACCAAGCAGTATGCCTACTTTGTCTGCGTGTAATATTATCAGAATTTACTCAGAGGTAGAATACTACAAAAACAAAATATGCGTCGATACCAAATATGAATGAGAGAAAATGGCGGCAGCCTCAACTTCAACTTTATCTCGTTACTAAATCCTACAGGAGACGAGAACTGGGTTTGCCAACATTGTCTGCTGCAGTTCTTCCTTTAAAAATGATACTGTGTACGATGTTCCGATCCATTCAAACTTTTTCTGTGAAGGGCAAATTAACTGAACATTACCACATTTTTTTGTGCATGGATAGACCTTTTGACTATTTTCGTCTGCTCACGTGATAGACTGTTACTTCATCATTTTGGCTTTGTAATGTGCGTTAATTCTAGGTTATACTGCACGCATTTTTCATGCCATTGACACAAAATATGTAATGTTTACGTCGGTTGACGCAAATCTCTAAAAGGCAGCGTGACCCCTGTGATGGGAAGATAATTGTGTAATTTTGTTCAAACTCTGATTGTCAGACAGTAAATTCACTTAAAATTCATTCATACATATGTAAACTGCACCAAAATACAGGCAAGGCTGTCACACAGTGAATTATCTGTCGCTAAAATTAGAAACTTGTCTGTGTTCAACAGTGTACAGTTTCTTTTGCATGGGTACTTGCAGTGATAGTTTGTACAAGTGATGGTTTTCTGGTCAGACGGTGCACTCTCTATCAAATTGACTATCATTGGTGACAATGCATTCAGGCTCTCCCCGTGTACATTTCAGGCAAAATTATGTTTTTTAGTTTGTTTTTTGATGCAGACCCCCCCACCCCAAAGAACTGTTCAGTTTCATGCCCAGTTAATCTTTGAAAATGTCTCTGTTTAAAAATAGCAGTGTTATTGTTACGTGTTACTATTGTTGTTTTAAGACTAAGAATTCCTCTGAATGTAACCATTTTTCAGTTACACTCTTCTGACTTTGTTAACATCAGAGCCATGCTCAGCATCTGAGCAATTAGGAAGTTCATCAAGACTCCTGCCAAACTTAAAAACATCCACACACAAAATAAGCACATGATTAGGGGGTAAAATGATTTGTTTTGCAGTAATATTTCTTGACAGATTGTACAGAACAAAGGATATATATATATATAAAACAAGTTTAAAATGAGCAATTTTTACCTTGTGATGGCACTGTTAACTAGCACTACAGAGAGGCTGGACCTGCCTACCTTCAGCTATTGAAAGATAGGGCAAGGAGGGAGGAAATTTCAAGTTCAGCAAGGTGTGGGCACTGCTGTGACTGTAGTCCTTTCCAGATGTATTCGTGTTGGTAGCTAGTCAGGGAAACTAGCCCATAGGCTTTTTTTTTTGGTATACATATGTCACAATCTGAAAAATACATTCTGAACTGTGTAAAATACTAAAATATGTATTAAGCATGAGTTATCATGTTTTTAATATCTCTAACGTCAATATACAATACAATTCAAGTAAATGAAAGGCAGACATTACAACCCTCAGTGGTAGTTATTGTATTATAATATATAGCATTGGAGAACAACCCTACTACCAGTTGAACTTTACCCACTCATGTGACTGTGACCTTGACCATATTTCAAGGTCAAGCAGTTCGAACTGAAACTTTATGTTCTTATTGAATGATTAAGTTGAACTTAAAGCTTGTAAGTTGTAATGTACGATCGTTAGCTACAAGGGAGATAATTGATGTGGTTCTGGACACTGCTTGAGAGGGGTCTTTCAAACTTTGTATGATTATAGCTTGCTTGGGTCTATTACTGCTAGTACTAGTACTGTAGTAGTTTACCTGGCTTCATGACCTTGAAGCATAGAGAGCATTGGCCCCGTGGAGCCACACTTGCAGGAAAGCTGTGGCAGTCTAAAGGGGACCAAGTACAGACAACCACCTTTATCAATACCATCAAGCTAGATGTCTGAGGATGGTCCTGGAATGCTGAAAATCTTGTTGCAAGGACAGTTATGCTCAAAACGTAATGATAATGGCAGATTATGTGTTGGGATTTCTAGTGTAAATGTTGTATGGTAATCATAATGGTTGTTGGGTTTGATAGTTATATATAAAAATATGGTGTGGGATATGCTTTGTGTGACTGGTGTTTATTTATGGAAGATGGCTGACGTGTTTTTGCAGTTGAATATGAGCCATCTAAACTTGTTTGCTGTTCTTGTTGTTTTAAATTAGTCCACTCTTGTTCTTTCTGCAGGTTCCATTCTGTTGGAATCCAAAATCCAGCCTGATACTGCATACCAAAAACAACAGGTACAGCTTATTGTTTTTTGAGTTGTGTAAAATTAAAAGATCATTATGATGACATGACTATATCATGTATATGTGATGAGCTCTGTTTGATGAGTATTCAGCTGCCTACAGCGAGAGCCTTTTTAAATTTAACTCTGGCCTTTTTTCTGAGACTTTGAAGTCCTGAGGTCTTTCAAACTTTACAGATGATCATTTCCATGGTGTTGCACACTTTGAATTTCATACCAGTTAGTGAGTTACTGTATACATATTGACCCTTTCATCAGCTATGCTCATCTTTTAACACTAACAACAGTTTCAGTTTCTTCTGCCATAGAAGATTTTTTTTCGCTGGCTCCACAGTCTGGAATGTTCTTCCACTTGATATTTATTCAGTTCATGACAGTTAACATATATTTCTGCATTCAGGCAAGTTCTCAGCATGTTTTCAACGGTTTCTTCCTACTGTACGAAACTTGAACTGCTGGTTGATTCATATGATCATAGTTTACACTTTCTTTCTTTTTCTCATGTTTATTGTCAAATGTCATGGTAAAAAAAAAAAAGGGGGGGGGGGGGGCACTTGACAAATCATCATTATTATGATGACACAGTGATGGTGTAAAACTGCATTTTTAAGGGGGGGGGGGGGGGGGGGGGGGCTCAGTTCTTATCTGGCTAACTGCCCCCATGAGTACTAAAGATGCAGAAACTGAGAAAGTAAGTCCATTCTGCCAAGATACTGAGAACCCAGAAGGTTCCCTCCTTGATTGCTTTTAGCCATGAGTAACAAATAGAGCTTTGCGTGTTTTTACCTTGTCAGGTGAGGATCTCTGCCTTCTTAATTTTTGTCATTGGAGCATAGTCTAAATTCAGTCACAGATTCAGTTTCAATTTCTTTAGTGTACACATAGTAACATGTTTTCTTAACATTGAGCTTGCCTGGATTAGTTGATACAACCTTAGGCTTGGCAACAGATTGACCACTGGCTATTTCTTGGAGACTATTTCAGTGAGGTCTTCCAAATTTATCATGCTATTACCACACACTGACTTCAAAGTAAAGGTGTGAACTTGTATGCTGCTTGGAAGAGTTTGGTCGTACACCGAGCTGGACTGTTTTTCTGAGAGTAGAAAGTATGTCCTGACTACTGCCCATATAACTGCATATATGTTTTTGATTTTGTTGTTTGTTTACAAGTGCATGTGCTGTTTTTGTTGTTCTATTGGGGTTGGTGGGGGGTGATTGACAGCGTCTGCTACACTGAACTTCATCAGGTATGGCTGTCAAAGGTCTTCCCATTTTGATATTGATTCACTAATTCAACAACAAATCTGGACTGCTAACATTATAAAATGAGATCTAAATTGAAAAAAGAGCTTATCCCCAAAATTTGCATGCTGTGTTTTGTCATAATAAATAGCGTTTTTGTTTGTTTTTGTTTTTAACCTTTGGATCTCAGCAATTCAGCAGTATGTATACATTCTTTTTTGATGATTCTAGGTTCTTGTCAAGTCAGTCCCCAAATAATTAATGTATATGATTTAAAGAGGTAACAGTGGTAGTCTTGGTTACTTGTGTTTCAGGAAACTCTGATTGTGTGGTCTGAGGCAGATAACTATGACTTGGCTCTGAGCTTTCAAGAAAAAGCTGGCTGCGATGAAATCTGGGAGAAAATCTGCCAGGTATAGTATTACTCGTTAATTATAAATCATGTGTTTTGTTTTTATTTGGGGGGGGGGGGAATTGACCTTGTTTGTCTGGACAATATTTTCTGAACTGTTTATCATGGAAAGGTGTTTTTTTAATAATAAGTGGAATTTTGTCTTCCCAAGGTCAAAATTATAGAAATGGGCTCAAGAAGGAGGAAGATGAAGTGAGATGAAGGCAGCTGATGTGTTGATTTTTTAAATATATTATTATGGAGGAAAACAGGTTTTGAATAACCTGTATTGAATGATGATAGCGCAGAAGAACAGTTACAGTGCAAGTCTGGAGGTGAAGGAGGGGGTGATGCTTCAACTGTATTATTTTAAGATGGAATCTTAGATTTTTAAGCTGTCAGTTTTATTGTGATGGCTATTTAGTATTTATGGTGCAGATTTTGCAAGTGTATTAATACTGCAAGAAGACGAGTGTGCAGCTGAATAAAACTAGAAGCCCTGCTCTTTGTGTTCACAGGTTCAAGGGAAGGATCCATCTGTCGACATCACTCAGGATGTTGTGGAGGAGTCTGAGGATGAGCGCTTTGATGACATGCCTGACGCTGCACCACCCATCGAGCTGCCCCCATGTGAACTCAGCAAACTGGAAGAAATTTCAGAATTGTTCAGCAGTGTTCTACCATCACCAATCCGTCGTGAAAAACTGGCTGTGGCCATTGAAAATGATGGCTACATTAAGAAACTCATTGACTTGTTCCACATGTGTGAGGATCTCGAAAACATGGAAGGATTGCATCACTTGTTTGACATTTTCAAGAGTGTATTTCTGCTGAACAAGAATGCACTGTTTGAAATTATGTTTTCGGACGATGTGATTTTTGACATTGTGGGTGTCATGGAGTACGACCCCTCTTTACCCCAGCCTGCAAAACATAGGGACTACTTGCGGAATAAAGCCAAATTCAAAGAGGTGGTGCCAATGACAAACTTTGAACTGGAGAACAAAATTCACCAGACTTACAGAGTGCAGTACATTCAAGAAGTGATACTTCCCACACCCTCAGTGTTTGAGGAGAACATGCTTTCATCATTGAGCTCATTCGTGTTTTTCAACAAGGTGGAAATCGTGAGCATGATTCAGGTGTGTACACAAGGACAAGGATTTTTTTAATTTTATTTTTGTCCATCAGTTGCTGTCATTTGTTCATGTAGAGCATTCAAATGCTCTGAAGTTAACGAGTTTTGAAATGTACCAGCAAGCAAAATATGCATGATGGGATACACTCCAATGTAGGTATTAAACCAAACAATACTGTTGTTGTATTACTGTGATAACCACACTGGTTTTCTTTATTCTGATCTTGTTTAGGCCACTTAGAATAATTATGTAGAAACATTAGGGGAACTGACCCAAATTTGTATTCTTATGGCATTGCAAAGGTGATGCAGTCAGCACTTGCACCAAACACAACAACAACAAAACACGAATAACTTTTATTATTTATGCCATGTACAAACTTGAACAGATAAATTGATATAAAATACATGTTTTACATACGAAAAACATGATTAGGACAGGCTGGTTTTAGAGTATCTACTCCTTTGGCATCCAGTCTTCAGTGCTTGTCTGTCTGTGTCTACAAGGCGCAGTAATACCTTTCCTTTACTTGATTGTTGTATCTTCATTTTACTGCAGACAAAAAGTAGGAACATTTGGGGAAGACAGTGTGGCTTGTTGTGTGTTGTCCATCAGGACAAACCAGCTACAGCTGGTAACTGTTGTATGATGGAAATGTTGCAAAGAACGAAAAGTGCTTAAGCCCCTGGGATATAATGGAAATGTTACAAAGAATGAGCAATTTCATTTGTGAGAAGTGCAGTCATTGGTGACAAGCAGCAAAAAAATTTACTTTTGTTTTTTTATAGCTTGTTGAAAAAAAGCCAGCTGAATTATTGAGTTTTTATAACAGGCAATGTAAATTCTAACTAGTTTATGACAGTGTCATTGGTAAACTATCAATGAAAGGAAGGTGGGAGAGTAGATCTCTCTGTGTTGGATTTTTAAAAATACTGATTTGACCATCTTTCACTCAGATGTTATAAGCTGCTGCAAACCCCGTAATCAGATGCTCGAAAAAGAAACCCCAAAACATTTTTGGTTTGTATACATATAATTTTTATTTAAAAAACACATATTAGCTTTGTGGTCAAAGTGCACATTTTATGGATTTTGTTTTAAATGGGGCCTTGGTGTCTGTCACTTACAGGTGACATTATTTTGGTCTTATGTAAATGGAAACCCTTTTAATAAGACATATGTTTGAGAAAATGCAGATAGAAGAGATGAGAGTGCTACTTTGGATAATTTGAAGAAGGAGAAAACAAAACCGAAAAGGCTGCTGTCACTTTTTCATGCAGACTGGATAGCAGTTGCCCTAGACACTAACCTTAAATGGAATGAGGCCCAGAGTGCTTGTGCAGAATCAACACACAAGGGTGTTAATTATTGCTTAAAAGACGTCAACGCAAGTACGACAACAAAGACCTGAGTGGCCTACAGTAACACTGACCAGGTATGCGTGTAAATACAAGGTACATACACTGTAGGCGACTTGAGACTTTGTTGTTGTACTTGTGTGATGTCTATCAAGCACTAATTGACTTCCTTGTGTGTTGATTGAAGACACTAAGTAATATTTTTTAGTTCTGAATGTTACTTTTTCTTGGCTGAGCATTTGCTCTTATTTTTTATCAACAGAAATAAAATTTGAGCCAGTTTCCACACAAAATCAACCCTTTCTTAAGTTCATACCAAGTGTAATACTATAAACTGATTAAAGAGCCCTCCATTTATTTATTTTTTAAATTTCATCAGAATGCATGTTTATTTGAACGGGGAGGGGGGGGGGGGGGGGGGAGCTGCTTTAGAAGAGTGTTTTACCATGCAGAAACTTCCTCAGCAGCTGCTGAACAATTACAGTGAGGAGAATGTATGCTCTGTTCATGATCCAAATGATTTTGTCATGAAATTTAATGAAGAAGACCAACCAAAGCTGAGCATATTTGTGAAACATTCTCCATTTTTTTTTTTTTTTTCCCATTCCAAGATGGCTGCCAAACTGTTGACATGGTAACACATTTTTTTTAAGATGTGCACTTTCACATCTTTTATCACAAAAATATGCAGCATTGGACAGTCGTTTATAATTTTCCTTGATTGCATCATGGAAGACCCAGCAACACAGGCAGCTCGATGGTAATAATGTTACTTTACAAAAAAAAATGTTGGGGGGGGGGGGGGGGGGTTCAGCCAAGATTTATATTGGGGAGTAGGGGTGGGGTAGCTCAGTGGTAGAGCACCAGACTCGTGAACAAATGGTTGTGGGTTCAAGTCCTGGCTGGAGTGGTGGGAGAACTGACTCTTTATTTTGGTATTTGTTTCACCACATGTCGCCGCAGTAGCACGTAAAAGATCCCGGTCACTGCCAAAGGTGCAGGTGGCAGGTTACAACTGTGTGCACTATAAAATATAGGACTACAGGTAAAATGACATTGTAAACTAGTGCATGGTAGTATGGTCCACACAGACTGTGCGCTGAGATAGCAGTTTCACGTTGCACCAGAAAGCACCTAACCACTTTGTATGTTCAAAATGCACTGCACTCCTTCAGAGTAATGTACAGATAGAGCACAATGGGTCTGCTCAAGCAGAGAATAGTGCTATGTAATTGATACTGTGAAGTGCTCAGGGCTCATCTCAAGATGAGGCACTTGACAAATGGCTCATATACTAATATTCCTGGCTGACACTTCAAATATTTTGCATAACAACTTTGGAAATAGAACTTGATATTCTGGGATGTTAATTTCCTGTGACAGAGCAGGTTTTCACAAAGCTGAAATTGTGATTTCTGCAAAACACTTTGATTCCATGGGAAAGAAAATATGCCATAGATAGCAGTTTCTTAGAAGTTTGTTTCAGAGCTTTGCAAAGCAGTTGGTGAAAAGAAAGCAGCTGTGAGTAGAGTACCCAGATGTGACAAATAATTATTTCCATTGGTTTGTTGTTACAAACCTGTATACTACGGTGTTGTTTGCAGTTTTAGTTTTTCTTTGCTGTATGTACTGATACAAGTGTTAAACAAGGGAAACACTGGCCTGACCACATTCTGTTGCAAAATTATTACACTTCACAAAGTCAGAATTTGTTGAGATTCAGCCACGTAATTTTTTTATTTTATTTTATATATTTTTTTAGTCCTGATACAGACCATGTCATCAACATGCTACATCAAAATGCAAAGAATTGCTATGGTCATGAAGACTATGAAACCTCCCAAACAGTGACATCCATTGATGCATTGATATACAGGTAGCTATAACCAAGCCATGGCTGAAGTTAGTAGTTTTTCATTTTGATCCCAACTTGAGTGTTTTGTCTTGGCCAGCTTGCATCCTCAGTTTAGAAACTAGCAGGCTTTAAAATGGATTGATGCCATGCAGCTTTCATTTGCCAATTTTGGTTTGAAGTTGAATAGGACATGATGTATTTGTGTTAAAAAATGTCAGCTTTGTTTTCAGAGGTCACAAGATGGACTTTTGTCTGTAATTGATAGTGTAAAGCTGATAAGTGATGGATATAGCTCGATTTAAAAAAAGAACAGTCATCTACATTGTAATCACAAACTGACATCTGAATGTTTTGTTGTAAAGCTGACATGCGATAGATTTGAAAAATAACACAGCTGTCAAGATGTCAGCTTGTGTTGACAGTTTCAGTAGGTTCATGTAACTGTTTCAGAAACAATGAAAACTAGACAGCAATCTATTTAAGAATGGCCTGTGTTGTATGTTGTACATCTCATCTCACCATCCCGACCTGTACTCCTGATTTAAACTTAAATACGTAAATAAATGTAATGTGGTGTGCTGTTTAAGGCTAAGGGTAAAATTGTTTACTGTTCTTGTGAGCAGGAAGATGTCAAGTTCTTAAATACACTGTTCGCTCAACTTACCGATGATGAGACGGGCGATGAGCATAGGAGAGATCTCGTCATGTTCCTGAAGGAGTTCTGCACCTTTTCGCAAACATTGCAACAGCCTAGCAGAGAGAACTTCTTCAAGGTAAGCCTCTTCTTTAGACTAATTACAGTGGTATATTTTGCCTGTTTTGTAATAATGTATTTGAATGTGTGAATTGAAAAACCAGGCTTTTGCATATGTTTAGTACAGTATGAAAATATAGATAGAAATTGTCCAGAGTTGTTTTCTTTGTTGTTTTTGCATTTATTTAGTAACCACTGTTTGGTCCATGACTAGTCTGTCTCATTTGCCAAGGCAAAATATTACGGTCGCAAACAAGTGTGGGTTTTTTGGTTGTTTTTTAAGAACTATGGGAATAAAGTAACGACAGAGTACTTATAAGTGCTCATACAGTGAATTGATTTGAACAGGGCTGAACAAGCTAAAAATGTTTTGCTTGACTAATAATATTGGCCTGCTAAATCCAAGGAGATTATTGATTAGTATGAAAAGTTTCGAACTGCAGTCTGCAGATATTTCTTAAACATCTTTCGGTTTCATCTATCTTACTGAACAAAAGCACCTATGTTGCCCCCCCCCCCCCCAAAAAAAAAGCATCAGCATTTCATTGTCATACTTGTTAGCAGATGCAGGATTACATATGTGGAAAATGTCATTATTCTGGTAGTTCTGATCAATTTTGATTGGTTCAATTGTCATTAATACATCTGTGCATTGCAGAACTGTGTTGTTCAAACTTTGAAACTACATTTTTTGTTGTTGTTGTAAAAAAACAGCCACCAGGTGCAGAAAATCAGTTTGTGAATTGATTTAACCCTTATTCTGATTTATTGTTTTGTTGCAGACATTATCAAATCTTGGCATTTTGTCCACAATTGAAATCATTTTGGTGAGTTACGTTGTTGTTTGAATCTTGAATGACTGAACACTTGTGAATGGTTTGATCATTTTGGCCAGATCAATGAAAAATCAACACACAATGGAGTTAATTAGCAGTACTATCACTTTTAAAATCTGCCAAGATGGTTGTATTTAATTTTAAATCAAGTGTGGTCGTTTATTTATACCTTTCATTGTGAATCTATCAAATATATGACTAGAAGTTGGTGTGGGTTTACGAGTTCCTACAAGTACTGTAGTGTAAAGCTAATAGTTTCAATTAAATGGTTGCCCCAGTGACTTTGACAACTGATGGTTTAGGAATTTGCCATTTTGAATGAGTACAAATGGTAGGTTTAGGAATTTGCCATTTTGAATGAGTACAAATGGATATCTGTGTAGGCCTAATAAAAAAATGTTGGAGATTTGGTAACTGGAAAGTTATTTTGTGTATTAATGGTTTATTTTGCTTTTGTTTCTCCCAAAGAAAAAGTGGCTTTGAAAATAGGATTGTTTGCAGGGTCTGGATGATGAAAGAATGAAGTCTGCAGCAATCGACATATTTTCGTATATTGTGGAGTTCAGTCCGTCCATGGTGCGAGAGTTCATCGTGCAGGAAACACAGACTCAGGATGATGTGAGTTTGTGTTATTGCTCTTGGGTTTTTTGATGCTATACTCATGATGCTTCTCAAAAAACATACCACTAGATGATGTAACTAACACAACTGCACAAGGAAAATGTAAATGTATCTTTTGGAGTTCAGTCTGCCCATGGTGTGAGAGTTCATCATACAGGAAACACTCAAAAGATGTGTTCAAGTTACTGCTGGGGGGGAGGGGGGGTTGATGTTATACTCATGATGCTTCTTAAAAACAACAACACTAGATGATGTAACTAGTATAATTGCAGCAACAAATTATAAATAATATGTTTATGCTCATGACAGTTTCATAGCACACAGTGACGGGTTCACTTTGATGTTGAAGTAGTGCGACATACTCTGCTACCCTGTTTTTTTGGCCACTCTCTCTGATACCCTTCTTTTCAGCTTTCCATGTAAATGAACCTATAATTGAGGATAAGTTTTTAAAGCTGTTTTGCTCAGTGTCTTCTCTCATCTTTTTTGTGTGGTTTGTTTGTGGTGAAGTGATCTAAAAAGGGGTTTTACTTAACCACTCCCAGGATGAAGGATTACTTTCTTTAAGCTGTTGTAAATTTTGTGCATGAAACTGACTGGCACACACTCCTCAAATGTAGGATCTGAATAAGAGATCATGCCTGAAAAAGTGAGATGAGAACATGCATTTTGGCCAGTTCGGATGATTTGAGGCAATGTTTGTCCTTAGGATATGATTATTGTGGAATGGTAATTGGACATCAGATTTATATCTGTATTTGTTTCTTTGTACAGGATGACATTTTGATCAACCTAGTTATTGAACAGATGATCAATGACACAGATCCAGGTATGATTATCCTCTGTCTATCTCTGTGTGTTTTATTGCACCTCTAAATAATGTAGCAGATATTCTAATCATAAACTCTTGTTGTCATATCTGTCACTGAGTGCTTTAAAATGTTGGGTGTAGATGCCACTGGTGGGCAGCCGTTTTTAGAGGTGGCGACCCGATGCTTCTGTGTACCCCATTGACAGTAAACAGGAGCAGGCTAGCTTTCAGGTGGTGCCATTTGTGCATGTGATGTCGTGTGGGTGAGAACGGTCATCTGTGCCTGTGTGTGCAGAGACTGCAAACAGTCTGTTGGTCCCTAACCTATCAGTATCAGCAGCTGTGCTTCAGTAAACAGTTGTCAGTGTTTGGTAGGCCAACCTTCAGCATCCTGTTTGCTCTGTCTTGCACCATGTTTCTGGTGTTTTCTCCTCCAGAGGAAATGTTTTGTACTTGCTAAAAACAACAAGCAGACATAGCTTCTACAGGTAAATGTGTGAAAATGTATTGGGATCATTTGGTAATAATCAGTCATGTGCATCTGTCCTGAAAATTCATCATTACAGCTTTTCATTTTGTAGTCACTGTTAATTGCTTTGATTCTCATTGAAATTGAATGTTTTAACACTATAACAGACACTGATCCCCCAGCCCCACCATAAATAGCCTGTTCCAAATTATTTGGGCAGATCTCATCTCTGGTTCTTTTTTTAATTTTATTTTTATACTTGTTTACTGACCCAGTCTGAGCTGGGTTCAGTTGTAAAGGTTGGTGACTCACTGACTTTTGAAAAATAATAAATTTGAAAATGGGTTTATTTTTGGATGACGAAATGTGACAGAAGGGAAAAGCATGACTCAGTTTTGCCTTCTGCCTCCATTCACTCGTCATCCTACTCTGCTCTGCCTTCTTCAGAAGGTGCAGGCATTGTCAGACATGCTTTCACTTCACTTGTTACAGAGCTGGGGGGAGCCATGCAGCTGATGGGCATCTTGCGTCTGCTGCTGGACCCAGAAAACATGCTAGCAACTGCCAATGTAAGTCCTCAAAGAAGTTATGGCAGATTGGCAGGGTGCTGCCATCAAGATGAATCATTCTTACAGTTGTCATTTTCACATTAAATTTAGTGTGTGTGTGTGTGTGTGTGTGTGTGTGTGTGTGTGTGTGTGTGTGTGTGTGTGTGTGTGACGCCCATAGAGGGGCACTGAGGATGCAGAAAAGGTCCACTGCTGAGAAACTAGAGTGGTTTGGAGTACTTTGGAAGTAGTCTAACATGTTGCAACTGCTGTAACAAATACTGCTGTTCCGATTTTTGTTTAATTACATCAAATCATTGTTTCCTTGTATGACATCCCTTTCTCAGTTTGTGTTTTACGTGCTTTGTGTATTAGTTTTTGCTCTGTTTTTGTCATCATTTACAATGCCAGGTTTTACAAGTATCTTTTTGGTGTGCCACATATGTGTAAAAAGTGGAAGGTATGGGGTCATATATGTGGCAGCATCTATTAGGCGGTTCAGGCAGGGTTGTTAACTCCTTTGACTTTTGCCCGGCATTGCTTAAGTCCTTTGGCTGTTTTTACTTCCAGTGCATACTTTCTTCACAATGGAAGGTGGTGACAATAAATTCACGAAGTTTACATTGCCAACTTTAAAGACATTTTTGAAGGTCCGTAGCCAAAATGTGTCTGGCAACAAGCAATAACTTGATGCTCAGGCTATAGGATGGCAAAAAACAATTTTTTTCCATGAACTCACAGTCTTCTGGTTAGCCAAAAAACAATGTAAAGACACTTTTTTCCCATTCTCCATCACCTTTCCCCTGTAATTTTTGCAGACGCAACAATAATGGCATTTTTACTGCTTCGCAGTTCTACGTTCAGCTTCCATTGTTATACACAGTGTGAAGCAACGCCTCCTCATAAATCAGCCCAGAAGTGATGCTGTGACTGCTTGCGCGAAAGATTACAAAGGGCATTCACTCATGCAAACCAGCTTCATTGTACTGCCCAGTATCTAAAAATCACAGTAGATGTGTTAGTGGGTTAACATCTTGCAGATAGTGGTTTTATGTGCATTATACCTTACTGAATTGCTTTGATTGCAGAAGACAGAAAAGACGGAGTTTCTCAGTTTTTTCTACAAACACAGCATGCATGTTTTAACAGCGCCCCTGTTTGCCAACACTGCCGATGAGAAGCCCAGTCGAGGTGAGATAAGATACCATAGTTTGTATGTATTACTTTGCTGGACCTCTTTTTTAGATCTTCTGGTTCATACCAGTTTCAGTGACCCCGACAATAATTCCAGATCATAGCAACATCAGACTAGTGAACCAGAAGTGGCATTTCCCACAGGTTCTTGTTCAAGCCTTGGGAGTTGTACTGTAATCTATAACATACACATCATAACAAGAGCATACTCATCAAAGAAAGAAAGTAAGTGGATTTTCATTATTTCAATGTGGAGCCAGTTTATTGAGAGAGAGAGTGTTTGCTGACAATTAAAGTTATTCTGAAGACATTTTCTTTAATGAGTTTTTTTTTTTTTTAACAGTACAGGAATGTGACCATTAGTGTACTGGTTTTGTTTTTTGGTGCGTATATTTTTCTTTGGGTTGGGAATTCAAAATTGCTTTGGTGGAAATATTCATCTGCCCATGGATTTGTTCAGTGTTCTTTGGTTATAATTCATGAGTTGCATAATAAATGAATGAAAACAGCTAGATGTTCAAGCGTTTTTGAGTGCTAGCCAGTTGAACAGTTTATCCTCTTGTTTTTTCATTGTAAAATGTTATGTCAGAATTAAATTAAAAAAATATCCTAGATAATTTCAGTGCAGGATTTTTGATTATTTGCTGCTCATGTTTGTTTCAGTATAGCTTCTGTGAACAATACTGCTACTACTACTACAACTACTACTGCTGCTACTAATCAGTGATTTTCTGGTGATTGTTTTTCAGACGACTACCAGACAGCCCAGCTGCTAAGCTTGATACTGGAGCTGTTGTCGTTCTGCGTGGAACACCATACCTATCACATCAAGAACTACATCATCAGTAAAGATCTGCTGCGCCGAGTCTTGGTGCTGCTCAGCTCTCGGCACGCCTTCCTTGTACTCTGTAAGTTCTGGCTGGTGCTGGTTTTCGTGTTGTTTTTGGGCATTATTTCCTTTTCTTCCCTTCCCTTCTCTTGAGACTTTCAGCAGTTCCTGTGTTGTGTAAGACTGCATGGTGATGAAGGTGGGTGCAGCTGTGACCAGACGACCAAGTTTTCTGGCTTGGTATTGAACTGATTGCCTTTGTTGTGGTCTTTTGTTCCCAGGTGCCTTACGTTTCATGAGGAAGATTGTGGGTCTGAAAGAGGAGTTCTACAACCGCTACATCATCAAGGGCAATCTCTTCAAGCCAATTGTCAACCTCTTTCTCCAGAATGGAGACCGATACAACCTCCTCAATTCAGCTCTGATTGAGCTTTTTGAGTTCATCAGGGTGGTGAGTACTTGTAGCGTTTCCACTGCTTTTTTACTGGAACTTTTGTTTTAACTGCATGTCATTGCCATATATTGAATGTTTATGCATAGATTGTGTCTCATTGTTGACATCCTTTTAACACTAGCCAGAACATGAGTGCTAAAACAAACCTGACATCCTCTTAACACTAGCCAGAACATGAGTGCTAAAACAAAACTGACATCCTCTTAACACCAGCCAGAACATGAGTGCTAAAACAAAACTGACATCCTCTCAATACTAGCCAGAACATGAGTGCTAAAACAAAACTGACATCCTCTCAGCACTAGCCAGAACATGAGTGCTAAAACAAAACTGACATCCTCTCAACACTAGCCAGAACATGAATGCTAAAACAAAACTGACATCCTCTCAACACTAGCCAGAACATGAGTGCTAAAACAAAACTGACATCCTCTCAACACTAGCCAGAACATGAATGCTAAAACAAAACTGACATCCTCTCAACACTAGCCAGAACATGAATGCTAAAACAAAACTGACATCCTCTTGACACCAGCCAGAACATCAGTGCTAAAACAACTGACATCCTCTTAACGCTAGCCAGAACATGAGTGCTAAAACAAAGTGCTGTGGTCAGCTTCATCTCCAGCCATAGAACCCATATTGCTTGGAGTGAAAATTGTAGCAAGGTACTTTATTTTATTTAGGTTAAAACTTCACTGAAAGATCAGGCCTTGATGAAAGAGAATGTATTTCAACTGTTCATGTGTTGTCTGTGCTTTGCAGGAGGATATAAAGACCCTGTCCACGCACGTCGTTGAAAACTTCCAGAAGGAGCTGGAGGGTGTCAAGTATGTGAAGACGTTTGAGACTCTCAAACTGCGCTATGACCAGCAGCAAGACAGGCTGAAAGACAGAATGAACATGGAAGGGTATGTATGGTTGGTCATGCGAGAGAGAAGCAAAGGCTTTTGTAGGCTTACCCTAAGCACTAACTTGTTCACAGCAACCACAGATTGTTCATTAAAATCAAAATCACTGTGTTATTGGGTAGGTTTTCTCATCTTGACCGGGTGGGGGTTGGAGGGTTGAGCCAACACAAGTATTGGGCATAGGAAAGTGTGGGATAGCGGTTGCTTTTTGTCACAATGATAAAATACAGTATTCATTACCAGTAGGTTAGGTGTTCTTAACTGTTAACGGGGGCACTGTTTTGTCAGGGCTATTCCACACTAGCAATACACCTGCTATAACCAGTTCTTGCATGGGAGTGGCTGATAATGGGACACTGTTTTGTCAGGGTTATTCCACACTAGCAATACACCTGCTATAACCAGCTCTTGCATGGGAGTGGCTGATAACAGGACACTGTTTTGTCAGGGTTATTCCACACTAGCAGTATACTTGCTGTAACCGGCTCTTTCACAGGAGTGGCTGGCATAGTTCAGTTGTGGACAGTACACAATTTTTTAGGAGGTGAAATCGAGAGGAAAAAAGGGGGCAAACTGGTCCCACTGAGACTTGAAGTGAGATTGTCGGTGTGAGAGTCTGAAGTAATAGCCCATTGACCATGGAGCTGCCTGACAAATGGGAAAGTAGTTACGTTTTTGTTACCTCCATTTACTTGACACAGAGGCTTGTTTGTTCGTTTCACATAGATAGGCTTGTTTGTTTGCATCACTTAGAAAGACTTGTCCTCTTCAACAGTCTTGAGTGTTCATTGTGTTAATTTGTAAAAGAAGTATACATGTTACCCTCGTGTCCCATGGAATCTTCATGTGACCTTTCATCTCAGTGGGTTGAATGCCAGGTCATTCACCAGTGATGCAGCATGTATTACGTTGTGTGGTTGTCTGCCTTTCAGACATGCAGCATCACTGATGAGGAACAGCAGGTTCCGACGAGATGTTCGGACTCTGGAGGAGGAGGAAGAGCTGTGGTTTGATCAAGACGATGATGCTGAAGATGGTGAGGGCCCCCCACCCATGTCTGATCTTCTCAAACACAAGCTGGATGCGGATCTTGACAACATACAAAAAATATGGGAACACAAGAAAGGTGAGTTGCCATCAGAATGTTGGAATGATTCTTCATGTTGAAGGCTTCCCTGCTGGGTAAAGGTCACTGAATGTTCAGCTTTCTTTGAAGACTGCACAGCTTGATTATCTTTTGTAGATCCAACCTACTACTTGATTATTTTTTGCAAACCCAGCCTGCCACATTGTTTTTTTCCTCCTGGGACACTTCATTCGCATGCTGACATTTTAAAGCATTTCCTTAATGTTCAAGAAAGAAGTGAGAATTTCACCGAACATGTTATGCTAAATTCCGTTACTTTGGTCTTTTTTCAAAGTCATAATTGTTAAGTTAATGCATGCACGTAAATCCATTTTGACTAAATTGCTGGTTGCATTAAAAATATCCAGCATTGGTGATGCCAGTGCTACTGTGTAATAACAACCGTATTTATGATGTGCACTGATCCCAATGAAAGAATAACCAGTTAAAGGCGTGGGTAAAAGCAGTTGGGGGTATTCCTTATTGGTAAAGAGCTTATCACACACACACAAATGTTGGGGGGGGGGGGGGGGGGGGATCACATATGTCAGTATCAGACAGAATTATGATGAGGGCTTTGAGGAGCAGGGGAAGCTGATGTGGTTTGCTGGCTTGGTGCCTCAGAGTAACATTCAGACTACAATAACCTGACTGTGTCAGCATGGAGTTGTGAAGTGCTGTTGCTGTGCTTTCAGCCAAGGAGCAAGGGGAGGTGAGAGATGTCTCTCAGCGGCTACTGCATAAGGCTGCCCCCATCAACATCAACCTCAAATCTGGCAGCAACAGCCCGCTGTCGAACCTGCTGAGCACTCCCACCAGTCCTGGGAGTCCAACGAGTCCAGGAAGTCCCGGGAGTCCTGGGAGTCCGGGGAGTCCTGACTCCCCACCCTCCCCAGGGCGACTCTGTCCCACGCCCAACACCTCCCCTGTCAATGCTGCTCAGAAGCCAGTGGACAAGACAAATGCTGTAACAAAAAAGGTAAGAGCTGCGGTGAATGACTCAAGCATGGTTATGCTTTCAGCAAGTGCTGTCAGTTGCTGAAATGACTACCAGTAGGTTTGTTTGTGGATGTGGGTGTTAGTGTTCATCAGCTGAAACCCTTTGGTTCCCTCAGTTGAAATCCATTGGTTCACCTGGTGTTGGGCCACACCTGTGCATAAAAATTATCCACACAGAGCTGCCAACCACTATGTTTTGGTTGTAGTTTACTATGTCCGAGGGCACTGCGCTACACTTATGATCATATCACTATGCCCCCCCCCCCCCGCCCCCCCCCCCCCCCCACCCCCCCCAACTGGTTGCATGTGTGCTTTTTTCATGTCTCTGGTGTTGGTTGTGCCCGAGCCAATTGGTGTTCACGTTTTAAACCAGCTGACCAATCGTACCATTCAGTTCAATTCCCGCTCTTATGCATCGCTTCCTGGTGAGACCACTTCTGTTTTCAATCATTTCAAATTGCTGTGTTGAAATGAAAAGCTGAAAGTCAGCTCCTGTGTGATAAATCTCATCAAAAAAACACACACCAAACTTTCCAGGAAGAATAGATACTGAAAATTTTCTGTGCATTGTATGATCAGTACAGAGCACTGAACATGTTAAGTGCAGCGCCTGCTTCTTGGGACTTATCTGTTGCCCGTGACAGAATGTATGACGTTGAACCACATGTCAACTGGAAGCATCACACCAACAAAGAAAAAGCAGTAGGAACTGCATTGAAGATTTCCCATTTTAAGGGTTGTGAAACACTGTCTTCACAACATTTGGGCTTCATTTGAGTGGAGATGCATTTCACAAATTTCTTTGTAGTGCACAGCATTGCTCTCTCTGCAGAGAGTCATGCTAGCCATCTGGTGCACATTTCCGGGAAACCAAATTGTGAAGGAGGACCATATGCACTACACTGAAAATCAAATTACTGTGCTTAAAATTGATTTTGCTACACTTACGTCCGGTGAGGGGTTGGCAGCTCTGCACACAAGTGCATGTTACCATCACCCCAGCAGCTGTGCTCTGACTTGGGGGGTTTAGTCATGGAGTTTGACACATCATGAAAATTACTGTAACTGAAAGTAATCCTGACTGGAGACTCTGAACATAGCAAACATTTGGCTTTGGTTCTGACAGCCGTCTGGAGAGACAATAAGATGCTGGTAGTGACAGTGTTGTTGCCTCGGATCGGGGTCAGTGTGTGTTGGTGTATTATTTGTTGTCTTCTGTGTGTGTGTGTGTGTGTGTGTGTGTGTGTGTGTGTGTGTGTGTGTGTGTGTGTGTGTGTGTGTGTGATCATTATGGATGGGCATGCTTCATCATTTCCTGGAGGGAAAATTTATGTCCTGTGTACTACCAATGGCATTTCTCATCTGGAGTCATTGGATTAGACTTTATATATATGTTGTTTGTGTCAGTGAAATTATATATCAGCGCTTTGACTGTCTGTTTCAGCCTGGACTGAGAGGTTTGGTTGATTATCCTGATGAAGATTCAGAAGAGGAAGAGGAGGAGGAGGAGGATGAAGATGTAATAGCACCATCACCAAAGCGGCCTCGAATAGGAACTTAACACAAGGATGTAGCCCAAGCTCAACATAACACATGCAGTTCAGTACTCTGTGTACACAAGCATTGCAATTGTGAGGCAGTAAAGACCTCATGGCAACCTGTGCAAGTCTCAGCCTTCAAGTGGTGTTCTATTCTAGTGATGACGTTCAAATGTGAAGTTGTGTGTCCCAAACAGTGTCTCTGCTGCTGCAACAGCATCAAGTGTCTTCTTACAGTATCACCTTCTGACAGGATCCAACAACCAGAACTCTCTGTTGCTAATCATTCCACAGGAAAAGATGGTAGAACGCGGCAGGCTCTCCCTGCGCTTGAGAGTGGTATTTGTCCTTTTTCTCTCTTCTGCTTCACCCCAGTTTACAAAATAACGTTGTGTGTGAAAGGAAGTCTTTTGGATTACAGAAAAACAGTACAGGATGTAGGCAGTTGCAAATAAATGCTTTAAAACCATTTTGTGTCTTTTTTTTCATCATTCCAAACTTTAATTATCCATCTGAATTGTCAGTACTGAAAACATTTTTTTCCTCAAAACACATCCATGACCTTTCTGACCATGTTTTCTTATGTGACGAGAATTTTAAGTTACTTGTTCATGACTGATTTATTAACTAATCTTGGGTGGGTAACAATGAAATACCAGTATTCTAAATACAATGTCAGGTCAAAGTATAAATTAAAACGGGTTGAACGTTTCTAAAATGGTGTTTCGCAGATCTGTCTGCTCAGGGCAATTTGTATTATTTGATCATACAACACGATTGCCACAAGGGTAGATAACCTACATCCATTCAGAAACTTGTCAGTACATACCTTATCACACCATGTGCTGCCTTGCAGTGTTTTGAAAAGTTTCAAAAAATAAATACTATCTGCATGTATTTATGGAGGATGGGATCATGCACTCACACTCAAACAGGAGACTGTATGCAAAGCATCTGGTCTGCATGACTAAAACAGTCTGGGCTTGGCATTTGAGAATGATGATATGGAATGACTGAATTAGGCTGGATGATAACCAACTGCTGTACAGTTAAAACTGGAAACCACTGCCATTACCCTTGTTGAAATGCATTAGAGCCAAAAAGTTAAGCCACATTAAGAAGTTAGGTGTCTAATATATTTTTATTCTTGTTCAATAAGGTCTGATAATGATGAGAAAGTCTGTGGTTTGTCAGATCGTTGACACTGCGGATGATTGCTTTTGTGGATATCTTTGATATTTTCTAGCTGTTTGTTTGTACACTTGGCAAAAAGCCTGTTGACTGCAAGCTGATACTGTCTAGCAATGCATGCTGAAAAAAATCTGAAACAGAAGAGAACAAGGCTCAGAATGCTCGTGCAGAATCAGTACACAAGGGAGTTAATTAGTGCTCAAAAGGCATCACAAGTACAAAACCAAAAACCAGAGTTGCCTATGGTAACTTTTACCTGGCATGCGTGTAAATACAAGGTACATAAACTCCATGTGTTTACATGCATGCCAGGTGAGAATTACTGTCAGTGACTCAGGTCTTTGTTGTTGTACTTGCATGACAAGTGCTAATGAATTCGCTTGTGTGTTGAATTGCATGCTGAGTTTAACTTTGTCACCCAGTGGCAAGAGTTTAATGACTCCTGAACCAAGTCACTTCACTGGCATATAATGCTGGCAAAACTGGTAATTTTTATCACAATGGGGTATCTTTATTGTGTCCTCCACATGGTGTAAAGTATGCGTGAAACTGATTGCATGTTCAGTGCAGGTAGACCAGCGAGGAAGCCCTCCACCTGTTCAAGTTTTGGGGGAAGAAGTTCACTGATTGCATGTTAAATGCAGGTAGACCAGCGAGGAAGCCCTCCACCTGTTCAAGTTTTGGGGGAAGAAGTTCACTGATTGCATGTTAAATGCAGGTAGACCAGCGAGGAAGCCCTCCACCTGTTCAAGTTTTGGGGGAAGAAGTTCACTGATTGCATGTTAAATGCAGGTAGACCAGCGAGGAAGCCCTCCACCTGTTCAAGTTTTGGGGGAAGAAGTTCACTGATTGCATGTTAAATGCAGGTAGACCAACGAGGAAGCCCTCCCCTCTGTGCATTGTTGTGGAAAGTTGCTTAAGTTTTGAGCTTGAGTATATATGCACAGTTTTACATCCTGCACTCAGCCCCCTCAGTCTGATCTTGTGGAACAAATGACCCGCGTTTTCTTTGAAATACAGTTTGGCTGTGGCTACTAATACAATGGCATCAGCACGACAACAACAAAGAAAACTTAAAAAACCAGTGAGACGAAAGTGTCCTTGAGCATGTGTCTGGTCTTGAGTGTGGAAAAACTTTCCAGGAACATTTGCAAGCTATTATTCAAAATTACTGGGCCACAGAAAATAATACTGGTCTTGCTGATTTTCATCAGATGAGGATAATGTGTAATATTCTGCTCCTGTGCAGTGTGATCAATTAATGATAGGATCCATTTTAAGCAGCTTCTTTTTTAATGGATTGTGTTGGAGCAGACTTTCAGTGTCAATTTCTTTGATACTGTGCCAAAACTGTTGTCACTGTTACCTGGGGTGTAACTGAATAGGTTATCCTGGGTCATTTTTTCATAAACCCTAGTTACTGAAGTTATGTGTTTGGTCATTTATTGAAGCATTTAACTTTGTTTGGATAGGTTTTGAGTTGAGTAACATGTTCACTGTTCCATTGTAGTAGTATTTCTTCGGGAAAAAAAATCAGTAATTTGTTTGAGACATTCTGAATATGCTGTGTTTGTGACAATGCTGTTGGACTCCAAAACTGATGGCAACAAAAACTGCAGTGCTTAGCAAATTCTGATCCGTACAAACATCAAGAGGTAAAAAGATAATTAAAAATATGAGTGATCCTCCCCCCCCCCCCTTTAAAAAAAAAAAAAATCTTTTTAAATACCATAAGTTATGAGTCAAAACTGTAAAAGCAGCTGCTTGCACATGAGGTTTGAGATGCCATAACCACTTTGCTTTTGGATGTACACTTTAGAGAAAAATCAGAAAGAATGACTTCCTGTTGTATATCTTTTGACAATAACCCAGTGGCTAGCATAGAGATTCAGTTGGGGGAGGGCTGGGGGGTGACCAGAAGAGAACTCGTGACGACAGCTGGATAAAAGAAGCAGAAACGGAAAGCACCAGCATCTAGCGTTGTGTAGCGTTTGTATTATTGAAGTACTGAAGGTGTACAGCTGTGCTGAGTGTGTTGAGGACAGAGGAGTGCTCGGTGTGTTGAGGACAGAGGAGTGCTCGGTGTGTTGAGGACAGAGGGAGGAGAGTGGGGTTACTGGTTCAATTCAGCTTGACAGTTACCTGTACTTTGATCTGCTGCAAAGCCCTGGAGGTGATGAGCATCACCAGGGGTTGTGTTCAGTCACACAGAGGAGCATGTTGCCTTTTTGTTCTTGTTGTTGTTGTTTATTTGTTTTGTTTTCTTTCGGTTTGTCCCAAGCTGCCCCTTTCTGGTCGGCAGGACATTCATATCCAGTTGCTGCTACTTCGTTCTCTTTCCTTTCACTTTGATGACTTTGTAACATGTTTAGATAAAGTCTCAGCACTGCCATGCAGCTGCTGGACAGGCAACTGCTAGAATTATTGAGCAGTAGGGTTTAGTTGATCTGGGCTTGTATACATTTTATCTTATCATAATTTGTCTTATCTAACAGACAGTAATCATACAAGTAATAAGTCAACCAGGTCGCTTTTTTAATATTTTTTATAAGAAAATCATTTCAAGGTATTTAACAGCATTCTGTTACATCAGAAGAAAACAATGCATTGAAAGAGTTTAGGTTGACTGAAGTATGTCGGACTGAAGTATGTCAGACCTGGAAGAAGAAACGTGGTGTAAAAAAAAAGAAGAGAAAAAGTCTACGTTTTGCTGTGTTCATCCTGCATACTCTCTGTACGTAAATCCTGAGTTGAACACTTGTAAGGGCAAAGACGAGGCCTTCCAGCCACATATGCCTCATCCAGTTAGCTGCATGCAGACACACTGGATGGAGCAGAAAGAAGTTTTTACTCAGAATTGGTCTTATTTACTGTTGTGATTTGGGTATGGTTCTCATCATCTCTTGCGGGTACTAAAAGAAGTGAAACGACAGCGTGGGTCATATTTGAACAAATAGCGCTCATAATAGTTTCCTTTTCTTGTGCAGCCTCTGCTTCCCCATCTTGCCAACTACTTCTGTTTTACAGAATTTATTGTACTGCAAATGAGGAGTAAATTGTACTAACTGCAAGGGAATTGTAAATATGTCCAGAAGGACAAGCACAGATTCTTCATTAATTACTGTGTGTGTGTGAGAGAGAGAGAGAGAGAGTCACTAAGACCGCAACGCTGCTTTAAATGTCCTTGTTGAAAAGGGATAATAGTTTCTCTTGATTGGTTGGTTGGTTGGCTTCTGAACCTATTTATTTTATTTATTGAACGCAGCGAAAACAAGTTAAAATAGGAAAATGTCATGGGGCTACACTGAAGTGCACCAGTGGCAGTAAGGGTGTCGAAACCTGATGCTTCAAGTTTTTTTTTAAGTTTTTGTTTCTGGCCTCAGTGGGATTATGAGAGGGGTTTATAGACTCTCTCCTGTCAAAGTTTTCACCTTGTATCTTTTGAGAGAAGAGGGCTGTTGTGTTCCGTCCCAGTTTGCGTTTGCCATCAAACTGCAGAAGCAACTGTGCTGTGCATTTTTTCTCCACTGGTACACCAGTAAGAATTGCTTGGTTTGTGAAGCCATATTTTATATGTACATGTATCATATCCACAAATAAATATACCCGATAGAAAGACGAAACAATTTGTTTGAATGTGTTTTGGAGTTCAAAGTGTATTTCAAATTATTTTGTGTTCGTGTATTTGAAATAATAGATTGAAAGAAAGAGTGAGAAGGGGATGCGAAAAAAAAGGGACTTTGCTTGGGTTTGGAGTATGTCAGAACAACAAATGAACTGCAGAAATTTTGTAACGTGAAATTTGAAAAGGGGCAGTAAAACCAAATCCATTGATAAGTTGGAATCTGTATGCATAGCATTTTTGTTTGGAAAAAAGTTTTTTTAAAACAATGAAATTTGAAGAATTGCTGTTGCAAAACTTTTTTTAACAGTATTTTTCAGTGGTAGGCACAAAGCATGATGACTTCAGTCTTTGTGCTGAGTAAAATTGACCTTGTGTTTAACTAGAAGGTACTGGCCACATAGAGGAGTTGAGGAAACAACACAGCATGGGTTTATGTTGTGTCAGTTGGCAACACATATAACTCCCTAAGCTTCCAAATTTTGACTGTCCTGTCCTTCCATCTTGTCACCACCTTTTAGTTGGGGAGGGGGGGTGGGGGTGTCATGCCATCTGACATCTGTTTCTCCCTTCTCCACAACCATCTGAAGAAGAATCTTAAGAGTTGACTGACACTGCCGCTCTACAACAGATCCCTCCTCTTGTTTTTTCTTCTTCTTTGTCTTTTCTTTGTACTGTGCTCTGTCAGTTGCCTCATCTTTTTCTCAAAACATACCACGCATTCAGACTCCTACTCCAAACTGCACAGACCCAAGGTGTTTGACCACTGTTTTTTGTTTGTTTTTTAAAGCCCAGCCGAGCCTGTGCTTTGTGTACATGTGGCTTGTCTAAAGAGGTGTTTGTATGTAGACACTGGCTAGTTGACAGTCATCTGATAAAGGTCGGGGGCGGTCAGTTGGAAGGGCAGTGCATATTGTTAATCATTTGATTTGCTTGTAACATGCATGGAGGTGCAGGTCTTTGAAAAGTTGTACCTACTACCATTTTCACAGCGGGAATTTCAGAAGGGTGTTGGTCTGTCTCTACTCTTATTCTTGCCGAGTTTTACTTGGATGTACATCTTCAGAAATCAGTGTTCAGTACGGAAGGCGTTTGCAGTATGTTTGAATTCAGACTTGCTGTATACATACTTTTGCTTGATCAGGGAGCAATACTTTGTTGTGTAGCAGGTTTTTAAGGAGCTACTGCTTTGTCATGGTCGCGGTAATGGGTTATCTGTGCATTTGTTTATGACAGGCTTTGGTGACAGTGTGCAGTTGGCAGAAGATTAAAATCGAGTTGCTAGCTAACTGTCAGTCACAGTGTAGGATTTGGGTGTCCACTGCCGCTTGTCTCATTTTGCTGATAAACCAACTGGTCATTCCAGGGTCAAGCACCTTTGGCTTATTGTTGTTGCTTAGCCAACGTGTAGCTTCGGCTGTCAGCAGCTAAGGAAAAGACTGTGCGCACAGTATCTGAGTAGTCCCTTGGCGTTTTATTGCATCCCACCTGACATGCCTGCTTGTCGGGGAGCAGGCACCTGCAAATGAATGTGAGTCTTTTTGCAGTAGCTGCTGCAAGCTAGCTACCTGTGTAGGGTCACAGACATCTGTTATGGATGGGTGGGGGTGGGGTGGGCAGAGGGGTCTGGAACTGATCCCAGTACCATGTAATATTTCAATCAACACAAGTTGCTCCCCCCCCCCCCCCCCCCACCCCCCTTCCTCTGCTATGCAAAGGGCATATTGTCTGAGGGGATCAGCATCCTTGGTTTTGGGCATTGCTGGTGTTGCTTGAACGCATACTTAGCTCTTGGTTTTTGTTGCAAAAACAGCAGGGTGGTGGGGATCTCTAATATACGAATTCAGACTTAAAGGAACTAGTCTTCCCAGAAATTGAGGGTAGAAAGTGCTGTGGTGTTTTTGTGAATGATAAGCATTGGGCAGGACGGACAAAACACTGTTGAATGGTGTACCTTGCCTGTCGTACCACAGCACAATATCTTTGATGCTGGACCCTGAACAATGTGAGTGTACATGATGCGTGCCAGATCATTGGGTACGCTGAGAAAAGAACATGTTTTCTAAAGTCAGTAGGAAACCATGTCACTTTAAAGCCAAATCTGTAATTTAGAGGATTTCTCTCTTCTCCCTGTTGGATGAAGCATGTTTTTAGAAGGCTAGTTGTTTTAAGAGGCAGTTACAGACACATGCAAGTAGGACATTTTCCATATAGGTTTTATTACAGTGTGATCAAGCTAACAGAAAGATTTCAGTGACTTCCAAGCCCTTGAGGAAAGGGTGCAGTACTCCATGACTGGAATGTGATAGAAATGCTGTGTATGATACACTTGTTACCCTGTTACGCTGAACATCTAATCCAAACAGTATTTGTCAGCATTGCTTTCATGATGAAAATCAGTCTCTTTCTGCCGTTTTCCCTCCCACACACATGTAAGACCAATGAGGAGGAGAGAACATTTCCAGATAACATTTTGTGTGTGTGTGTGTGTATTCATTTTCTTGTTTAGTTTTTTGTTTTGTTTTAGTTTCAAAAGATGTTGATAGTGTACAGTTCCCAAACCAGGTTTGTAGACGCCTAGCAGACCATGCATTTTGAGAGACCTCTTTCAACACCTTGCAAGACCATGGAAATCAATCATAGCTTTTCCCAGTACCTGAAAGTTTTTGAAAATTGTGATTGTGGTACAGCAGAAGTTAATCCCAGTTCTTCATGGTCACCCCTCTTTTACATCCACTTTTGATTGGTTTCTAAGGTTATTGGAAAACCCATTCTTCTGTACTCGACTAGAATGTCTTGACAATAGTTATGCCTCCAAGTGTTTGACCGAAAAGTATGTTTTATCTGACTTTTCCATGCTTCTTTGTTATGCTGTTCCTAGTCTTACCTCAGTACACTGTTTGGTGGGCTTCTTTTTTCTCTCTCTCTCTCCCCCCCCCCCCCCCCCCCCAACAAAAAGGAAGTATTTTTTCTTAACAGTAACAACAGAAATCATTAGGTCTTTGAAAATAAAAACAACTTGGTCTTGAAAAGTCCCTGCATTTCTCTGTGCACCTTGCCAAGCTGCAAGTACACCCAAAATGTTCACATTATTCTAGGGGAATGGATTGTGGCAGTTTCTGCCATTACCTTCTCTGAAAATAAAAGAGGGCATGATGCTAATGACTGTCCAAACAGGTAGTGAGACTCCAGGTGAAACTTGTGAAGTGCACTTTTTGTCGTGATGCAAATGCATAGCTTGCTGTTTCATCCATGATAAGTAGCCACATTCATCATTTTCATGACTTGGATGTTGTCTGTGTTTCCATGGCACTGGCTGATGAGTCTGCCCAATTGTTGACTGAGAAAAACTGAAAAACATTCTCTTGCCTTGGTGCAAGGGGAGTGAAACCCTGACTGGATCTATCATCCAGTGTGTTAGCCAACTGGCCACAAACTCCCATTACATATGCATACATACATACATATATACACATAAACACACACACATGGATGTGTGCACGTGCAAAATGTGTGTATGTGTATTGGGTGGGGGTTGGTGGGAATGACATCTGACTGACGAGCTGAAAATGACACCATTTGTACTGTTTTTTGTGAAGGAAAACAGCATGCTTTGGCTGTTGGATGCATTGTCTTTTGTTGTGATTTTTTCACTTGAATGAATCTTCTGAAACTGCGTTTATGACTGTCGTTTGTTTTGATACTCTTAGATATCCTTTGAAACTTCCAAAGCTTGTACTCATAACGACTGCTTCCACAAGACTGGTCAACAGCGAGGGAAAAAAAAGAGAAATGCAGGTCGTATGTTTGATGCCCATTCATTTGATTTTGGTTTTCTTCTTAGGGCTGCAAGTGAGAATGCATTACTTCAGTTTGTGTGCCACACGCCAGTACTGCGTGACATTGTTCCATATTATTTGATGCTCTCTGCAGGCGTACGCTGGATCACTAGACATTCGATGGTTAAAGTGACCGTTGGGTAACTTGCCTCCTGCCTGTTG
This sequence comes from Alviniconcha strummeri, assembly GCA_963584105.1. NCBI lineage: Eukaryota > Metazoa > Mollusca > Gastropoda > Provannidae > Alviniconcha > Alviniconcha strummeri. Next base: position 16,928,804 of record OY757541.1, on the reverse strand, counting down.
ACTCCAGACATGGCTGGAGCTCTCGGTCCTAAAGTACTGCCTTTCGTCGACCCCCCTTCCCCCCTGCTCGCCCCAGTTAATTGCAAAATAACTTTGTCAGACACTTGTTAAAGCAGTACAGACAAATGTGCCGTTGAAATCAGTACGATGTACTGTACACGGTGCCCTGTAAATCTTGAATATATTATTGACCATAGGTCATGGGATCACCTGCCCCCACCCCCCCTGCCCCCCACCCACCCAAGCAGCAAACCAAAACTGCAGCAACAATGGTTTGAAACTGAGCACTGGTGTGGTTCCCTGCAAGCACATGAATGGCAGCTTTTCTTGGGAAAAGGTCATACATTGTAGATACGTAATGAAAATTATCCTGGCCAACAAGATGGGGCAATGTTTCACTGTTTCAAGATGTTAAAATGCAGGAAGGGAACCTGAAGTGTACATATGTATATTTTTGTTGAGCATTGTGTGCGAATCTAATGGATCACCACCACTGCTGTATCAGTGTGGTCATTTCCTGTTGTTACAGTCACTGTGCGTTGATTTTAAATGAATGTGTGGTGTTACGGATAAAGGGAGAACAAAAAAGTATAATGAAAAGTGACTAGGTGATCAGTGTCTCTCTGTAAATGATACTTTCAGTAGACGTGATACATTTGTGTAGTTACTGTATGAATGATTATGATTGATTGATCAGATTTTTATCATGTAAACAATTTCATGTTCAACAATAAATGCCGTGCGAAGAGCATGGTTTTAGTAATTTGGTCTTTCTCTGTCTCTTGTGTTTATGCTCTTGTTTGCTCTCTGTCACTCTCTCTCAGTTTCTCTGTTGCTCGCTCTCTCTGTTTCTCTGTCTCTCTCTCTCTCCCTTCCTCTCTCTTTGTGTGTTGTGGGGAGACCAATGCTATGGGGCTGTGCATTTCCTGAAACATTACAATACAGGCACAGACAAAACAAATTCTGTTGTGAAGCATTTCCTGAAACATTACAATACAGGCACAGACACAAATTCTGTTGTGAAGTATGTATAAACACATGCCACCACTGATGCTCGCTGAACAAACCTGTACGTCCATGGTCACAGGTGTTCGGTCCGTGGGTATGCAGGGTGAAAGAAAATGGAAGTGCTTGCAAATTTGACAATATTGATAGAACAGTCATAGATAAAACTTGCATTCTCTTGTCTTTGCGAAGTTCTTTGTGAGCTGACGAGGAGAGAGCTAGAACACGTTTAAACAGCTACTGCGGATGCTCTTGCCGCCAAACCTAAACCTGAACTACACTGAGAATATGACAACAATCCAGCATGCAGATTTGAAGTCTAGTCGTTCCTGATATGAGAGATGAGGATGAAGAACATCAGACAGCTGACCAATAGCGACTTTATATATGATATCTTGTACAGATTGGTGCTTTGAACATTTCTCACATCTTTTAAATCCAGCATCAAAACACATCTACAATGCCTTCAGCTGAAACTCAGAAATTAATGCCTGAGAGTGGCCGGTGGGGGTGGAGGGTTGCAAAGCGTAGGATTTACTTGAGAGGCTGGTGTTGCTGCTGCTTTTTCTACTGCTCTGTGTGTGTGTGTGTGTGTGTGTGTGTGTGTGTGTGTGTGTGTGTGTGTGTGTGTGTGTGTGTGCGTGGACGCGCGCGCGCATGAGTGGGTGGGTGGGTGCGTGCATGTGTGTGGCACAGTGTAACGATGGTGTGTAGGTATACATGTGTGTGTGTGTGTGGGGGGGGGGGGTCACTGACAAGGCATATTGAAGTTCTTTCTCAGTATGAAAACACACCCACACTAATTTGTGAAAACTGTGACCGAACTGTTAGTGTTAGTGTGTTTGTCAGTCTTTTTGGCAGGGTGGTGGGGAAGGCGGTGGGGGTGAACAGCCAGGCCGGGCGACACTCTTCGGTGAACGTTTGTCCGGAGGAGCATTGTCCACTGAGTGAGCATTTGTCCGGGCGGAAGGAGCACTGTCCACTGTAGTGTGAGCATTTGCCAGTGACGAACAGCTGACACGGTCAGTGACGAGTAAGTGACGAACTACTGACATCGTCAGTGACTGACGCACTACTGACTGACAAGGTCACTGACGACAGCCACTGCCGGCACACAAAATGCAAAAGTCTAATTCCACGCTTTTTTGTTGTTGTTTTTTGTTTCTTGATTTTACACGAGGCCCGTTTCGCTACCCACGACGAGTCCCGGAGAGTGACCATGCACTTTACGTTAGGTAAATAACGTCCTGTTAGGTAAATAGGACAGGTCATTGCTGCATATTAATCCGGTTCTGAATTGACCAATCGTGTGTGCTCACTGGCATCAAAAAGCGGAAACACAAAAGTGATTCTGACTACAGTTGTTTCGCAACACAGGAGAAGAACCAACATGTCGTTTAACAGTAACAGTTCCCCGGCTTGCATTTTTGCTACTTTGGCTGCAGGTTCTGCAGTGAAAATAATAGCTGGTTATTTGCTTTCCAAACAACGTGATGATCCTTATGAGTTAGTGGGCCGTGTCTCAGCTCTCTACTGCTACCCGATCAAATCATTCCGAGGACTGACAGTGGAGAAAGGTGAATGCACCGCTTTGGGATTGTCGTGTTATGGAGTAACTGACAGGTACAGACTTGCGTCCGTTTACAAATTTGACGTATTATTTGACTTAGTGTAACGTATAATAGTCGAAAAAGGGGCCAAACATTGCCCGCATGTAGAATCTTGCTCATTTATCTTTTCTTGATCTTGATGCGCACTTTTACTTTGTAAGCACTAAGTGCGGTACTCTGAGTCTGACATAACCGAGTTTCTTGGGTTCAGCGTCAGACCTGCCTCGTAGCCTCACTTTAATTGTGCATAGTTTTAACCAACATAATTCAGGATGTGCCTAGACCTGTAGGGGCCTACAACGAACTTTAAACATCATAAATCGCCGATAAGGGACAGACCGTAACGACTGACGGCCAGCTACATAGTGTTACTTAGAACCGGTGGCAGTTCAGTTTGTTCAAGAGCTTCTTCGTGCAGGGTGTGTGTGCTGAGACAAACCACCAACTGCCCCCCCCCCCCCCCCCCACACACACACACAAAAACAAACAAACAACAACAACAACACACACACACACACACACACACACACACACACACACACACACACACACACACACACACACACACACACACACACACACAAAACAACAACAACAAAACAGCAACAACAACAAACACACACAACAACAACAACAACAAAACACCACTTGATTTTGTGAAAAAGTAAACTATAGTGCTGCTTTTCCCTGCAGTCTATTTCGATTTTATTGCTTGATCTGTCATCTGAGGATGGGCAAAGGAGGTGATGGAACTATCCCCAGTCCCCTCGATTCTTGCACAGTGCTTATTTTTATGTCCAGTGTTGTGACCCATGATTAAGTGCACTTTCGTTTTTAAGTGTAGCCTGAAGCTAGCTGTAGTGTGTGTTGCCACAGGTGCACTGATTATTAATGTTGCCTGGATAGAGACATCTCTACCCACTGATGTATGGACTGGTCTGACAAAAGAGTGGCAGCTAGTGCCCACCTGTTTAAAAGATTTACCAGATGACATTTGAGAGTTATTTTCCAGCCACTAATGAACTAGTAGTACTTAGTATCACTTCAGTAAAATGTTCTATTAAGCCACATAATTTGCTCATCAATGACAGAAAGCAAATGATTCTGAGGTGTTCAAGGTCGAAAGAGAGAGAAGTGTGTTGTTTTGTCTAGTATGTGGTGATTAGCTAATTGCATTCTGTCAATCATAATTTGGCTGTGTGTTAATTACACCATTGTCAGATGGGAATGTAGTGAAATTATTGATTTGCAGGCACTGGACAGTTGCCACAGCAGATGGCGTGTACCTGACCCAACGCCAGGAGCCTAAGATGGCTCTCATCTCCGTGCAGGTGAAAGGAGACACCATTCAACTGGATGCCCCCGACATGGAGTCCATCACTCTGCCCAGCAACCCTCCTGTCACCTCGGACAAGCTCAGCCGTGTCACGTAAGTTTGTTTCCCTTCCCCATTGGAATTTATATTTAATGGTGAGTGTGACAGGCTCAGCCACATCATGAAAGGGAACTTTTTTCTGCGTTGTATTGTATGAAATGGTGAGTGTCACATGAGGTGATTTTTTTTCCCCCAGTCATATTGTATTCAGTGGTGAGTGTGACAGGCTCACCTGTGTCGTATATTTAAGGGTCAGTGTGACAGGCTCAGCCATGTCAAATTGTCATGTATAGGGATTTTCCCCCCCATCGTATTATGTTTAATGGTGAGTGTGACAGGCTCGGCTACATCATATAACATAAGAGGATTTTCCTCCCATTATATTTAATGCTGAGTTTGACAGGTTCAGCCACATCATATAAGAGGATTTTCACTCCCATTGTTTTTGGGGTCTGTGTGACAGGCTCAGTCACGTCATAAAAGGCTTTTTCCCCCACATAATACTATATTTAATCTAATCAGCACTGTATCCACTTCAGTGGATATATCCAAATGCACTGCATAAAGTTACTGTCACTCATTCAGAGTCACATATGTCTAGAGTGCAGTGGGTCTGCCTGAAATTGTAAAGCACTTAAAGCTCTTCTTGAAATATATAGTAGGATGTATACATGTATGTGTAGGTGTAACCTGCCACCTGCACTTTGGGCAGAATGACCGGGATCTTTTAAGTGCTGCAGCAGGAACAGTAACACTGGGGTGGAACAGATACTGAAGTAAGAATCAGCACAGAAAGTTGACCTTGGCAAAGAAAGTCCTCCTGCTGCTCCGGCACGGACTCAAACCCGCAACCTTTCGATCATGAGTCCAGGGCTCCATACCAATGAGCTTCCCTGCTCCACCATTTATGGCCCTTCACAGCTGGCCCAGTGGCTAACTGATGGCTGGTTGTGTCGAGAGATGTAGCTGATTTTTGGTGTGTAACGTCTTTGGTAACACTAACAATCCCCCAAAACTGTTTCTTGAAGTTAGCAAAATCCGAGTGAGCTGGATTTGATGATCGTTTGCAGAGTAAAGACAGACACACTGCCCTCCCTTGACTGTGGCGATGAAGTGGCAGACTGGCTGTGCCGGTATTTTGGCCGCACTGGACTCCGTTTGCACTTCTCTGCTCCTTCCCTTGAGAAGCGTGAATGTCAGAAGAACAAGAAGAACTGGAAACACCCAGCACAGCCTGGAGATTTGGTAGGTGGTAGTACTTGGCATTGATGTATGATCTCCAGTGATGTAGCTCAGTTGCAGGACTTTGCATTGATTGTGATCTATGGTGGTGTAGTTCAGTGTAGTACTAGTGATATAGCTCAGTGGTAGTACTTGGTGTTGATGATGATCTATTGGGCGATTCAGGCAGGGTTGTTAACTCCCTTGACTTTTGCCCGGCATCGCTTAAGTCCCTTGGCTGCTTTTACTTCTGGCGCATACTTTCTTAACAATGGAAGGCGGTAACAGTGATTTTGCAAATTTTACACTGCCAACTTTAAAGGCATATTTGGAGCTGTAGTCAAATGTGTCTGGCAATAAGCAATAACTTGTTGCTCGTGCTATAGGATGCCCCAAAACGCATTTTTTCTATGAACTTGCGATCTTCTGGTCAGCCAAAAAACGACGCAAAGACACTTTTTTTTCCACCCTCCATCCCCTTTCCATGGTAATTTTTGCAATTGTAACAGTATTTGTACTGCTTCGCGATTCTAGTTTCAACTTCCACTGTTATACACAGCGTGAAGCAATGCCTACTCAGAAATCGGCCCGGAAGTGCGCTGTGACCTCTTGCAACGTCTTGCGCGAAAGATTACAAAGCGCATTCACTCTAGCAAACCAGCTTCGCTGAATCACCCAGTAGTGATATAGGTTAGTGGTAGTACTTGACGTTGATGATGATCTGTAGCAGTATAGCTCTGTGGCAGTACCTGGCATTGATGATGATCTCTAGTGATGTAGCTCAGTGGTATAGGTCAGTGGTAGTACTTGGCATTGATGATCTGTAGTGATATAGGTCAGTGATAGTACTTGGCATTAATGATGATCTATAGTGATATATAGCTCAGTGGTAGTACCTGGCATTGATGACGATCTCTAGTGATGTAGCTCAGTGGTATAGGTCAGTGGTAGTACTTGGCATTGATGATGATCTATAGGGATATAGGTCAGTGATATAGGTCAGTGGTAGTACTTGGCATTGATGATGATCTATAGGGATATAGGTCAGTGCACACATAGTATTATACACATCTACACACACATTCATATGTAAACACAATGATATGTGGTCTGTGAACTGTGGTAATATCTGATATGTGTTCATGTTTTTTCTTGGAGACGGCGTTATCCGACTACTGCGGTTACATGATGCTTAGTAATGCCTCGCTGGCTGCCCTTAATCAACGTCTCGACAGCCCTGTGCCCATCAGCAACTTCAGGGCCAACATCATTGTTGATGGCTGTGAAGCTTTTGAAGAAGTAGGCTTCTGGTTTCTTCTGTCTTTCCTCTGTGCATGCGTATGTGTGTGCGTGTGCATGTAATGTAATGTAAAGGAGTATTTGTATGGTGCTTACACCTAACATGAGCCCGAAGCACACAATACAAGAGAATTTCTTTTTTTATAAAGGTAAACAAAATATAAACATAACCTAGAGCACCTAGATGGGTCAGCAAAATATACACACAACCTCGAGCACAATGAACCCTGTATAATTACATAAACACACTACTTCATTCAACCTCTTTCTCATCACTTCTAACACACACATGCCTGCACACATGCACACACACACACACACACACACACACACACACACACACACACACACACACACACACACACACACACACACACAAAATTATTTCAAAAACCCATACAAGTCTCCATGCCTAAATCAACCTTTTTTCCTCTTTTTTTTCTTCTGACCTGCTTGCCTTATTGTCTTTTTTGTCTTCAGCAACCCCCCCCTCCCCCCACAAACAAACAACAACAACACACACACACACACACACACACACACACACACACACACACACACACACACACACACACACTTATGAGTAATGGTCTGTCTGTGGACTGTGAGTGTAAGTGGAAGAAGATGAAGCTTCATGATTATTGCTGATGTGTGCAGGACAACTGGATATCTGTGCGCATCGGAGATGCTCAGCTCCGAGCTCTTGATGCCTGCACTCGCTGTGTGCTTGTCACTGTTGACCAGGACAAGGGTGTCAAAGACCCCCAGGAGGAGCCGCTGACAACTCTGAAAAAGTCAGCAGTTTTGAAACGAGTTGCTGACCATAGTGCCTAGACGCAACAGTTTCAACAAATAACGTTATAAATGCTGGCATCAGATTTTTTTCCCCCTGTCAATAGACAGAATTCAGTGAATTGAGGTGCAACAGGGATAATGCTTGAGAAGAGAGAAATGTACACATTTGTTTCTGAGTACTTTCTGGGGCATTGGGGGGGGGGGGGGGGGGGGGGGGGACAGATTTGTGAACAAATTTAGTTTTAGGAGCCTTTGCCCCCTGACCCCACCAGTTAGGGTGTTATCCCTTAGACTCATCTGGGAGCTAGCTTTCTGCTGGGTAGCAGGGATAGCTCAGTGGCAGAGCACCTGACTCATGATTGAAAAGGCATAGGTGGGATTCCTGGAATGTTCTTCTCTGTGTCAACTTTCTGTGCTGTCTCTTACATTGTTATCGGTTCCAGTGCAGTGTTACTGTAGCAGCACGTAGAAGATCTTTCATTCTGCCCAAAGTGCAGGTGACAGGTTACAGCTAAATTCACATACACCCGACATATGTGGCTTTGAATAAAGTGACACTGTAAACTGGTGCATGGTTCTATGGTTTACACAGAACATGCACAGAGTTGGCAGCAGTTTCATGTGGCACCAGCCAAATAACAACTAAACGGCAGTGCTGTAATGAACTCGGTGGCTATTCAAAATGCACTGTGTAAACCTAGACATTTATTCAGTGGCATATGACTAGTGTGCAGTAGGTCTGCTTGGAAGCAGAGAGCAGTGTTATTTAGTTGCCATTGTGAAGTGCTTAGGGCTCGTTTTGAGGTGAGGCACTCAACAAGTGTTCATGTAAAATTAAAATCATACCCCCTGCGTTCATTTTTTGGTTGAAACAGACATTTCAGAATCAGATGTCTGAAATGGGTGGAGAGAGTATGATGCAATGGAGGACATTTTATCTTTAGCTGGACCTAATCTTCAAGATTTTGTTCAGGCCAGACCACTTAAAATTATATGTATGTGTAAAATTATATGTATTTATACAATTATGTTTGCCCTGGTGTAACTGCATTGGTTGTCTGGGTGTAAAACACCAAGTTACTTACTATACAGTTATATAAATTCATAACTGGCTTTTTATTTTATTTTTCTTTAAAAAGGAAAGCAGAATATTGCTGAAGACCCAGGTGGTGGTTGTTGATATTACCAATCATTATTGTATGGTAATTTTCTGTGTGCAGATTCCGGCTGAAGGAACCATATGGACCAAAGCCCGCCTTTGGTGTCAATTTGACACTTGACAGACCAGGAACAGTTTGCATTGGGGATGCCATCTATGCTAAAAAGGGACAGCACAAGGTGTCACCATTTTAATTTGGCACACATAGGTCGCCTGTGATACCCATATTGCAGTGCCTTTTGGGCAGAAGTTGGTGGGGGGGGGGGGGGGGGGGCTTTTATTTTTGATCAGATTTATCTGTTGCATATTGGTTCAGTTGTGAATGGTTTATTGTCATTTTGTTGGACTTTTTATATGTTTGGACTCCACTGTTTTCCTTATACATGCCCATGATTGTGGCATGTAAATTTTTTTATTTTATTTTGCTTGTTCGTAGTACATGTAACTTCAAACAGGGCATTTTTAAGTATACCACCTTGAATTACCACCAGTGTTTTTATCTCTGTGATAGTGATCTGACCTACCTCTTAAAAGGAACCACATAATATTCGCATGTGCTTTTCTTAGTAATCTATTTTCTGTCCATTCTCTAGTTTCAGTTCTTATTTAAATTCTCCAGTTCACTGGTTTATCGTGGGCTTTGTTGTCTTTTTACACAAAACTACTATCTTTGTTGTTTGAGTTCAAGTTATTGCAACTATGCGTACATGTGTGGGTTTGTTTAGTTTTGCTTGGGTGGGTGGGGGGGGGGGGCTGTTTTGTTTTTGAATTTCGATAGTCTGGTTTAATGTATGAAATGAAAACTAAGGGCTGTTTTATTTTTGAATTTAGATAGTCTGGTTTAGTGTATGAAATGAAAACTTGGTATGAATTTTCTGTTGAAAAACAACTGTTTGCAGCATAAAATGCCCCTTCTCTTTTTTGTTTTTGTTTTTTGGTGGCCACACTAGCAGATTAGAGGATGAGGTGAGTTGCAGCTCCTCTTGGCATCTGTAGAGCTTCAACTGCTTGTATAAAAACATAGCACTATCTGAAAAATAGATTTTTTAATACAGTCCTTATCATTACGATTTGTTTCAGTAGCTCATAACTGATTGGTTGTTTTATTTGTTGATTTATGTTTATTATATGTCTGTAGGGATTTTTGTTTTTATGTGTATAGTCGGAACAGATAGTCTGTTTTGGATGGAGAAAAATTGACTTTGGTAGATTTTGTGCAATTTAGCTTTAGTGTGAACAGTTATACAGATCTGTTTGTACTTTTAGCAAAATGGAGAAAAATCTACATTGCTACATTTTGTGCCATCTCTGATTTAAATGAAACAGTTTAGCAGGTTCTGTTTTTACTTGCAGGAAAATGGAGAAAAAATCAACGTAGTTGGATTTTGTGCAATTTTGATCTGGTGTATATATATATACAAAACCATTTCTTTGTCAGTATTTCAGTATTCAGACAGAAGGCTGTTAAAATAACAGCCCACCTCAGAATATTGTCACAGAATTTAAAATGGTTACGTGAATGTAAGGTATGAATATAAATGTATACCAGATATGTCAAGAGACACTTTCAACTGATGTTTTGAATTTAAAATACCCCACAGACGTTTACTAAATTGTACATTGGAGGTGTTTTTGTTGCCACCATGGCCTCAGCTCCTTAGTACATCATGACCCAATAAATAATAACTGTTATTCACAAACAACAAACAAAAAGCATGAAAGCCCTGTAGTTTAGACTGTTCCTGTGCGCGATTGCAACATGGTAAGACATTCATGCCAGCAGCTGGTCTGTGTGCACACTGTGTGTGTTGAGTGAATAACTTCACTCAGAAAGAGATGAAAAATTGATATATGTCCCTTTTTTTAATACGGGGACCTCAACTTCAAGTTTATGTCCAGGTTTCTTCTGCATAATAGGTTTATTTTTGCTTTTAAGAAGTAAAATTGGAATCTGCCATTGACTCCAGAATCTCTGAAACTATCACATACAGTAAAACCCTCTATGTGTGAAAAATGGATTCTGCCATTGACTCCAGAATCTCTGAAACTATCACATACAGTAAAACCCTCTATGTGTGAAAAATGGATTCTAGAATCTTGGTTGTGTATTGCCCAGGCGTTGTGACAATGTTAGTTGTCTTGAAACAAAGCTGAGTTGAGAAGAAGCTGTCACATTCCCATGTGTATACATGTATATATTGGTATGTACAAAGCACATATCACATCTCAACAATTGTTATTGCTGAGTTTGTTTTTGATGCATTGCGTAATGATCTGCAAGTACATTTATACAATTCTCAAGATAGCATGTAATGTATCTGCACCTTGCCTTGTTCATTCTGATTAATGTCATGCAAATGGTGTTTGTGGCCAACACCCTGGCACCAACATATTGTAGGGATGCTGTCGGACAGCTTCCTCCTCTCTCCCACTTGTTTGTTTCTGAACACACACACACACACACACACACACACACACACACACACACACACACACACACCAATAAATAAAGTACTTATAAAATGCAAACTTTTGTCGGGAAAGACTGTTTTAAGCATGCACACATGCACCCAAGCGTGTGTGCATACATAGGCACTCATATGCATGAGTACACTGTACTTCATTTACAAACAAGTTAAACAGATGATGAACAGGTGTTTACAGGACAGGAAGACAGCAGTGCAAGAGGGGTAAACATTTCAGATCTATTGCTTTGAAAAAGAAATGTCTTCAGAATAGATTTGAACAAGTCCAGAGAGAGTTTCTTTTGCAAAAAAAAAAAAAAAAACACACACACACACACATACACACACCTGATATAGGGACTGGCAGCAGCACGGATATATTCATGCATGCTTGTACAAAGACCAACTGACACACACACACATGCATGCACACACACACCTGACACAGATGTGTTCATGCATGCATGTACAAAGACCGACTGACACACGCACACACATGCATGCACATACACACACCTGACACAGATGCATTCATGCATGCATGTACAAAGACCGACTGACACACACACATTCATACACACACACACACGCACACAGAGTCTCATGCATATGTTACTTCTAGAGTAGCAAGAGCACAAAGTTTAAACCAGATAACTTAGAAGCCAACACTGCATGCATGTTAGAAACTCAGTGTTCACAGGTGTACAAACCTAACATGAATGATGTACAGGTGATGCCAGTCTTGAATAATTTGCCTTTCTTGCCGGTTTTGGCCTATGTCTGGCAAGGCAAAGGTCCCTGCACATAATCTATTTCATGATCTCCATCCACCCACCACCCCACCCCACTCCCCATTCTTCTCTTCCCCATTTCCCACCCTCATGATATTCCTTCAGTGTGACACAGTATATTTTTTCAAGGATTTGTTGAACTTTTTCACAAGTTCTCTTCTGGATTATATGGGTTACATGCTTTTAGTTTTCGGTTCACCGACGCCATTGTTATTGATGCTCACACATGCTAACACTGTAACTGTACACACCAGTTTTGTGTACTGTTTTATTTCTGTTTATAGTTTTTATTCACATCCTAAATGACCAATCCCAGTGCAAATTTCAGTGTGTTCAACATCAAGTCTGTGTTATTTGCAGGATTAAAAAAACAAAAAACCCATTGATTTGAATACAAGCTTGCAAAGTATACATACAGCACATGTATTGCACCTGTGATAATTATTCATATATCCTGTTTTCTGAAGTATCTATTCCATTAATGCATGCAGATATTTACTTTGTGTGCTCAGAATCAAGAAGGTCCATTTTAACACAAGCACTAGTGTATTGTATGCCCAGTTTTACATCGTCATTCTTTGCAGCAAGAGGTATTCATTTTCCTGTTGTGTGGAGTTGAGATTAATCAGAATTTTTAAACTACAACAACAAAGGTACTGCCTTTCTGGATGTATGTGTACCATTATTTTGGTAATAAATACACAGATAATGTAGAAACTGGCATTGTGTATGCTTTGTTGTGTGTACATTGTGATTGGCTGTTTGACCCCACTGTCTCTGCTCTTTATCCAGTGAGTGTGTGTGTGTTGAGATTACCTAGCAATGTTTCATATGAAGTCAAACAGAACTACTGGAAATGGAGCAAACAACCGGGAAGGGGTGGGGGTGGGTGGGAGGTTTTCAATGGCGGTATCTCAGATTTTGATTGTATGGATCAATGATCATCAGTACTGATCGCAAATCAGCAGAACTTGATTCTGCATGAATGGTGATATGTTATTTGTGCCCAAAAGATGCTTGGTCACTTATTCATTAACAGGATTGATCCACAGTAATGTGGATTATGTGCATTTGTGGCCTCATGATTTTCATTAGGCTGAGTATTTACCACGATCAAAAATGTGATCAAACTGCAAATCTCACAAACAACTGGCCTAAGCTTTGTACTGTCGATGATGACAGATATCAGAAACTGTGGTTATTTGAGAGCACACACAGACACCATGTCCACAGATACCACACATGTACACACATTCACCACGCTATGCACACACACTACATGTGCACACATGGTACGCATATGTGAACATGCACATGTAATATGCACACATCATGTGCACACACATTCAGTTTCACGCACATGCACTCCTGCACCCCCCTCCCCTACACATTTGTTTATGATAATGCTCCCAGGAAGTACCCCAGATAGGTGGAAATGGAGAATAAGGTCTTGTTGGTCTACTGGGAATCCACTAAGCTCAGGAGCTGTGTGAAAGTCCAGGTGGCTGCTCTAAACTCCCTGTCCCTAATGGTCTCTGAGAACATGATAAAGCAACACTGAACTTGAATTTGAAACTCCACACCTATCAGAAGTCATATATTTGGGGATTACAATCGGTGCTGACCAGTACCTGTAATGGTATAGCCCTATTTCACACTTAGCCTCTGCTCCCTTACTGCCCTACAGTCTGGAACTGGACGCTCCCACCCCAACACATAAACAACCTGATAGCAGCTTCCAGACTGACATGAGTGTGGTCAGTAGTGACGATGCCCCAGAGCCACTCCCTCCCCCCCTTCCCCTCTCTTCACTGTTTCTCACACACTGGCCTGCACTTGCTCTTTGTTCCTGCTACCCATCACACGTTCCTCTGTCTTCTGTGCTAGTTGTTATATGTCTATGTCTCTAGTAATAAAGAATGCTTTGTGACTCAGCCATGTGTTAGTGTATTGGATAAAAGAGAACCCCAACATTATTGTGATCAACACAAACAACATAACAATACATGGTGGCAGCAGGGTTCTGATACATAACTATAGTTGTGTGTGCTGTGATGTGACAATACTTCAGTGACAGTGACAGTGACTCTGAGGCCTGGAACGGCACATCTCCACTGCGATTCACTTGCGGATTACCTGATTGTGACTGTCTGAGAGTATCACACTCTTCACCTCCATCGTCACATCCGGTAAGTGGTATCGTTTTCCATTTTTTTGGCAACCACACACCCACACGCCAGCATGGCTGACAGCACACTGCCTCGACCTACAATGGACTGGTCAGCATCCGACCGCGCCCAAGCATTGCATGACTTTCAGCAACTGTGCGAGATGTGGTTTACAGTCAACCAGACAGCAGATGCCCTCCAACATAACTACATCATGCTGTGGCTAGGAAGTGAAGGGCTCAGACTGTTGAACTCATGGAGTTTGACGGCCGACCAGCTCCAAGATCCCAAGAACATCTGGGACAGACTGGCTCTCTTAGAACCCAGCCAGAACTTCCGCATCCACCGTCTGGAAATGCAACGTCTAAACCAAAAACAAGGGGAATCAGTGGAAGATTTCTACATCCGCATAAAGACGCAAGCGCTGAAATGCAAATACGCGTCGGAAGACGTCACACAAGAGAGAATCCTAGAACAATTCATAGCAGGAACGGCCATCCCAAAAGTCCAGCGGGAGCTCCTATCAAAGGATGATACCCTCACTCTAGCACAAGCATTAGACATCGCAAAGGCACATGAGGCGAGCATCAAGCACATGAAGCAGATACAAGACCTAAAACCCACACCAGCAACATCAACCATTGATGCGGTCAGCAACAACAGGAGCCACAAGCAGTGTGGAAACTGTGGCGGCACTCATGCCCCACGCAAGTGCCCGGCATACGATACAACGTGCTCCCGGTGCCACAAGCAGAATCACTGGCGCCAGGTATGCCGCTCGGGCAGCAGCGGCATAACCAACACCAGAGGAGGACAGGCAGCGCATGCCAAAGCTTCAACGAAGCCAACGAAGAGGCATGGATGGTCACCCCGCCGCCCCGGACATCGCCGCCAGGCAATTCACACCGTCACCGACGACAGCGATGATGATGTTGCCAGCGGACTGGAATGCCTTGAATTCTCGTCCATCGAGAAGAACAGCAGTGACAACCGTGACGAACTTTACGCCAGTCTGGACATCCAGTACAAGCGCCCGGCGTCCCTGAGAGTAAAGGTCGACAAAGGAGCACAAGGAAACATTCTCCCGCTCCGTATATTCCGCCGAATGTTCCCCGAAAAACTGGCCCCCAACGGATATCCAGCAGAGGGAACTACGAAGAAAAGACAAACCATACTGCAGGCGTACAACGGCACCACAATAAAGCAGCTTGGTGTCATCACCCTCTCTTGCAAACACAAGGACACTGAGTGGCATAGCTCTGATTTCTTTGTCACGGAATCGGAGGGACCGGCGATCCTGGGACTGCCGAGCAGCAGGCAGCTGCGACTGGTGACAATACACTGCATGGTTCAGACGGCAACGACACCAGCTACCCAGCCAATCCACGACGCCATGGACCTTAAGCGTCTATATCCAGACAGATTCAGCGGAATCGGGGACTTCGAAGGAGAGCTTCACATCACTCTCCGGGAAGACGCCCAACCAGTGGTACAGCCCCCACGAAAATACCCCATCCAACTCCTGGAGGAAATCAGAACAGAACTGGAGAAAATGGAGGACCTTGGAGTTATCACCTCCATCACAGAGTCAACAGACTGGGTCAACGCACTTGCCTTCAGCAGAAGGGCCAGCGGCGGTCTACGAGTTTGTCTTGACCCGAGATCACTGAACCAGTGCATCAAGAAGACGCACCACAAGACCCCCACACTGGAGGAGATCACCAATCGCCTCAGCGGCTCCAAGGTGTTCAGCAAGCTGGATGCGAAGCATGGCTACTGGTCAATCAAGCTCGACGAAGAGTCATCGAAGCTCACGACTTTCAACAGCCCCATTGGACGCTTCAGGTTCAAGAGGCTTCCCTTCGGACTGAACGTCTCACAGGATGCATTCCAGCAGTGCATGGATCAGATCCTCAGTCAGTGCCCAGGCACCATCGGGATCACCGACGACGTCATCGTCCACGGCAAGGATGACAAAGACCATGACAGAAATCTCCACCACCTTATGAAAGTTGCCAAGAAATGTGGACTTGTTTTCAACGCTGCGAAATGTTTCATCAAGACACCGCAGATCAAGTTCTTTGGAATGGTTTACGACGCTAATGGCGTGCACCCTGACCCGGAAAAGTGCGCCGAAATCCAAGCGATCCCCGCTCCAAAGAATGTCACAGAAATTCTGCAGTTTCTCGGCATAATCCAGTTCATGGCTCCATTCATCTCCAAGCTTGCAGACCAAACTGCCCCTCTGAGAGCTCTGACCAAGAAGGACGTGCCATTTGAGTGGAACAGCTCCCTGCAGAAGGTTTTCGAGAACGTCAAAGCCTCCATCTGCAAGGACATTGCTCTCACGTACTTCGACGTCACCAAACCAACCACCATACAGGTAGACGCATCAAAGATTGGAATCGGCGCAGCTCTTCTCCAAGACGGACGACCGATAGCCTTGGCCAGCAAAGCCCTGACAGAGACCGAGCAGCGGTATGCCAATATCGAACGCGAACTCCTGGCTGTCGTTTTCGGCTGTGAACGCTTCCACACATACGTCTACGGAAAACCCTTTGTGGTTGAGACTGACCACAAACCCCTGGAGATGATCCACAAGAAAAGCCTTGCCAGCACTCCCCCACGTCTACAGCGGATGTTGCTGCGTCTACAGCACTATGACGTCAGCATCAAATACCGTCCTGGCAAAGAGATGGTACTCGCGGATAGCCTCTCGCGCCTCAGTCCCATCCCTGACAAAGAGATTCACCTTGAACAATCAATATACGCAGTTCAGTTCACTCATGACAAACTGCAGCAGCTGAAGCTTGAGTCAGAATCTGACCCAGAGGTCACTGCAATAAGGAACATCATCATTGATGGTTGGCCAGACAGCGCCAAACAACTGCCCAAAAGTCTGCGAGAATTTTGGTCATGTAAGGATGAGCTTTCAGTAGAAGATGGACTGGTACTGAAAGGAGAGCGAGTGCTGATTCCTACTACCATGAGGAGCTGCATTCTGCAAAACATCCACGCAGGACACCAAGGAATGGAGAAGTGCAAGCTACGTGCCAAGACGTGCGTGTACTGGAAAGGCATCAACGCGGACATTGAGCGTACCGTGAAGACGTGCTCAGTATGCCAGACCAACCAGAGCAGTCAGCAGGCAGAGACACTCCTCCCACATGACATCCCAGACGGTCCGTGGCAAGTGCTAGCCACAGACATCTTCCACCTTGATGGGAATGACTACGTCATTGTTGCTGACTACTACTCAAAGATGCCCTTTGTTCGACGTCTGACCTCCAACTCCACCAGCGCCACGGTCATCTCAGTTCTGAAGCAGCTGTTTGGAGAGCATGGGATACCACACAAACTGCTATCTGACAATGGACCGCAGTACGACTGCGTAGAGTTCAGGACATTTGCAGCAGACTGGGGATTCAAGCACGTCACAAGCTCACCCAGATACCCCCAGTCCAACGGATTTGCCGAACGCATGGTCCAGACTGTCAAGAAAACCATGCTCAAGGCAAGGCAGAGCGGCACTGATCCAGACCTCTCTCTGCTGTGCCTACGCACCACCCCCATCGACAACAACCTCCCCTCCCCTGCCAAACTCCTATACTCCCGGCAGCTCAGATCCAACCTCCCTCTCCTCTCCTCCCACACACCCCGAGATACAGCTGTCCACAAGAACCTGCAAGCCCGCCAGCGGACGCAGAAAAAGTACCGTGACCGGAGCGCCCGTGACCTTCCACCACTCCACACCGGCCAGCATGTCCTTCTGCAGGAAGCCAACAGGACCTGTACACCAGCCACTGTTGTCAAGAATAGGCCCGAACCGCGTTCGTACACCGTTCGCACTCCAAATGGTGGTCTCTACCGTCGTAATCGTCGCCAGCTCCGGGTCTTCACAGCACCACCCAAACATATCACATGGGCAGACCAGACCAGCCCCGACACCAACCGCACATCCTCACCAGACCAGCAACAACAGATAAACATGCCAGCGACAACAACAGCTCCACCGCCAAAAGCAGACAGCTTCACCCCCAGTGGCCAGACCAGCGACAAGCCTGCGCCAGCGCAGACACCTCTACCATGTTCCAGCAGACACACAAAACCACATCAAAGACTGATCGAAAGCA
The DNA here is from genome assembly GCA_963584105.1 of Alviniconcha strummeri. NCBI lineage: Eukaryota > Metazoa > Mollusca > Gastropoda > Provannidae > Alviniconcha > Alviniconcha strummeri. Next base: position 16,910,783 of record OY757541.1, on the reverse strand, counting down.
TGTAGGATTCAGAAGATCAAGCAAGAAAGAGGGAGGAAGAACATGCATGAAGACAAAGAAGAAAGAAGAGAAAAATGAAGATTTGACAAACATACAAAAACGCACCCACGGAACTGTTTTGCATGTGTCTCCAATACAATAGAATATATATATATCAGTAGCATTTATGCACATATGTACTCCTGTTGAATTCATATATAATGTTTTCTTATTGAACCCCTAATTATTTACAACGAAGGAACTGTCTCCTGACTCAGTGACTGCAACACTTAGCAATACCAAGGTGTTAAAAGAAACAGTATTTTGTACTCTGGAGAAATTCATCAATCAAAAGAAACTGTATATTTTATAGTACCTTACACCAATAATCTTCGCACATGTATCCAATTTTCTAAGTAGCCTATAGAGTATACCGATTGTTAAAACTTTGTTGATTACTAGTCTGTTCTTTTCCTTTACCAAAGAGAGAGGATGTAATGGTATAGCCCTATTTCACACTTAGCCTCTGCTCCCTTACTGCCCTACAGTCTGGAACTGGACGCTCCCACCCCAACACATAAACAACCTGATAGCAGCTTCCAGACTGACATGAGTGTGGTCAGTAGTGACGATGCCCCAGTGCCACTCCCTTCCCCCCTTCCCCTCTCTTCACTGTTTCTCACACACTGGCCTTGCACTTGCTCTTTGTTCCTGCTACCCATCACACGTTCCTCCGTCCTCTGTGCTAGTTGTTATATGTCTATGTCTCTAGTAATAAAGAATGCTTTGTGACTCAGCCATGTGTTAGTGTATTGGATAAAAGAGAACCCCAACATTATTGTGATCAACACAAACAATATAACAATACAATGTTGACACGGTGGCAGATGACTGACTCGGCAAAACCAGCCCGGCCCACCCAACTGACATGGCCGCGCAGGCGAGGCCGCCGGCGCCGCTGACGCCGGGCTCGTCAACTCAGTGGGCTTCAGTAACTGAGTCAACGGCGGGCTTTTCACTCAGTGACTGACAAGTTACCCGCCGCCGCTAGCGTAACTTGAAAAGGACAGGCTGGATCACACCGTCACATGACTGCCACAACTATAACCGTGCTCTGACATAGATGACTGTGCTCATTCACTGCAATGATGTACAGGCCAACATTAATAATAACGGGTACGGCCACAGAGCGCCTGTCACACCGCACAGGCCGCCCTGCCGCTTAGCGGCGCTTCATCGTAGTGACATTCTTTAAATGCAGTACATTCTTCAACTGACTGATTCCGCACACACACACACACTCACACTCCTAGTGACACTCAGTCAGTGACACACCGTGCACACTCAGTGACACACCGTGCACACTGACTCTCTCACACACACACACTCACACTCCTAGTGACACTCAGTCAGTGACACACCGTGCACACTCAGTGACACACACACACACTGACACACCGTGCACACTGACTCTCACACACACACACACACACACACACACACACACACACACAAAGTTCCCGGCGGCAGCGGCGAGAGACTAGTCCGCCAGGATCAACGTTCTGTGGTGCCTTAAGAAAAAAAACTTTTGGAGAATAGCCACGCTATATAGTTGCCATTCATTGTGAAGCGCTTAGGGTCCGTCCTAACGAGCCTTCTGGTTTCCGTGGACGTAAAACTATATTGAACCATGCTCAGTTCAGTATTGGTCTCATCTTGTCCCTAATATGTCAACTGACATCCGAGGACATTAAGCAACACTACCTATCCGAAGCGCTTAGGGCTCTTCTCAGTCGAGATGAGGGCTCGACAAGTGTTCCGAAAGTTATCGGCGTATCGCATCAGTTAGTTCAAGTCAGGCTCTGACCCTTGAGTCGCGGCGTGTAATGTTGTCCACCCAGTCACTGAAGAAGATGGCGAGTCCAGTGACCAGCCTGTAGGTGGCAGAGCCGGAGTTGCTCGGAATGCTGTCGTCTGCGATCCGCACCAGGCCGAGCATCGCCATTCCGAACATCCGGCATTGACCTTTGGTTCCAGGCCTAGAACAAACGGTATCAACGACTATGAACTATGTTGCCGCTGACGTGTCGTGGAAGAAGGAATCAAGGAACTAGGCTGTAAATCCGGCAGTCACATTGAATAAATGGCCAGTCCGTTTGGCGGAAGTCAGCTTCAGTGATTCTTCTTTTTGATAACTTTGACAACGACTTCTTCTTCTTCTTCCGTATAGTATCCAACTTCGATTCTTGAAAACTATGATTGGTGGGTTGGGGTCGAAGCGCTTCCAGAAAGAGATCAAACACAAAACTGAAGCGGCTCAGCAAACGAACGCTTATCAGTTATTTTAACACGGACAGTGTGCAAATTCGGCTGATCTAAACCTCCTAATGGAGTTCCTTTATTTTACTCAGTGGTTAGAAAAGGCCTGTTCCGCATGTCCGCGATTAACAGGTTTGAGTCTATTTAACATTATGTGAAAAGGCCAGCTCCGCGAAATTAGCTTTGTTTTGACTTTTCCATAAATAATTCTTTTGTGCATTCCATCTTCCACTATCCACAGACTTGGAAGATACCTTAAAGTTTTCTTCCATAAATTCAGTGTAAGACCCTACTGAGAAAATATAAAGTGAGGCGATGTTTTTGATGATACACCGCTTGTGAACTGTCTTTTCACAGGTTTGTAGCTCAGACTTTCGTAACCCGCACGAACGATTTTGTGTTGACTTAATGGTTGTTTACGTTAAATTCTCATGGAATGAGACAACCAGATAAAGTTTACCTAGCTATATTGGCTTTTCGAACTTTTGTGCCTTCTAACCCCTTCTCAGTTTTGTCTGCTTATGCCACGCTTGTGACTGACTTATGTTTCTGATTCAATAATATTTCAGTGGAACTTTCATTCTCCACTTGAATTCGTGTTGAAAGTGAGGTGGAAGTAGAGCGAGAAAAAGTAGAATGATCCTGTGAGCGAGTGAGTGTGTGGATGTGTGTGTGTGCTGGATCACTTTCTGATAGTCATGAGATGCCACGACCTAACCTGCTAGCGTTCTCAGAGGTGTGGCCACAGAATCGCTCGACGACATTTGACCTTTACGCACTAGTAACGTTACACATATCTACCGATTACAGCCAAAATCCGCAACAAAAGGTGTGTTTATATATATTTTTGTCTAATGCGTTTTAGCTCGAAATAAACAGTTTGGCAGATTTTTATGACGTGCTTCTTCATGGGCGGTTTTGAGTCAAGAACGAATCCACGGTTCCTGGCAGAATCAGAGAAGGGGATGTTGCGAGAGCCAAAAATAATTGAATCAGGGAGGGAAACGGTAGAAGGTTTCAAGAAAGACGAAAAGCGGAAAGAGCTTCTGTTTTGTCGTCGTTCAGTTTGAGCTGATTTTCCGTCATCCATGTTTTCATGTCGTCTGTGCATGCATAGAGTTCTTTGGCGAGGCTGGTCACTTCACTGAGAGGAGCGGATTTTTGAAGCTGTGCGTCATCTAGCTGCGAAAAGCTGATGGTTTCCAGAGTGGTTAGCTATGATACAGGAGAGAGAGGCGTAGTGTGCAGGACGAAGAGAATGGGCCCCAGTACTGAGCCCCGAGGCACGCTGTACATGAGCTGTGATGGTGACGAAGACAGAGTTACTGACTGAAGCGGATTGATATAGCTGTCTGAGAGGGTGTGACTGAAACCATTGGAGTGCAGTAGACTGAATGCAAAAAAAACAGAGTTCAGGCGGGAGAGAATTTGGTGGTCAATAACGGCAGAAAGATCCAACAAAAGAACAGAAATGTTGTCATTGTCCAGAGTAGAGCGAATATCGTTTACAATACGTAACAAAACGATCTCAGTGCTCTGTCCTGCTCGATAGGCTGACTGAAAGGGATTGCTGAAGTTGTTTTAGTCTTGGAGATGCCGGAGAGAAGTTTGTGGTGAACGACCTTTTCAAGGATTTTGGACAGAAATTGAAGTATGCAATGTTATGATAAAAAAAAATAATAATAATAATAAAATAAAAAACCAATAAAAAAACTACCACTCTAAAAACTATTACTTCTGGCACTTTATCAATAAAGTTGCACTTTTTCACCACCATTTTTGTGTTGGGTTCGACATGTGGTACAAAAAATTGTATGTGAATGAAAGAACATAACAAAACAGATCACATATAGAGTCTCCCAAACTAGAATGGGGTTATGGAAAGTTGTGGTGTAATGTGGATTGGTGCGTGTGCTGTGGCACGGAATGTGGAACGTTGTGCGATGTCAGTGGAATGATGTAGTGTGGGCTGTGACACGGCGCGATACCTGGTAGTGGAGGTGGTGTTATGCGAGATGTGGTAAGTGGTGGTGTACTGATCTGTGATGTGGAATGTTATGTGGAACATGGCAGTGGGATGTGGAATTGGGTGTGATCACAGTCAGATGTGGTGGAATGATGCAAGATGGGGCGCATGTGAAATGCGGTGCAATGTTGTGTAAAATGTGGTGTGAGATGCGGTAAAGCGATGCATAAATGATGGGGCCAACATATGGTGTGATCGGAAACTGATGTGGCGTGGAGTACATGGAATGTGGCGTTATGTGGTACGTCAGTAATGTGAAATGGGGTGCCGCATGCGAGATGTTAGTGGTGTGATGTACAATGTGGCCGATGTGGTGCGATTTGAAATATGGTATTGCAAAGTGGAATAGTGTGCTGCGACTAGAGGTGCTGGTGTGATACGAAATGTGCGAGGTGGTGAGGAATGGTGCGACGTGGAATGTGGTGTGGTTTGGAATAATGCCAGTTGACTCGATGTGGAATGATGCAATGTAAAATGTGCCAGTGGCCGTAATGAGATGTGATGAGGTGCGAGATGCAATGGCAATGCGTTATACATTCCACATCTCACCGACTACAGCTCAACAATATTTCACATCGAACCACATTTCCGGCACAGCACACCATACCACATATTACATCATTCCACATATTTAATACCACCAGATCACACATGGCGTGATGTGGATAGTGTGGTGTGGAATTTGGTGTGAAGTAGAATGTTTTGCAATGCCAGATGTGGGATGTTGTGCCTTATACATCCTAATGTGGCTGTGACGTTGAGCAAGGTGTGACAGATGTAGATGTGCGATACAGTGTGATGCTACACGTTATGTCAGGCAATGTCAGATTCGGAATGTGGTGATGCGATGTGGAACGATGGTGTGGTACATGTGCAATATGGTGGCGTGCTGTGAAGATGCGAAATGTGGTTGTGGAATACCGAGTGATGTGGAATGGCCCTTGACGGCGCCATATTAGACATGGCGGTGTGATGCGGAATAATGGTTGAAATGCAATGTGGGATGTGTGGTGCTATGGGATAGTGTGATGTGAAATTTATATTTGAATGCGATGTGCATGGCGTGAAATGTGGGCACGATGTGGAATGTGTGCCGAGATGGGGTGCCGTGGAGCGATTTTTGCGAAATGTGGTCCGCTGTGAATGTTTTCAGACATGGTGTAATTGAAATGCAAAATGTGTAATATGGCGTGGTGTGGAATGTGGTGTCCTGTTATGTGGAATGTTGCATAATGCAATGTATGTGGAATGTTGCATAAGTGGAAAATTACGTCATGTGAATGTGGTGGTGTGGAATTGTGGTGGTGAAGAATGTGGGATATGCAATGCGCTGTGATTGTTGTGTGATGTCAGATGTGGAAAATGATTCAATGTCTTGTGATGTCAGATGTGGTGGTGTAATAAATGTGGAGTATGGTGTTGTGTGAAATATGCTATGATGCTGAATGTGGGTGTGGTGTGGAATAGTTGTGTATATGGGATGGTGTGAGATGTGGATGTGGAACATGTGCTTTGAGATGTGGTGGTGTGAAAAGGCGGTGGGAGGCAGACTGCGGTGTTATGTGATGTCAGATGTAGAATACGGTGGTCAGAGGTGAGATGTGTTGCAACATTAAATGTCCGAGATATGGCGTGGAACATGTGGTATGTAGTAATGTGATGTGGAATGTTGTGCAATGGTGGCGTGATGTGGAATGGTGTGGTGTGGAATGGTGTGACGTGAAAGGTGGTGTGACGTAAAATCTTTTGGTGTTATGTGATGGAATGATGTGGCATGTGAAAACGTTTAATGTGGTGTGGAGTCGAGTAGTGTGATGTGCAATGCAATTTGAACCCTACTAATTACGTAAACACTACAGCACCTGTGATGTGGAATGTCGCCGGAACACACACACGCACGAAACCAATAGCGCACTTCACGCACACAGGCAAAGTAATCAGAGTCCAGGTGAAAAGGTGGGTGTTGAGGGCAGAATTAAATGATATATGTTATAAGGTGTGACGCCGGCGGAATGGTATGTTGTATGATGTGGAATGTCCATGTCCTGGATGGACTACAGAGTGTGAAGTGGTGCAGAATGTTGTGGTGAAGAACAGTGTATGGTGTGAAATGGTGGCGTGAAACTGCGGTGTGGTGTGTCGGAATGCCATGATGTGATTTTAAATGTTTTGTGGTATGGATATATATAAAGCTATGTGTAGCGTTCAGAGCAGTTTGCTCTTTCTGTATTATGTAGTGTTCAGTGTAATGTCAGTAGGATTCAGTGTACACATGTTCAGTGTCAGTCTACTGAGCGTCGGCTCGGTTCTATACTGGTTCAATGCAAGTAGTGTTCAGCATCAGTTCAGTTTCTTAAGCAGTCTACATGGTAGAGTCTGTAGCATACATAGTCAATGGTGTTCAGTGTTATCTGGGTTACAGTCTACGGCATTCATGGTCTGCCGACTATTATTCAGTGTCGGTAGTGTTCAGTCTAGTATTCAGTTGTTAGTGGGGTTCAGAGTCTATAACGTTCAGTGTCTGTAGCGTTCACGGTACGTGTGTACTGTTTAGTGGGTCATTCTCCGTCTGTACTCTTCATTGTCTGCAGTGTTCAGAGCACTGGCTGTTCACCAAGAGTCTGTCATGTTCAGAGTCCACACTCTGAAGGTCCTCTGCCCCTGCGCAGTTCTTGAATGTTAACATCCCGTCAACCACAGAGGGTCACCTGAGGACAAAATACAATGTAATTTTTAATCATTTTTAATCCACTTATCTATCAGTGCACAATGACACACGTTTTGGTACGTATTTATTTTTGGTAGGTACTCACTGGGGGAACCTACTTGTCAACTCTAGGTTCTCAACAGGGAATCTTAATTTCTGCGTCCGCAGTATCCCACTGTGGGAGCCCTGTGTGGAAAAACGGGCCATGCTCAGAGCATCAATGCATAGGCCTATTGGAGGAGCACTGTAGTAATTATATCGATGTTAAATCTGCAGACACATTTGCTGTGGGCAAATTCACGACAGCGTGAGTGGCATAAAGCACAACAAATTACGAGTCAGTCTTGCCTTCGATCACGCTTGGATGAGTGACTACATCTGTATGTACATCTGTCTACTGGTATACAATATGGATATGCGTGTATGAGTTTATGAATAAAGTGTTTTTCCAGACACGTGAGTGTGTGAGTTTATGAATAAAAAGTGGTGTTCCGGACTTACCGTTTCAAGAGGGCCACAAGCTGGTGTACTGACCCGGTCATTTGTTCAGTTACAAATGGGGTGTTCACTGCTGATTCTGTGTGTGCTCATGCTGTGTCGTCTTTTATTAGGAAGTATTTTTCTCAACACATTTCCATAAAAAGCACACAAACTTGGTATATGTATTCCTTTATGGCGCAAGCAGGCTATTGTTAAAAGAAGAAGAATCTGACTTCCAAGTATTGCAATATGCATAAAATAATGTGTAGGTTTTGTTAGGTCTATGTTTAAACAGAACGAGGTTCATGCAGAACCTAAAAGTGATTTGACAGGGCTCCACAATTGATGTCATACCCTAGCAAGCGACATAATTACAAAATAAGCAAATCGTCCATGATAACCATTGATAACATGCACCAAGGATACATCTTCAGAGTGTGTTCTGTTGTGCTTCTTGTTGTTCAGTGTTACAGGTTCTGCTGATGTGGTTCATTTTGTTTGCTTGCTTTACTTCATATACCTTCTTGAGGGTGAAGGCGGCCATGCACTGATATCCGGGGCAGGAGGTGGAGTAGGTACGTGCACGCTGTACTTTGTTGCTGCAGTTGCCCTCTGTGTGCATGTAAGGGGGACTGGGGCTAACTTGAATACTGTGAAGAGAATAGTTACTTTACACTGGAAACAAACCAATCTTATACATATATAAAACAATTCATCTGAAAAAAGTAAGTATTCAAATGAACCTAAAAATACCTTGCACCTCCTGTTCTGATTGACAGCCAAGCACAATGCGTGTGTCAATAGCCTGTTTCATTGCCCCTGCTGCTCATGCTGCTGCAGGCCAAGGCGAAGGTCGATGTCTTCAGGGTATGGCCATTTAGCTTGTAGGTGGCTTGCTCTACTGTTTTCTGCACTGGGCATGGACCATTGCGGTTCCCAGCCGAAGTCTGGAGAGCATCCATGGCCTCCTACACACAAGCACTTCTTACAAACAATGTAAGATATTTTGTATAATACTGATGTTATTACTAATATTGTCAGATTGATTGTTCATAGTCCTGTGGGAAAATTAGTATAAATAGTAATTATATGTTTTTTGTTGTTGTGTTTTTTGTCTAATATCACCTCGATGTGAACCGACATAAAATACTGATTGATTGATTGACACACAAGCACACAACTGACCCCCACTCCCTGCCTGCACATACTGACAGTGACACAAATATGCACCCTTGGTGAACACATACACATGCAAGAACATACTTACGCACAAAAATATGTATCCACTGACATAGGCCAACACTGAACTGAACACACACATAATTATAGCACTCTCTTTTTCTCTTCCGTGCTCTACTATGATACTTGAATGCACGTTGGCATTGCTCAGTTTTACTTTTTGCCTGCATTGGACTGAATACACACATAAGTTGGAGAAAGAAAAAAGAAGATACGAAACTGAAGCATGCAACGAAAAATTGAAACTGATCCTATCAGACTGGGCCTACTATAAAACAATTCTTGTATCTTCATTATTCTATCCTCTCCATTTGGTGTGCCTGTTCTCTCTCTCTCTCCATACTATTTTTTTTTTCTCCCTACAACTGCTTTGCACAAACATGGAAAAGGTAACTGTTCAGCCATCTCTGCAGTACAAGCAAGTAGAGACCAAGGATTCAATCACAAAACTATTTCTGGTCTAAAAAATAAATACAAAAAAAGGATTATGAAGAGCTGATGGAAGAAGACTCTAACAGAAAGCCATAACAACTGGCATTCTGAGGAGAAATGAGCCCTGCAAGTGAAATCTCACTGCCAGAGGCTGACACACACACAAGTGTTGTCTTTGTAACGTTTACAAGCTAGACATTTTTCAAACCAATGTGACATCTATACGGTGGCAAAAATGGGTCACAGAAGCTGGTCACATAATCACTGTAACTGGTCAGACACAAAACTGTCCCTGTTTACAACTACTAGAGCTGTACTAACAGAGCTGTACACCCAAGTCCCTTCCCTGTCTAGAACACACACACACACACACACACACACACACACACACACACACACACACACACACACACACACACACACCAAACATACTACACGCACTCTCTCAATGTGCTGCATTTTTTGTTCACTTGCTGTTTAGTAGTTGTTGTTTTCTGTTTAGTTTTTTTAAATAACAGCCAGTACATGTATCTGATTGACTGCAGATTTTTCCCTCCTGTATATGCTGACTTTAACCAGTAAAATACTGGAAATTACCAATTAACATGAACCTTGTAAGCAGGTAGTTTGTTGTTGCTTTTTACAATCATGTAGACCTCTCCCTTTGAAGGAAGTTCTCTCTACCGATGTGGCAATGGTGTGGATAGATCCCAGGGGACCTTCAGCCTGTTTATGATTATGAGTGAATGTGTGTGTGTGTGACTAAGCCATGTGGAGTTTGGAGTTTACCTAGAGAAAGCTATGAAAGTGAAGAACATTAACACAAGTAAATAATCCTATGGAGAAAACTTTGAAAAGAACAGAACCACTGACACTATGTGGGTAGAAAAAAAGGGGGAAGTACTCAGAACAGAAAAGAGCCCTAGCTATGATGTGCTAAGAAGAGATGGGTAGACTGATCAAGAGACATTTCTTTGATTTTAACATACCATCAACCACACAGGGTCACCTCGGGACATTGGTAAAAAATAAATATATATAAAAATAATAAACAAAAGACCAAAAAGAAATACTGGAAAGAAAGAAAGTAAAATAACAGAGGTTAAAAGAACCCCACAAAGTACTACAGAGAACAGAACAAAAGAGGAAATAACTGAGTGGAACACAGTCTAAAAAAAGAAGAAGAAAAAACTAAAAAAAACTAAAAAAGGCGAGAAAACAACAACAAAAAACTTCATAAAAAGGAGCTACGCAAAGTGCTATGAAGAACAAAATCACTTTAATTATTAAGAAGACAAAAGTGGAAGAAGACCTGAAGCAAAATCCCTAGAAAGAACTGAAAAGAAACGAACCACACCAAGTGCTAAAAAGAACAATACTTAAATAGATGGCCATCTAAGAGTAGATGGCTATTTTACTGCTTCTTGTTTTTTCTTCTTTTTTTTCTTCCTGTTTATTTTTCCCTAAAACATGCATGTTTATGACTAAGGTTCCTATATGCTTATCTCTGTTCAGGTTTACAGTTGTAATCATCACTATAGCATTGCTTTAGCTTGTACAAAAACTGGAATAAAAATACAAAAAATAAAAAAGGCAGGAGAAGTCCCTCAAAAGAACCCCTGCAATGGGAGTAATGCAGATGCAGAAATTATGGTCCCTCTATTGAAAACCCAGAGCTGTGAAAGATTTCCCTTTAAAGCTAGAGTAGGTCAGAATGAACCCCTGCAATGGGAGTAATGCAGATGCAGAAATTATGGTCCCTCTATTGAAAACCCAGAGCTGTGAAAGATTTCCCTTTAAAGCTGGAGTAGGTCAGAATGCAGCCAGGCACGCTTCACCTGCTGCTTGGAATTTCTTGCTTGTCCTAATTTCTACCTTACTGGTTCATTCACCTACACTTTCATTCTCTACTACCTACACTTTAAACTGCATTAGTTGTGGTTAATGCAGTTTCCCCTGTTGACCCACGGAACAAAAGAGGTAACATTGGTAATTGTCATGACCGACTGAAGCAGATTCCTGTGTCAAGTGCTGTGTGTTTGCTGTTGACTGTGTTGGAACTGTGATCCAGCTTTTTAATTATGATTTAGTGACTCATGTTTTGAGCTGGTACACACAAATTGTGAAAGTGTGATTTGTCCTGAGGTGATCCGGTGTGGCTTACAGGAAATTAAAATCCAAACACTAACCAACCAAAAAGAAGCACTCAAAAGAAAAAGGAACCCTACACAACATTAAAAACAAAGAACCACTTGTTAGCTAATTAGTCCTTCAATTTTTACGTTCTGTCAGCCACACCAGCTAGGTCACCTCTAGATGAATCTCACAGATTTACGCTTACTCTACACCAGGTCAAAACACAATTACCAAACCACACTGAAAAAAACAAAAAACAAAAAAAACAAGGCTCACAGTTGTACACAAAACACAGTAGCAAAGATAAGCAATATCAGCATTTATATTCACTTACATGCAACTGAGAAATGTACTTCCAGGAGGGTTCTCTGAGACTTTCTTGCACAAGTTTTAAAACACAGTTTATGAAATCACAAGCATATATATGACTAATAAACTGGTGACAATAACAGTTATGTTTGGGTGCCTATTTACATTCTGCAGGCACTCAATACAGAAACCTGCTTAAAATGCTTGTGATGACAAGCATGGTGATCTGTCACCAAAAACGTAAGCCATTGGTCATTTTGAAAAAGACACAATTATTTCAATCATTTACCAACAATTTATACAGGACTCATTTGATTTCAAATAACAACAAATGAGACATGCATACTAAGAAATGACACCACCCTTCTTTTTTAAAGTCACAGATGCGACTCATGTTCACGGCAGTCCATAGCAGGTATGGCCGCCATTATCTGAAAGACATCCTATGCAGCACTGACTTGTGGAGAGGACGAGGGTCTGAAGTTTACTCTGCCACACCTGCTGCAGGACACGGGTGAGCTGGTACACGTCAACAGGGGTGAGGTAGTTTTTAGCTACTCGTTGTCCAAAAATGGACTGGAGTCAAATCTGGAGAGTGGGCGGCAAGAAATCTGTGATGACGCAAGCTCTGTGAGGAGTGGCACTGTTGTCCTGCAAAGTGTGGCACTTGGTCCCATGGCTTGCTGAGCACTTTGGATGAGGGGGCACACAATCTCATCCCTGCAGTGTAGGCCAGTTAGGGAGCCCTGAATGATGTAGAGTAGCATTTTGCCATTGAGGTAGATATATGCTGACCCACATTATTACTGATCTGCCTCCATAGCGATCAACCTCCTGAACAGCGTATCCAATGAAGCGTTCTCAATCTCAGAACCCAAGATAGACGGTGAAGCAAGAGACTGGTCTGTGATGGGGATCATGGACCACTATTGCCTGGTCCAGGGCACATGGCACGGACACCACGCTGCACGGGTGCAGCAGTCTACCAGAGTCACGGGAATTCTGACTGCATGCTACGTTCTTTGGGCCAAAGAAATTCATGCCACCTCACCCGGATCAAATGTGAAAAGTGTTAACATAAAAATGTAGTTTCACTAGCACCATTCAGTTTTCAGGCAGGTGCCCTGCATAGTAAGCAAAATCAGTTCTAAAAAATTAACAATTTAGGGATAAAAAAAATTAATCAAATTTATGTGTGACACACTTTCCACTGGTGACCAAACAAGCTCTGAGCAAAAAGATTTTTTTTAAAGGCTGATGCAAGTGCAGTCTGCAACACCTTGGCCACATGTCTGCAACTTTCTTTGCTTAGCTGTCACTGCTCTGTGATATTTTGAAAAAGTACAGTGAAATTCCTGCTAGCCCTATAACTGTTTATGACTAGTATATAATATATATACTGAGATATATGCATGCTATTGACTGCTGTCTCCAGAACTGTGACAACTGTATACTTATGATACAGTGACTTGTATGCGTTCTAAACTGGTGAAGAATTTTGATATGTCCTGTGGTAACCTAGTACATTCAGATCCAAGCTAACTAACTGAACTAACTAACTGAAAAGAAGCACTCAAAGAGAAAATCACCCTAGAGACCACTAGAAAGAACAGAAACACTTAAAAGAAAAGCATGGTGGAAGACTGAAGCACAATATTAATCTGTAAAGTGAAGTACTCAGAAGAAAAAGGAGCCCAGCCAAGTATCAATGAGAACAAAAACCACTATGATTACGAAGAAGAAGCTGGGTAGAAGAAGGCCTAAGAGAATGCCATATGAAGAACTAATCAGAAGAGATGAGAGATCTACAGAGTGCTAAAAAACAACCACCAAGAAGAACTGGGCAGAAAAGGCCAAAGAAACAGCCAGAAAAAGCAACATTCAGGGGAGAAAGGTGCCCGTGAAAAAGAACTTGGTAAACATTTAAAAGCCAAAGTAAAAGCCATAAAAGGAAGAATATGTAGAGAAAAAAGCAATAATGCAATGCTAAAAAGAACAGAGAAGAGAAAGCAGTAACATCAGTGAAATCACATGGCCACAGATTGTGGCAAGTGGCATCTTTGTAAAGCCAGTAGTTTTTCTTATGGTGAATCACCACGGACTCCTCCCCTTGAGGGAACTTCACTCCACCGGTGAAACAATAGTGTGGAGAGACCCTGGGGGATCTTGAGCCTGTTTACCACCCATTTACAAGTGCAATTACACACTAAAAAGACCAAAATCACAAGAAGAGCTGGGACTTGGGTAGAAGAAGTGTATGAAAAAGACCCAAAAGGAAGCATTCAGAATGAAAGGAGCCCTATGAAATGCTAAACACAGCAAAACCACTAAGTAACAACAATAGCTGGGCTGATGATGGGCAATGAAAAAGCCCTAAAATGAAGCATTCAGATCAGAAAAGAGCCCTATGAAAACCACTCTGAGAAGAACAGAGCCTACAAAATGCTAAAAAGAACAACAAAACCACTAAGAAGAAGAGTTCTGATAGAAGAAGGCCTAGCAAGCACTCAGAGAACAAGTGGCATCTTTGTAAAGCAGGTAGTTTTTCATACGGTGAATCACCACTGACCCCTCCTCTTGAAGGAACTTCACTCCACTGGTGAAACAATAGTGTGGAGAGACCCTGGGGGATCTTGAGCCTGTTTACCACCTGTTTACATTTGTGTGTGAAATCACCCTGCCACAGTCTGTGACATGTGGACTACCCCCGAAAAACACACTGAGAGGAGAGAAACACTAGGAAATACTAACCAGAACAAAACCACAAGAACAGCTGGGTACAATGTGTATGAAAAACCCCCAAAGGAAGCATTCAGAATTAAAGGAGCTTTATGAAATGCTGCACAAAGCAAAAATACTAACAACAATAGCTAGATAGAAGAAGGCCAAAGAAAAAGCCCTAAAACGAACCAGTCAAACTGGAAAGGAGCATACAAAAACACTCCGAAAAGAACAGAGCATACAAGATGCTAAAAGGAACAACAAAACCACTAAGAAGAAGAGTTCTGATGAAAGAAGGCCTAGCTAAAAGTAAAAGCTCCAAAAAGAAGCACTCAGAGAACACAGACAAGTGGCATTTTTGTAAAGCAGGTAGTTTTTCATACGGTGAATCACCGCGGACCCCTCCCCTTGAAGGAACTTCACTCCACCGGTGAAACAATAGTGTGGAGAGACCCTGGGAGATCCTGAGCCTGTTTACCACCTGTTTACGTTTGTGTGTGAAATCACCCTGCCACAGGCTGTGACATGTGGACTACCCCTGAAAAGCACACTGAGAGGAGAGAAACACTAGGAAATACTAACCAGAACAAAACCACAAAAAGAGCTGGGTACAAGAAGGTGTATGGAAAAAAAAAAAACCAAAGGAAGTGTTCAGAATTAAAGGAGCCTCATGAAACACTGGACAAAACAAAAACACTAACAGTGAGACAGAAGAAGGCCAAAGAAAAAGCCCAGAGAAGAAGGCCCAGATAAAAGCTCTAAAAAGAAGCACTCAGAGAACACAGACAAGTGGCATTTTTGTAAAGCAGGCAGTTTTTCATACGGTGAATCACCGTGGACTCCTCCATAAAATGAGCTGGGTACAAGAAGGTGTATGAAAAAAACAACCAAAGGAAGCATTCAGAATTAAAGGAGCCTCATGAAACACTGGACAAAACAAAAACACTAACAGCGAGACAGAAGAAGGCCAAAGAAAAAGCCCTAAAATGAAGCATTCAAACTGGAAAGGAGCCCTACAGAAACCACTCTGAGAAGAACAGAGCCTACAAAATGCTAAAAGAAACAACAAAACCACTAAGAAGAAGAGTTCTGATAGAAAAAGGCCTAGCTAAAAGCTCTAAAAAGAAGCACTCAGAGAACACAGACAAGTGGCATCTTTGTAAAGCAGGCAGTTTTTCATACGGTGAATCACCGCGGACCCCTCCCCTTGAAGGAACTTCACTCCACCGGTGAAACAATAGTGTGGAGAGACCCTGGGGGATCTTGAGCCTGTTTACCACCTGTTTACGTTTGTGTGTGAAATCACCCTGCCACAGTCTGTGACATGTGGACTACCCCCGAAAAGCACACTAAAAGGAGAGAAACACTAGGAAATACTAACCAGAACAAAACCACAAGAACAGCTGGGTACAATGTGTATGAAAAACCCCCAAAGGAAGCATTCAGAATTAAAGGAGCCTGATGAAACGCTGCACAAAGCAAAAACACTAACAACAATAGCTAGACAGAAGAAGGCCAAAGAAAAAGCCCCAAAACGAACCAGTCAAACTGGAAAGGAGCCCTACAAAAACACTCTGCAAAAGAACAGAGCCTACAAGATGCTAAAATGAACAACAAAACCACTATGAAGAACAGTTCCGATAGAAGAAGGCCTAGCTCTAAAAAGAATTACTCGGAGAACACAGACAAGTGGCATTTTTGTAAAGCAGGTAGTTTTGCATACGGTGAATCACCGCGGACCCCTCCCCTTGAAGGAACTTCACTCCACCGGTGAAACAATAGTGTGGAGAGACCCTGGGGGATCTTGAGCCTGTTTACCACCTGTTTACATTTGTGTGTGAAATCACCCTGCCACAGTCTGTGACATGTGGACTACCCCTGAAAAACACACTGAGAGGAGAGAAACACTAGGAAATGCTAGCCAGAACAAAACCACAAAAAGAGCTGGGTACAAGAAGGTGTATGAAAAACACACCAAAGGAAGCATTCAGAATTAAAGGAGCCTCATGAAACACTGGATAAAACAAAAACACTAACAATAACAGCAAGACAGAAAAGGCCAAAGAAAAAGCCCTAAATGAAGCATTCAAACTGGAAAGAAGCCCTACAGAAACCACTCTGAGAAGAACAGAGCCTACAAAATGCTAAAAGAAACAACAAAACCACTAAGAAGAAGAGTTCTGATAGAAGAAGGCCCAGATAAAAGCTCTAAAAAGAAGCACTCAGAGAACACAGACAAGTGGCATTTTTGTAAAGCAGGTAGTTTTTCATACGGTGAATCACCGTGGACCCCTCCCCTTGAAGGAACTTCACTCCACCGGTGAAACAGTAGTGTGGAGAGACCCTGGGGGATCTTGAGCCTGTTTACCACCTGTTTACATTTGTGTGTGAAATCACCCTGCCACAGGCTGTAACATGTGGACTACCCCCGAAAAGCACACTAAAAGTAAAAGGAGAGAAACACTAGGAAATACTAACCAGAACAAAACCACGAAAAGAGCTGGGTACAAGAAGGTGTATGAAAAAAACAACCAAAGGAAGCATTCAGAATTAAAGGAGCCTCATGAAACACTGGACAAAACAAAAACACTAACAGCGAGACAGAAGAAGGCCCAAGAAAAAGCCCTAAAATGAAGCATTCAAACTGGAAAGAAGCCCTACAGAAACCACTTTGTGAAGAACAGAGCCTACAAAATGCTAAAAGAAACAACAAAACCACTAAGAAGAAGAGTTCTGATAGAAGAAGGCCCAGATAAAAGCTCTAAAAAGAAGCACTCAGAGAACACAGACAAGTGGCATTTTTGTAAAGCAGGTAGTTTTTCATACGGTGAATCACTGTGGACCCCTCCCCTTGAAGGAACTTCACTCCACCGGTGAAACAATAGTGTGGAGAGACCCTGGGGGATCTTGAGCCTGTTTACCACCTGTTTACATTTGTGTGTGAAATCACCCTGCCACAGGCTGTGACATGTGGACTACCCCCGAAAAGCACACTGAGAGGAGAGAAACACTAGGAAATACTAACCAGAACAAAACCACAAGAACAGCTGGGTACAATGTGTATGAAAAAACCCCAAAGGAAGCATTCAGAATTAAAGGAGCCTGATGAAACGCTGCACAAAGCAAAAACACTAACAACAATAGCTAGACAGAAGAAGGCCAAAGAAAAAGCCCCAAAACGAACCAGTCAAACTGGAAAGGAGCCCTACAAAAACACTCTGCAAAAGAACAGAGCCTACAAGATGCTAAAATGAACAACAAAACCACTATGAAGAACAGTTCCGATAGAAGAAGGCCTAGCTCTAAAAAGAATTACTCGGAGAACACAGACAAGTGGCATTTTTGTAAAGCAGGTAGTTTTGCATACGGTGAATCACCGCGGACCCCTCCCCTTGAAGGAACTTCACTCCACCGGTGAAACAATAGTGTGGAGAGACCCTGGGGGATCTTGAGCCTGTTTACCACCTGTTTACATTTGTGTGTGAAATCACCCTGCCACAGTCTGTGACATGTGGACTACCCCCGAAAAGCACACTAAAAGGAGAGAAACACTAGGAAATACTAACCAGAACAAAACCACAAAAAGAGCTGGGTACAAGAAGGTGTATGAAAAACACACCAAAGGAAGCATTCAGAATTAAAGGAGTCTGATGAAACACTGGACAAAACAAAAACACTAACAATAACAGCGAGACAGAAAAGGCCAAAGAAAAAGCCCTAAAATGAAGCATTCAAACTGGAAAGAAGCCCTACAGAAACCACTTTGCAAAGAACTGAGCCTACAAAATGCTAAAAGAAACAACAAAACCACTATGAAGAAGAGTTCTGATAAAAGAAGGCCCAGATAAAAGCTCTAAAAAGAAGCACTCAGAGAACACAGACAAGTGGCATTTTTGTAAAGCAGGTAGTTTTTCATACGGTGAATCACCATGGACCCCTCCCCTTGAAGGAACTTCACTCCACCGGTGAAACAATAGTGTGGAGAGACCCTGGGGGATCTTGAGCCTGTTTACCACCTGTTTACATTTGTGTGTGAAATCACCCTGCCACAGTCTGTGACATGTGGACTACCCCCGAAAAGCACACTAAAAGGAGAGAAACACTAGGAAATACTAACCAGAACAAAACCACAAAAAGAGCTGGGTACAAGAAGGTGTATGAAAAAAACAACCAAAGGAAGCATTCAGAATTAAAGGAGCCTCATGAAACACTGGACAAAACAAAAACACTAACAGCGAGACAGAAGAAGGCCAAAGAAAAAGCCCTAAAATGAAGCATTCAAACTGGAAAGGAGCCCTACAGAAACCACTCTGAGAAGAACAGAGCCTACAAAATGCTAAAAGAAACAACAAAACCACTATGAAGAAGAGTTCCGATAGAAGAAGGCCTAGCTAAAAGCTCTAAAAAGAAGCACTCAGAGAACACAGACAAGTGGCATCTTTGTAAAGCAGGTAGTTTTTCATATGGTGAATCACCATGGACCCCTCCCCTTGAAGGAACTTCACTCCACCGGTGAAACAATAGTGTGGAGAGACCCTGGGGGATCTTGAGCCTGTTTACCACCTGTTTACATTTGTGTATGAAATCACCCTGCCACAGTCTGTGACATGTGGACTACCCCTGAAAAGCACACTAAAAGGAGAGGAACACTAGGAAATGCTAGCCAGAACAAAACCACAAAAAGAACTTGGTACAAGAATGTGTATGGAAAAACACACCAAAGGAAGCATTCAGAATTAAAGGAGCTGCACAAAACAAAAACAGTAATAACAACAGCTAGATAAAAGAAGGCCAAAGAAAAAGCTTAAAATTAAGCATACAAACTGGAAAGGAACCCTATGAAAACCACTCTGAGAACAGAGCCCTACAAAATGCTAAAAAGAAGAACAAAACCACTAAGAAGAGTTCTGATAGAAGAAGGCCTAGCTAAAAGCTCTAAAAAGCAGCACTCAGAGAACACAGGCAAGTGGTATCTTTGTAACACAGGTAGTTTTTCTTACAGTGAATCACTGTGGACTCCTCCCCTTGAGGGAACTTCACTCCACTGGTGAAACAATGATGTGGGGAGACCCTGGGGAATCTTGAGCCTGTTTACCACCTGTTTACGATTATGAGTGAAATTAAACTGCCACTTGTTGCCACATCTGCAGAACATGCCCCTGAAAGCAGTCTGCAGAACATGCCCCAAAAAAGCAGTTAAAAAAATGAAAGAAGAGTCCTACAAAATGCTGAAAAGAAGAAGTTAGTTCTAGGATTTTTACATTCCATCAACCATACAGGGTCACCTCAGGACAAAAAGTCATCTAAACACAAGTTTTTAAAGAAAGGAAAATAAAGCAGCCCACAATTCTAGACACAACACTATCAACAGCAAACACAACCAGCATCAGTATTTACATTTCACTTATTTACAACTAAGAAAAGTATCAACAGGCGTTTTCTCTTTTGTGGATCATCAGTACAAAATTAAAACGAGCAAATTACAAGTATATATATATCTAATTCACTGTTATGAAGAGAGATACCCAGTTACAACACATTTTTACCCACAACCAAACAAGCAGTGAGTAAAAGGCTGATGCACATGCAATAAATCTGCAATGTTTTAATCATGTCTGTAACCTACTTTTCATTGTCTGTCACTGCCCCAAGATTTTTCTACATTTTTTTGAAAAAGGTGAAATGATTTTGGAAAAACAAGGTAAATGGTCTGGGAAGACAGGTATCAGACAGGACTATGGAAACCTTCCTGGCAGTCGGAGAAGCATGAATAGCTATACTTTGACCTACTTCAGGCTTTAAATGGAGAAAATTTCACAGCTCTGGGTTCTCAACAGAGGGGATCTTAATTTTTGCACCCACAGTATGCCACCACCGAGACAATGAGCTGGCAAGAAGAGACATCAGAAAGAAGAAAAAACTACAAGACATTTCTGAAGAGAAAGAAGCCCCCCGAACTACTAAACAAACGGTAACACTAACAACAGTGGTTGGGCTGAAGGTGCAAGAAAAATCCCTGAATGGAACATACAGGTTATAAAAAAGAACCTTCCGAGGACGCCCTCTATGCTTATTTCATCATGACAATCATACAGGGTATACAACAGAGACCACTACATCATGATTACAAACAAACCAAAGCTCTACAGTGATTACAACAGACAGTTTTCAAACTAGTATGACAGATTAAGATGTTGAAAGTGGTTCACGGAAACCAGTGTAACCGGTCAGACACACAGCCATCCATACCACTACTATATATTATACAGTACTACAGCAGTACTAGAAAACACCCAAAGTTGTCCCATCCATGTCTAGCATGCACTCTCTGGTTGTGCTGTGCTTGAAAACTCTTGCTTTTGTTTTTGGGAACCAGTCAAACAAAATCACAACCGACAGTCTGACCAATTGCTGATTTTTTGCTGATATATATGCTGATTTTAACCAGTATATTACCAGTTAATGCGAACCCTGACTACATTACAATAATTATGCCAGCACACCAGTAACAAAGTTACAACAAAAGTGTCCCTAAATATATTTGTCACACACACACACACACACACACACACACACACACACACACACACACACACACACGTACACATGCACACACACCACACATATATCCTCATGCACAGTCACATCACTGATGAAGATGGAAGAACAGGAGGGAAAAACATGAAATGTTTGTGGTAGGAGCTACAAAGTACAAGAGAACAGAAGAATTTTGAGGGAGGACTTCAAAGATTGGAATTAAAAAAATAACTCTGAAGCCCTGTGCTCATTTCCTTTTAGTGATGACTTTCTCTTACACACTCCATGATGGTTAATTCTTTCTGCAGGGAGTTTCTCTTACATTCCCATGCTGCTTTACATGGGGAGTTGCTGTTAGTCTTACACACCCTGTGCTGGTTTATGCAGGGAGCACCTCTTGTGTGCCCCCTGTTCTGGTTTATATGGGGAGTTTCTCTTACATGCCCAGTGCTGGTTTACGAGTGGAGTTTCTCTTTCACACCCCATGCTGGCTTCTTTCTCTTGGGAGTTTCTCTCATAATTAGGTCTATGCTGGCTTCTTTATGTAGGGAATTTCTTCTTTACAAAACAAAAAGAAAAAATGTAAAAGTGAACAAAAATGTACATAACTGAGTAATGTTGCTCTTCAAGGCAGAGGTGGACATCCAATGCAGGCTCCACAAGGTTGCATCATGTCTTCCAGCAGACAGTGCTGAAATAAATACAAACATGAAATGGGTACCTGTTAAACAGTAACTATGCAACTAAACACACACACAAAAATAAGTGATTGGACAATTTGGTCCCCCCCCCCCCCCCCCCCCCCCAGATATAGCCTAATGCCTTCTGACCTGGAAAGTGTTAAACATGAAAAAAATTAGAGTAATCTTATTCTATGTTAAAAATATAAAATAATAATGTAATAATAAAATAAAAAGATTAAAACAGAAGAAAGTTGTTGTTTTTTAGCCCTTTTCAAGAGAACTTGAAAACTTCAATAAAAATGGAACTACCCCCTTTAAAATTATGCAAATTTTATTTCAAACTTATGCTTAGACAAGCCTTCACCACAAAACCGCTATTCCGCCTCCCACCCCCACCTTCCTCTGGTGCATAATCCTCAGGCGACCCTGTGGGTTGGCAGGCATAGTCCAATTACTAACTCAGGACTGTGGTGCAAATTTATGTACAATACCACTCTGCAATGCACAATGGAAAAAGAAGGGGGGGGGGGGGGTGGAGAAAGAATGGCAGACAGCAACAGGCAAAATAAATAGAAATGTAGTTAGTTCTTGGGTTTTATTTTTAAGGTCAACCACACACAGTCACCTCTGGAAGAAATATAAATGGGCAGAAAGAAAAAATGAAGAGAGAGAAAGATGTAAAATATTAACTGCGTCAGCAACACCACCATCAGCAACACCAACAGTGACAGCATAAAGACAATAATTAGAACACAAAGACAGAGGACAGAGTGATAGTAATTTATCATTTATGGCAATGGGTGAAGCATGCATGGCTACATTCTGACCTATTCCAGGCCTTAAATGGAGAACATTTGACAGTGCCAGGTTTTCAACAGTGGGAACCTGAATTTCTAAGTCAGTATGCAGTGGAAAAGAATGATCACAATTACTGAATTAGCATTTATTTATATATATCAAAATAAATCTAAAAATGTCGATAGGTGTGTGGAGTACCTTGCCCATCTTCCTATTTATTTACATGGTAGTCTACAATGTCATGCACAGCTAACATATCCATTTACATTTATTAAACTGCATGTCCATTCTCACAATTATTTTCCAAATGCAAGTACATCTACATGCTGATTTAGTGTATCTGTTCATTTCTATAACTGGCATAGTAGCAACACCCATACCCATTCATTCAACTACTTCTCTAGTCAACAAATTGGAAACACCAATATATACACATATATATATTTAAGACTTGCAAATAATGGAAACATAAATTTGGCTACAAATATATACAGGCTTATGCGGTCATCTGGGAAGAGTGGTTATCTCCATGACAAGTCTTGTTTGTTTTGACATTAAGCCTTTGGATCCTCACTAATAATCATTAATTCATTAACCTTGGCATACCATCCAATCCCAGACAGACATGCCTTTTCTCCACAAACAATGCATTTTTATTTTGACATTACCTTGCAATTTCTTATAATGAAAAAAAGACTTAAAACTGGATTTCTTTTTATTGTACAACTACATGTATACAAATTTCTTGTTTGTGTACCCAGCCAGTTCTGTTGGCAAAAGAGTTACATCCACCAAAGAAGACAACATATTCCTGGAGCAAGTTTTTATAACTTTATAAATATTTGTAAAACTGGGTGGTAATGGTATGTCTCAGTGATTTCCCCTTTATTTTCCTGTTATCTTAGTCTGTTTAGCCAGAGTTGTCTGAACAGTCAGATCCCCCCCCCCCCAAAAAAAACAGCCTGTTGAGTGAAAAAACAGAAAGAAGTGCACATAAAGCAGTAAAGAGCACCTTAGTGACTGAACCAAACACTGCAGCTCCAATTTTTATTATTTTGTATTATTACTCTGTGATTATCCCGTGAGAATTTGACCCAATTTAGCCCCCCCTCCCACCCACCCTCCCACCCCCCCTCAGTTGGGTGCACATTTCTAGGCATGATTAAACATCTTTTTTGTCATCCTGGCATGTGTGTTTTTGAAAAGTTGCAAAGATCTGAAACTTTTTGAAAGTTGCAATTAACTTCTGCGATAGTGTGAACCCACTATGAGTTTCATCTTGTTTTTCATGCAGCAAATACACTAAAACAATGTGTTGTGTAGTCGCCGCCATTGTATTAATGACAGTGCAGCTTATTTGACCGTACGGTTATGTTGCATCAACGGATGCACCTAAAAACACTTGCATCAGTGGATACACCTAAAAACACCATCACAACAAAAAACATGCAGGCACAGAAACAGGTGTCCAAGATGGGCCTGCACTGCCCGCAATTTTTTGTGTCTAACTGTTGGCGACTTTCGTTGGTCGAGTTTGCTCTGCACGTGCTCCATTGGCTCGGAAATACCCAAAGAACGAAAGAAACTAAAGACACGTTTAACCCTAGCACCAAACCGCGGTAACCTAGGGGTGCTCTGAACTTATTCAGGCTCAGTTGTGGTACGTACTGTCCTGGGATTTAACCCACAAAAACACGCAGACAAGCACACAGGCACACGCATGTCGCGTCACACTGACCCTAGCTCGCTACACGCGGCCGTTTGCCCCGTCCCGGCGCCGCGTATAAAACATACGCTTTTGCACAGACATAAATCTGACAAAAACATACCTGTAAATCTCGCCAAAACTGCTACTGCTGCCTTGTCATTTCCGTATTCACTTCAAAATGTTCAATCTAAATCAACAAGGAGACCAGCTGTCGGCCCCACCAGGTCGTATGACTGACTAAACTTGAGAAAGGCAACAGGCGTGGTCAGTTAACGGTGCACGAACAGCACGAGCCAAATGGAGCAGCCTCGGGTTGACCAGCCACAGGCGTCCGATATACTGTGGAAAAATTGTTACAATGTGGAAAGCTGTCAACACTGCAGCAAAGAAGATTCAGTTCTTGCAAGCACCTGTCGCTAGTTTGTGAACTATTTTCAGTTTTTCGATAGGTATTAAGGTCAGAGTTCTGGCACCACTGAATAGAACTACTGGTCATTTTTGTCTCTTTGCAGCTGTTTTTCACTGTCGGAGTTTCGGGGAAATCCCCTTTTATCAAGCCACAAAATGACACTTAAACAACAGATAAACGGTCAAAAACGACGAAAAAAACAAGACTGAAAAAGACTTGGTTCAGGTTTTACAGCTTGTTCGGTGCTTAAAATGATAAGCGTTCGTCTGAACCTTTTTGTGTTTGGATCTTGTTTTAGAACGCTAGCAGTCATTCTATTTGAGATTTTCGCTTCCAGAAAGAACTTCACTGAGTTGAAAAAGAGAATCGAGACTTGTTTAGTGACATCAAGACAGCCGCCGAGACTGGAAGGCTGCCAGGGTCGTCACTATGGCAGTCTCCGTAGGCAGGCTGTTCCAGTCGACGATTTAATTGTGCGACTGACGGGGAGGTGGGGCGGGGGCGGCGAGGGGAGGAGCTCAAAAAGAGCATTACCCAAAAGCCTAACTCTTAGCAAAAAATATTTGCCGGAGAGTTTTCTGGAAAAAGTCAGGAGAATAGACCATTAGCAGAAAAATGAAAAGACAGAAAAAGCAAGAGGACTATAGTGGAGAAAGATAAGAGAGGAGACAGAAACGGGGAATCAAACGACAGCCCTGAGATTCCAGACAGCCTGGGGGGCAAAGACATCCCCGGCCGGTCTCCCTTCGGGGGACTCACCAAAGCTGAAATGCCGACTGGTAGATCAACACTGCTCAATGAAAAGCCTATTTAATACTCACCAGAGAAATGCCGATCAGTAAAGCACTACGGAATGAAAAGCCTATTTCAGTAATAACCACCTCCCCTTCATTTTACAGTGAACCGGTTTGGCCTAGCAGTAAGGCGTAGGCCAGCTGGTAAGCGGAAGGACCTCGGTTCGATACCGGCTTCGGCTCTCCTTTCTCATCAAAAAGGTTGTGGTTTCTGGACACTGTCTTGTGACCTTTGTCCATCACTTCCTACTGAAATATTAAAATGGCTCTCATCGCTGCCCATCTTAATGCAGAAGTCATTCTGGTGGTATAGCGATAGGTATATGATCTCCCTCTCCCCCCACCTCCAGTCCCCGTCCCTAATAAGCTGTAAGGTCAGTTTTCTGAGGACGTTAAGCACCATGTTTACCCTTCATATTCAGAAACTGTGCCGACCAGTAGCGGCACTACGGAGTGACTCGAAAAGCCTATTTAATAACCACCTTACCTTCATTTTCAGAAACTTTGCCGACCAGTAAAGCACTACGGAGCGAAAAGCCTATTTGATAACCACACCCCTTCATCAAGTTTTCAGAAACTGTCTTCTTGTAGTATGTTTCTTCTTCTTCTTCTTTTTGTTTCCGGCTTTTGAGATAGTATCAGTTAAGTGTTTTTGTTTTTATTTAGTATCTGCTGATGAAAACACATCAGTGTCGCGGCCGCCGGGCAACGTCGATTTTTGTTTTTGCATTTTGGTATTCGTGACTTGTCTTCTCAGTTTTGACGAGTACATTTTCCTTGTCAGTTCTGTACCGATTGCTAAATAAAATACCGTATGTAATACACACCAGAGAAACGCTAAGCAGCAAGCATTGCTGGATTAAATAAACTAATACTTCTCACCGTGGTGTGTCCTTCATTGCTGTAGCCTTACATATTAACGTACTTTATACTGTGTATTTCAGTTATGACATGACTCTGTGTCCTTCGGCATTGTTGTAGCGGCCTTACAGTGACATCAGTGTACTTTACATGATGTGTCCTTCAGTCACTGTTATAGCCTTACGGTGACATCAGTGTACGGCTTTACATGATGTGTCCTTCAGTCACTGTTGTAGCCTGACGGTGACATCAGTGTACTTCGGCATGTGTGTGTGCGTGACTGATGAATGTGTGTCAGTGAATGTGTGTGTGTGTGTGTGTGTGTGTGTGACACACTGACTACACCGCCGCTCAGTGACACACTGCACGCCGCGCGCGCACGTGACTAGTGCACGCCCGCACGCACTGACACACACAGGGCACGGGACTGAAGAATAACTTCTTTTGACCCGAGTACGCTCCCGTATGAATGACTCAGTAATGCCGCCTGTGAAACCTGACTCCGAGTCACGCCGCAGCCGGTGTGGGTTCTGCGCCAAGATAGTGAAAAAGCAATCAAAAACAGCATCAGCGGTACAGGACTGACGAGATGCTCTGCCGTCTACATTTTAACTGCACATTCAAAATGTTCAGGCCCCCTCCTTCCCATTTGCTTTTTTATTTTATTTTTTAATATATAAAAAATCATATACAACAACAACAAATTCAGATTCCTGACTTTTTACCGATCGAATACGAAACTGTGCCCGAGTTGGCTTTGCCTCTCTTATCAAGATGGCGGACTCCATGAGCCAGAACTTTGATGCTACGTGCCCTGAACTAAAATCTGGCAGCCACTGTGATGAAATGTCGAAATGGAAGGCCATTTCTTTGACACACGTTGAATATGTTAAAGGTATGCATTTTATGTGTGTGTTTAGTTCCTGTCCGCTTCTATTCCCATTCCCTCCTGTCCCCCAAAAAGGAAAGGAAAACAAAACAAATAGTCGAAATACGTTTCGAAATAATCAAGTCTAACCGGGTAGGCGGAGGGAGGGGGAGAGCGACCCTTCACTTCATTGAATGATGGCATGTTATTAGGCTTAGGTGATGTTGACTGTACCGGCTGACGGAGGGTTAATACCGGAAGGGGGGATAAATATTGCCGGTACCGCGTACCGATAGTCTCAACAGTCCAGCGCAGTAGCGGGGGCTCTGGGTTCTTCTTCAGTTGGTCATCCACCGTCATCTTGTTGACGATTCTGATGATAGTCTAAGGGGTTCTGCGTGCAATTCCTGGCATCTGGTGTCCTGGGGGTGGGAGGTGAGGGGGACAGTATGGAAGTCTGAAGGGGGGTGGGGGGATGGGGTGGGAGGTTACATCAGGTTTTTGAAGGCTTCCACCATGGCTGATCGAACTGCCACCGTTGGGAGGGCATTCCACTCAGCAATGGTCCAGGGAAGGAATGATTTCTGGGTTTGTATGGACCCCATAAGTGTAACGATGCACTCAGAGTCACACATGGTAAAAACATTGTGTGATGTTGAATACTAGTTACTACTAATTACTATATCCTGTAAAAATGACTGTTCATGCCAGATGGGAAGGCTTGTAAATTGTATGGAGCTGGTAAGTTTAACAATGGACTCAGAGTCAGACACATGTGAAAACTTTCTATGATATTGAATCAGAGTCAGACACATGATGAAAACTTTCTGTGATATTGAATACTGCTAATTACTGTACTGTTTAAAAATGACTGCTCAGACCCAGGTATAACTACCCTGTAACCAAAATTCCTGATTTGGGGGTATGGCTGCACTTTGGGTTAAGCCAAGATGGGAAGCCCTGGCTATGGGATACTTGACAGTAATTTAGCATTGTCCGGTGTTCAGCCATCCTCTCTTGCAGTTTCATTCATGTCACTGTCAAACTTCTTGTTTTTTGTTTATAAATAGTATAGACCTGTGTTTTGATAGGCCAGCTAAATTTTAACATATGGATTATTTATCACCTGTAGTCCTGTAAACAGAAAATGTAAGACTAAGTGAGTAATAAATATCCAGCAGATATATCACTTGCATTTTCTGCTTACAGCCAGTGGTCAGTTACACATTTACAGTTACATAAGTTACTGGTGATCTGATGGGTCTGCCAGATTATATTTTTTAACGCTGTCCAATGTTCTGTTTGCTGTGTGGGTGTCAGCCTTTGTTTTCTGGTTACAGGTGATCTGGTGGCTTGTTTGTTAGTATTCATGATCCAACCATCAGGGGTCACACTGCCTTTTACATAGTTTTAGAGATTTGCATCAACCGATGCGAAACGTTATGTATTTTGCGTCATTGGCACGAAAAAATGTGTACAGGGATAACCTAAAATTAACACATATGAGCCTGTGACAAAAGGTCGTGATCTAAAGTGGGACACACTGCCTCAAAATCAAACTCCCAGTAAGCTATTTTCAGTCTTACCATTAGAAAGTGGTATGTTTCAAGTAACTATTTCCATCATCAAAAAATGGTTTTGATCCAAGTGTGTGCTGTATGGCATCAAAACTGGGGTCAGGTCAGGTGTGGACGTTTGTAACAATGGACACAGTGAATGTCATCTGCTTTAAATGTAAGTATTATGTAATCACTCTGTCCAAATTTTGCGCTCAAGAATCTAGTTCTACAAATAATCATTTCAAACACAGAACAACTTCAGTAAAGTTTTCAAACAAGGAACACTTTATTTCGTAGTATACACTGTAATGATAAATGCAAAAAAAATGTAAGACAGGAGGCATATTCACACATTCCAACTTGTTTAAGTGGACGAACGTAACACTATGGCAGTGGAAACTCTATGAAAACCAAGATACTATTTCACCCAGACTGAACAAACAGCACACAACTGTAGTGAATCTAGGCACAGTAACACTAACAGTATGATATGACAGGTTAAAGGAGCGACTTTCTGAACATGCAGATCACATTAAAACTTTAGGACAATTTATAAGACCCCCCCTCCCCCCCCAAAAAACAACAACAACAACAACAACAACACACACACACACAAAATGACATCCTTTCAAACTAAACCTGTCAATCACTGTCAGTGAAAAACTGCTGCCTCACTTTGCACTCAGTGTCAGGGAAACTTTTTTTCTGTTTGCAATCAAGAAATCCCAATAAGATAAGTCCGGTGGTGAGAGCCTGAAGAACATGCTTCCTTTTTGTGTGTGAAGAACTGGATCCATACATGATTTTCTGCTTGGCACACTTCCAGAACCTGCCACAGTTATCAAAAGTAACAGAATTTAATACAGACTTGAATACCAGGGACAGACAGACGTCATCTAATGTATGCTTACTAAAACTAAAAGAAAAACAACAACACATTAAAAATGCGATCAGGTCACAAAGTATGGCATCTTTAAGTCAGATACCTGTATTAAATTTTTCAGTATGTAAAAAAGGAAAACAGAAAAATGATACATGTACTTTGGACTGTAACAATTCTAAAGTGCCCTTACATACCAAAGGTCTTTATTTATACAAGAGCAGTGAAAATGTTTATAATAAATTGTAAGACAATCTTCACCCCACCCCCACCCCCCCCTTCCACCGGCCCCCAAAGTCGGCCTACATGCACAGTTAATCAATTTAAAAGAAAGAAAAAAAATTACAGTGGCAAGTCAACTATTACATTTAATGCGGAAAGGAAACAAAATTAAGACTGCAAAACAAAGGAAAGGGGGACGGGGGGTAGCACTGAGCCCATGTCACGTTCATCTGCTACAAAGTTTACAGAGTACTTGTTTAATATGCACAAGCCTCCAGTCGGACGTAAAAGTTTGTAAACAACCACTTGAAGGGTAAGCTGTGAGCCATTTCAACTTTTAAATCGACCGCTTACCTAAATCAGCAATAATTACAGACATAGACGGACTGCAGACTAACGTAAGAAAAGACATCTGGACACACGTAACACAGACACAGTCACAAACTGTGTCCACAATCTGAAATTGCCCCCTTCCCGCCATAATACGATGAAGTAAACAAAGCACAATACCAGTGCCATTTATATCACTTACTAGTGGCTAAGAAAGCATTTGTTTGGGAAAATATATGATGAGGACAGAAATTCGACACTTATGTGGGTCGTTCGTAACATTTAGGACGTTCGTAACAAAACAAAATAACCGGACACAGTCAGAATACTCACCGCCACCCCTTCGACGAAACCATTGTCAGCGACAAGCGGCCATGTGATGTCAACAGGAAGGCCAATGGTAGTTTTAGAAGCGGTCAGCAGTAATTAAATGTTTGCGATGCCGATAAAATTTGCAAAAGGTCGTTCGTAACAAATGGACAAAGTTTTAGATTTTTTACGTCTGGGGAAACACAGAAATGCCCCCAGTAAAACCATCAACTGCTTTCGGTGCGCGATCGATATGCAAATAAGAGAAGCGAAGGTCCGCAGTGAATGCAATGGCGGACGGTAGCAGACGATCTTTAAACTTACAGGAAATTTGGACACAGTCCGTTACGAACGGCCAGTGTATTTTCAATTTCGTTTTTTTGGTTATGAAACATCACGCATGGCTTGCAATTCGACTGGATACTAAATTTAGTTTATTCAGTAGTCAAATGGTGTATAAGTTGGGAAGAATAGTTCAGCTGGTTAGTTGCGGTTTTGAGCTGAAGTCAAACA
>OY757541.1:16790764-16879764 GCA_963584105.1 Alviniconcha strummeri | reverse complement strand
ACCCACGTTGTCCCACTTTCTGGAAGCCGCTTTTCGTCGATTTTCGTCAAGTATTTTTGTTTTTAATCCTCCGCTTGGTGACCAAAGCTGCCAATTTTTACTTTAACTAGAAGCAAATTTTACTTTAACTTTTTACTTTAACTACTCATCAATGCATACTGAATAAAAGCAACCACAGTTTCGTGTAACTGTAGTAAGACGAAAATAAATAGGAGTATACAAACATACCCGGGTTAAGAGGGAGCACCTTTTGTCACAGGCTCATATATAAATAATAATGACAGTAAAACATAACATTATTTAAAAAAAAGTCTTGTCACAATGTCAGTATAATTTTTGTTATTAAATATTTATAGCTCATTTTATGCTTCTATTTGTCTTTTTTTGGGTGGGGGGCAGAGTAAGTTTGTGGCAGTAAAGAACAGTCAAATATCAACTGCATGAAGGTCAGGTACAGGGTGTCTCTTGCTCAAAAACTGAAGATTTGAGATCAGCTCAAAGGATACATTTATTAGAGCACATGTTCCAAATGACTGCCATTGCACCTCAGTCACCAGATTTTTACCTCTGGGGGTTCTTGAAGGACCACATGTATAAGAATCGTCCTCAATCTATTGCTGAACTGAAACAGTGAAAGTGACCATCATCCAGAAGATTTGTGCAATCAGGAAGGAAGAGTGTGTCAGGATGATTGACAACTTTGCTCGTCGGTTTCAAGTGTGTCTGAGGCACAACAGTGGTCATTTGGTACATATCAATATGCTCTAATAAATCATTAAATGTATCCTTTGTGCTGACCTCAAAGCTTCAGTTTTTGAGCTAGAGACCTCAAATCGTCAGTTTTTAATTGTTATATCAGCTTCCAGGAAATGTAATCTTTCGCGGGAGTTTCTTGTCTAAGTAATATACTAATAAATTATTATCATGTTAATGGGTTCCATCTATTTTGAGACACCCTGTAAGTTCTGCAAGTTTGGGACTGCCACCTTTCTCAATCGTGTACAATTCCAAGTTATACTTACTGCTGCTAGCAGTTCTTGCAGCCTCTGTTGTTTGCAAATGGGGCTGCGTCAACAGCTGAACTAGCAGCGTGTTTGACATCTCTGGTGCTGCCCCACTGCTGCAATTAGTGGTTCTGGAAGTCGAGGGTGAAATAAATCGGCTGCATTAGTTCTCTACAGCCTGCAATGACAAAACATGCAGCACAAGGAACATTAATTTTGCTGTAAAAGAGTACGCTATTGTAATATCATTCAGTTCATACACGTTTAAATCTTGTTATGTGAAGCAAACACTAAGTGTTTTGCGAGAGAATAGCAGTAATCACCCCAATTGCGTGTAGACCGATGCTTTTTCCTTTCACAATGGTACATACAAAACGAAAGCAGAAAACGAAACAAACTACAACAACAAAATAAATTAAATGAGATTTGCCGTATTTCGTAACTCAAAATGACAAAATATAAACAGAGGAATCTTGTGTGTTTTTTGTATATTTTTTTGTTGAGTGTGTTAATACTTTGATATTTAAAATAATAATTTTCTTTACCACGGGGCGTAACTCTTATGGCGTTAGGAACACGACAACTCGGCCACGGCTGTCTTGTTGAAGGTGCTTTCGTGCTTTGGGTTGGGTTTTGTCCGATGAGCTTTTCAGCTCAGTGCTTCTGTCCCTGTCGTACGTTTTGTTAACTTCTTTCGGTTTATACTTTGTGCTATAGTGGCTGCACTGTTTATATTCCAGTATATTAGCGGTTGGGTAGAATTTTGATAAGAGTTGAAGTCGATTTTTACTGTTTCAGTGTTTGGTAAATTGGAAAAGCTCGGATTCAAAATCAGATTAGTCAGAAAGGCAATCACGATGGATTTAGTTTTCAGTTCTAACCAGGAGCACTGGACATTATAACTTATTGGGGAGTTGTATTTATATAAATATAATATCAAAGTTCGTGCATAAACTGATAAAGCCGGGTGTTTCAGGCTTGTCATCTTGGTCTCATGACTGGGTTTTTTGTTTCATTTTTTCTTTTTTACAGATATAATTATAAAAAATAAAGAATAAAAATTTGTATTGCTGCATAGCAATAACCCATTCTTCAAGTAATCTTCCATGGTACTGGTAGTGGCATAGTACTCTAACAGTACTAAGAATGACATATATAGGGGTAAATTTAATTGTTTCTTTAACAACTTTAAGTGTAAAGGAAGTTGCAAATTTGTACATGTATACATTACAAGGTACCAGCTGTATGTTTGTCATGAGCCAGTAAGCTAAGATTAAGGAGCATTACTTGGCTCATTTGGAATTTGGAATGTACTAACTGCCAGTTTTTCATTATAATTTTATATTGAGGTCTGCTGCTTATTCAAAGAAGCTATATTTACAAATCCCAGTGTTTTAATAGCCCAGTTTTGCTCTTCATTTCAGATGATGAGAATAACCTGATCTAAACTTTTACTTCTCATCAAAATCATATTGTGATAATAATAATTATAGATTATTTCTGGCATCCCATATCATAAGAGCCAGAAGTGCTTACAAGGAGGATTTTATCATACAGACTGTTCTGTTCCAGACATTGAAAACATCACCAGCTATGGGTCATGAAGTGGTTGGGACGTTTTGGCAGGTGCTCCACTGGGGACCATTGCTGGCACTCAGTGTTATTTTCACCGTTGCTGCTGTGACCATGAAGTGTAATGCCATGTGGTGGCCTCCCTTTTACAGCATAGGCGGCTTCATCAACACCTTTGTCTTTTTGACATTCGTGACGCTGACACTCTACAACTACTTTATGGCCATGATCAGGGGGCCAGGGTTCATTCCATATGGGTGGAAACCAGTGAGTGTGTTAATTAGTTTCTGCTCACAACCTGAACTAAGTTGCGTGTCATTAAGTTTAAGTGAGCTAGATGCAAGAAGAGTTGTGGGGTTTTAGGTGTGTTTTTTTCTGTGAGACTAAAAGACCCCTGGTCAAGCCTGAAGGGGTTAACTTAATTGTGACACCTTAATACTTGTCTGTGACTATATGTATATATTTATATATTATATATTGTTTTAGCCTTTGTCCTGAAAAAAACAGGCTAATCTTTTGGTTTTATTGTACTATGTTTGGAAACCAAACAGATTCAATGTAAATTAAATAGCTGGACTGGTACAAAGAAATTAAAATTTTGACTAATTTCAGTTTAGCCAAATGTACTAAGAGTAAGAAGGAAATAAATACTTTCAGTTTCATAGCGAACTTTATCTAAAGCCCGTTCTTAACTGGGCGAATGTTTGTTCGCCCGAACATACTTCGGACACTTTGATGAACTATGATTCGTTTCTTAATTGAACTTTTAGTTCGCCGAATATGGTTCAGACAGTCCAAACTTTACTTCATTCTCAACTGGCTTGTAATGAGATGCAAGCTTTGGCCCGAACTTGCGGCAGATGCGCAGCAGACAGCATGATCAAAAATGTAGGCTAAAGTCAAGTCAAGTCAAGTCAGTATACTTTAATCATCCCTCACAAGGTAATTCAACTAACTACTATCTCATTCTGGGTCTCTGAGACAAGGCTGCGTCTCCCGCAAGTCAACAAATAAACAAATTCCCTCCGAAGCGAGTGAAGAACCTAGCAACACCATCATCCATTTTTATTTTTGTTTTTTCTTCATCCACAGGAGAGCTCTGCTCTCAGCCAATCAGAGGCAATGATCGTCCAATAGGGCGAATGTTCCCAGAACATGTTGAGCGAAGGTTTTTGGACCCCGAAGGTATCTTCGACAAATACTTCCAACTAGGTTCGCGAAGAAAAGTTGGCCCAATAAAGAACCAACTAGCTTCGCCGAATACTTCCAACTAGGTTCGCGAAGAAACATTCGCCCAATTAAGAACGGGTTTTAGCCAAGTTTATTTAAGCCAAATTATTTTTGTGTTATAATCCCCCCCCCCCCCCCCCCCATTTGTTTGTTTAATTGTTTACAATGTGTGATCTGCTCTTTGACTGCATGTGTGTGTGTGTTACAGAAGGACCCACAGAACATAAAATACCTGCAGTTTTGTGACTTTTGTAAAGGTTACAAGGCACCCAGGTCTCACCACTGCAGAAAATGTGAAAGGTGAGAGATTTTCCCTTTACCTTCTCAGGATGTTCCCAGTAGTTTACACTACTGCATACCCATGCAGTGAAAAGAATTTGAGCTGGCTAAAGCTTATCATGTTCCTAACAAAATAAATAGCAAAACCAGAAGATGGGGAAATGGGTTTGCTTGCATCCATATCAATGTACATTGTTGACTCGCTAGTCAATGTCCTTCAGTCAGTTAGGACAGAAGAGCTTTCGTAAAAACTTCTCTGCAGTGAGAGTTGTCAGCCCTTGGAATTTGCTGCTCAAGTTCTGCCTTGGCTTGGTCTGTGTCACAACACAGTGACACCAGCAAGAACACCAAGGCTACATTAAAATGTAGTCATGTGTTGCATAGTTATGTGGGGACTATGGTCACACACACAGTCCTCTCACCCTGCTGAATGCATATTGTCATTGTACAGTTGCATTTATTGGATGACCCCCAGAGTGTTCACATGGGGAATGTGACAACAACAGCTGCCAGAGTCACTGGTGTCTGCGTCAACTCTTCCAATGCCAGACAGGATAGAGGCTGGTTCCATTGCATTTGCACCCATTTGGATTCATCAGAGTGGTTTCACAGTTCACACTGCATGATAGCAAGCCATAGCACCACTCAGTTTGAAAATACTGTCCAAGGAGATTACTTTAGTGATGAACCAAATGAACAGCACAGTAGTGTTTTAGCCTACAGTCATATTCCCAAAGGAACAGTAAAGTAGAGTATGGCTACAGTGTCTGAATTGCTTGTTGACATAGATCAGATGTGTGCAAGATTAGGTTCTTCCTTTTTCAAGTCTTCTGATTAGTGCACAAGCTTTGCCCACCACGGAGTCACTTCCTTCATGCAATGGGTCTTACAGATACCCTTAACTTAAAGAACTTGGTAGGCCAATACGTCTATGTCAAACTGTGTTACATTCAGTTTCAAAGGCCTGTTGATGCTGACTTCAGAGTACAGTCTTGGTGTGCTGTTAGTTACACTTAACCATCTTTGGTTGAGTGTTGCTTTACGTCCACAGAAACCATAGGCTTATTAGGGACAGGAGCCCAGGACGGCCACCTCGACTTTCACACAGCTCCTGAGCTCTGAACCGTCTTTCCAATGTTTAACGCATTTAAAGCCCCATGCCTCCAATCCAGTTTGAATTGAATTTAGTCAAACAAGGAACAGATTGCCCCGGGATCAACATTTGCTGCTGTCACTTTAAGTTTAACCATGCCAAGTGCTCAGCTCAGGAAGACTTTCTGTTGCCATTCACATGTAGGTATTGTTCTTTGTTTATTGTGCAGATGTGTGATGAAGATGGATCACCACTGTCCCTGGATCAACACTTGCTGTGGTCACTTCAACCATGCCAACTTTTGCTACTTTCTTTTCTTCGCTCCCTGTGGGTGTGTTCATGCCCTGTGCATCCTGCTTCCATCCATATACAGAGCCATCCATTTTGTGAGTAGATTGACCTGGAGTGCCTGCATGATTATTGTTATGGTATATGACATGAAAATAGATATTTAGATGCCATTGATTGTGGGTGCCTGCATGTGGGTGTGTCACTGTGTGGGTGTGGGTGTGTATGTCTAGGTCTTTCTCACTGTTTCTCAGTCTTTCTCTCATTTTCTCACTCTCACAAATTATCTCTCTGTCTCTGTCTCTCTCACTCTCACTCTCTCTCTTTCTCTCTGTGCCCAGAAATATGTTTTCTTTAAATTACCACTTTCACAGAATGACACAAAATCACTAATCATCTGACTGAGTTTTTATGATGACAAGATGTTCAGTTTGTTGTCATGTTGTTTGTTTCTCTGTGTTACAGCATTACTATTTTTACAACCACCGCACTGACCCATTGGTGTACCTGAGTGTGTATGGCTTTGTGATGACCATGTTCAGCATTGGGCTGGCAATCGGTGTCATCATTGCTGTGGGGATGCTTTTTTACATTCAGGTGCAGTGCCATCATCACAATTTTTCTCTGCCTCAGCTTTGAAATTTAAGGGAGAGAAGACAAGAGAACACCATTCTTCATTCTTGTAAAGATAATAATGAGAGAGGGAGAGAGTGTGTGCATGTGTGTGTGTGTGTGTGTGTGTGTGTGTGTATGTGTGTGTGTGTGTGTGTGTGTGTGTGTGTGTGTGTGTGTGTGTGTGTGTGTGTGAAAGGGAGATGTTTTATTGCTTTTAAATGGTGTAGGAATCCATATCAAACATTCACTGTTGCATTATTGCGTTTTAGGGATTTCTTCAGAGGTGAAGCTGTGCTGACCAGTTTATATTGAATGACATAATTTGAGAATAAAATGTGGATCTGTAAGTCGTAAGATTACTAAGAACCTCTGTCACATTTACTTTGACCATGACTGCACATATGCAAGCTTTTGAAATTGTTGATGGATAAATTCCTCAGGAGGTTTATTCTGCCTAGATCTTTTAGTGTTGTCCTGTTTATCTTTTCAGATAAAGAGTGTGTGGAAAAATGAAACAGGCATTGAATCTTGGATAATTGACAAGGTAAGCAAAGTTCTGTTCTGCTATCTAGATCTGAAGCAATGATGCTGACTGAAATTGAAAAGCACTCACATCAAGTTGTGGGTGCATTTGTATATAATGTGTGTGTGTGTGTGAGAGAGAGAGTGTGTGTGTGTGTGTGTGTGTGTGTGTGTGTGTGTGTGTGTGTGTGTGTGTGTGTGTGAGAGAGAGAGAGAATGTGTGTGTGTGTATGTGTGAGACAGTGTGTGTACATGTGAGTGTATGGGTGTCAGGGTGTCTTGCACTTTCCATGGAGGCATGTTTGATCAGTTATGCACAGAGCCCTCCAAGGCCATGTAATCTTTAGGTAACTTTGTGGGACATAAAACCCATGAAAGCACAGAAAAATATTGAGCAATAATCCTGAATGGTCTACTTCCAACAGGCCCTAGACCGTGACAGAACTGAGGAGGAGGGTCCCTTCATCTACCCGTACAATCTCGGCTGGCGCAGAAACCTGCAACAGGTGTTCACATTCTCTGGGCGACCTCGCTCAAATGGCTTTACCTGGGAAATTGTGGATAACTGCAACCAGTTTACACTCACTGTAAGGATGGGATTTTAGTTGAGGTGTTTTTTGTTTTTACATTGTAAAGATTTAAGCATGAGTTTGTGGGGAAAAGGTGGGGGGCTCAGGAAGAGTTTAAGCAGTTGTTCAGCTTGTAGTGAGCAATGAATTTGCATAAATGCCTTGTGTCATGCCACTATTTTTATTTTTATTATTATCCCCCCCCCCCCACACACACACACACACACACTACCACCACCTTTGCAGGATTGAGTTTTTGTGTGTGTGTTTTTAAACTTTTTTCTCTATTGGTTAAATTGTTACATTATTGTCCTTTAGGTCCTTGTCTACACATGAAAGAGTTTTACTTTTAGTTTTACGTCTTGTATAGTTTTCACCTTTATGTACTCATATTGATGTAGCTGGAGATAGCATGCAACATCCACTATTTTTATTATTATTATGTGAGTGGAAAAGGAAGATTTGAGGTCATGGGTATGGTACTGTTTGACGTAATATCACAGGTGATTTTTGTGACCGGACTTTTTCAGGAGGAGCAGCTGAAGCAGAAAGCACAGAAGCGTGATCGCACAGTACTGTACACCATTGTGAAGAGTTACTCTGGACGACTGTTTCCCTGCTTCATGGGACTGAAGGTGGCTTGCTGTGTACCTTGCACAGACGAACCACGCATCAAGCTTGAGCCAGGCGACAGAGTGCTTGTGACAAGGTGGAAAAAGTGAGTTGAGGGGTTCAGTTCTCTGTGGGTTAATTGTTGGATGAAGAGAACTCCTTTGGATCTTGCTGGTAATACATGAATCTTTTGGTTGGAGCATTGGAGACTGCCTTGTCTTTTTTTTGGGGGGGGGGGGGGGGGGGGTTGGTTGATGAAGGTAATGACGAAAAAATTATCCTGAGTTTTGCTGTAAAAGAATCAGGCATTGTTCCTTGGTTTGGTAGCTCACTGCAGTAGAATGTTATTCACAAACTGCAAGCTCTGGGACCAAATTTGGCCAAGGCTTTTGAGGGGTTGGTGATCATGCTTTGTTGTGTGCATTATTGTGATCAGTGTAGAAAACATGAGCAATAAGCTTGAGGCTTAGTGGAGGGGAGATAATGCTTTCATGCACTAAGTTCATGTCAGTTGGGTGTTTCGCCACTTCTCCATGTAGTACAGACAATGCCTGCTCACATAAAATGCAACTTCCAAACATTTTTGAGAAGCAAAGACTCGTGTGTCTTGAGCTGGAATGCATGAGATGTCATAGAGATTTCACAGCCATTTTTAAAGTGCTTTTGTTTCAAAGTCTTCAAGGGGAACTGAAGCCAAAATGCAAGCTGGCCTGGAAACACTGAAAATGTTCGTGATGTCTCTGATACAAACTGCTGGGCACAAGACAGCAGTTCTCATGGTCTGTTTTTCTGACTTTAAAACACATAAAAGGTTCAAAATAACGTTATTTATTATTAGGACTAGCTAGCAGCCATTCTTGTTCTAGATTTTTCTGACTTTAAAACATTTATTTTAACCAACCAGATGATAAATCGATTATGTTTCTACTTTTTATTCCATTCCTGTCAACTGGGCCTGTGGTACTTGTTCATGCACTTTTGTTTCCCTTTAAGGTGGAGAGCAAAAAGAGTGACAAATCAACGTTCTATAACTTGTTGGCACATGTGCATGAATGACATGATGCGTGTTTGCTTTCAGGCACTGGTTATATGGAACGAAGCTCTTATCTGCTGAAGAAAAGCTAGGTGAGTAAAATTGTTATTCTTGTCTGCCACTGAAGCCATTTTCTCTTTGTAAAGTCAACCCAAAAGCCAGTGTTATAAAACTGCAGGTGGAGATTACACAATAGGTAGGTCTTTGTACCAACCACATTAATTTTGTCATATACAGGCTTTGTAGTCTTGGGAAGACTTGTCTTTGATTGCTTTAAAGTGAGCATGTGTGAAAAGGAGTGTATGATTCATTCAGTTATTTACTTACAAAATGGATACAGAGTAACAGAAATATTTTGTTGTTTGTTTTTATTCCACTCAAAAGTTTGTTGTTGTTGTTTGTTTTGTTTTTGCTGACTATACACAGAGTATTGCAACAAACACTGTCATCTTTCCAACTCAGGGTACACATACTTATGTTAACACACTCTCTCTGTCTCTGTCTCTCTCTCTCTCTCTCCCTCTCCCTCTCCTGCAAAGAACTTTTATTATCCACATATGTTGGTAAAAGTAGGAATCAAGTCTTCTTGCCCAGTCAGACCAAATCACAGTCTATACACTGACATGATACTAATTATGATAAGGAGACAAGATAAAAACATGTAAAACTAAAAGGGTTCATGTCAGTGTCATGCCTGCTAATTACTAAGCTCAGCTGGATTTCTATCTTTTCATCATTCTCTCTGTTTTCAGTCAAGCAGCGTATACGAGGTTGGTTTCCACGGAAGTGTGCCAGAGAGATGATGGATGACAATGACAATGTGCATGAAAAGAAAGATGCATAATGCTGACGTTGACTGTGTGCTGGAAGATTCTGTCCACCATTTGATCAAAAAATGTAACCTGTTTGATATTTGTGTCATCGACATGTTTCACTTGAAGAAACCAAGTGTGTTTTCAACACTTGCGGCCATCCAACAACTGGATGAATGCTAATTCTGTTGCTCATCTGTTGCAATTGTCTTGAAATTTGTGGATAAATATCACTGGTATTTCATTATCACTCTTATGGTCATCATATTTTTGCATGTACAAAGGAATGCATGCTTCAGCTAAGATTTAGTGGACATAAGGTTGAAGGCCCATGAGTGTTGTTGTTAGCAAAAGGCAATAGGGCCACGAGTGCACATGTGAAGAAACAGTTGAATGCCCAGGCATGTAGTATTATGAGTAAAAGGTTAGGGGTCAATGAGTGTGTTTGTGGGAACAAAAGATCAAGTTTAAAGGGGAAGCAAACTGAAGAAACATCACAGGCCTTATTGATCCAATACAGTACAGCTCATCACACATTCATGCCACCATGAAACATTAAATTACAGCAACATCAAACATCCAGATAAATTGTCATCCATAAATACATGAGAAATCCAGCTGACATCAAGCTGTGCATATCACATAAAAATTGCCTCTTTACAAGGTCTACCTTTTGAAAACTACTGTCCTCATAAAAGCAATTATAAAAATTATCTACCAGATTTTATAGGAACGAAAACAAAAATATACACAACATTTTTTTTTCACTCCACTTCTGCTGGTGGCGTTTTTCTATTTTTTCTTCTTCTTTTTTCCCTTTCTAAAAATTAATGTTTGAAAATAACAAAAACACAAGTGCTGCCCTTTTGCACCCACTAGCCTATACCAGTGATGCAAACAAATCTGGCATGTTTGGCTGAAATATCAAATACATCACAAGCCAGGCTTTTCCTGCTCTCCATTGGTAAAGCATCATGGCTGCGCCCAAAGGAGCTCAGATTCAAAGCAGAACAGTACTTCTTTTATATAAATGTTAGCAGAGCAGCCAGATGAAACATGCAGATGAAAATATCTACATATTTCCTACATTTTCAGACCAGCTTGCAGCTTCAGTTTGGTTCCCCTTTAACTTTAAGGGTCCAGGAGTGTTTGTGGGAACAAAAGGTGAAGTTCAGCCATAAGCTGTGTTCCCCTTTAAGGGTCCATGAGTGTGTTTGTGGGAACAAAAGGTGAATTTCAGCTATTTCTGTTTCTCATCCGCAAAAAAATCTGCCATTTTATCATGCAGTACAGAAATCCTGATAGTCATGTTGAGCATTAGGAAGGAATGAAGAGACTGCAGTCCAAGCAGCAACAAAGCATGCAGTTGGAAGCATCCCAGGTTATTGTATCAGATCTTGAAGTCTTGGCAGTGCAGTAGAAAAACCATGATAGTCATGTTGAGCATTATGAGTGAATGAAGAGACTGCAGTCAGGCTCCAGTGCAGCTGGAAGCACCACAGATTCTTGTATGAGATTCTGAGGTCTTGGCAGTGCTTTAGACAAACCATGACATATGACAGTCATGTTGAGCATTATGAGTGAATGAAGAGACTGAAAAACCGTGATAGTCATGTCGAGCATTATGAGCAGATGAAGAGACTGCAGTCGGGCAACAATGGAGTGTGCAGTTGGAAGCTCCACAGATTCTTGTATCAGATTCTGAGGTCTTGGCAGTGCTCCTTCTGCCACTGGCCATGGCATGCTGCTTGTACATGTCCGTTGTGTTCCCTGTGTGTAGCCGCTACTTTATCTGCTTGGTTAGCAGGCCTCATACAGGCACACAACTGAATTCTGCAATGAAACTCTTGTTTTTACCTGGTGTGAGAAGGTTGTTGATCGCTTTTATTTAGCACTACTCTCTGCTCTCGAGCAGACTCACTGTGTTTGCATGTGATTCTACATGAATGACTGGTTTTTTATAGCACATTTATGAATATCCACAAAAGTGGTGTACTTTCAGCGCTGACATGGCTGGATGCTAGTCATTGAGTTTTGAACTGTTGGCTTTCTTCACAAGCTGGTTTGATCACAGCTGTAGAGCTCAGGAACTTTGTGAAGGTTGAGGTGGCCATCATGGGCTCCCTGTCCCTAATAGTCCTTATGGTCTCTGTGGATGTAAAGCAACTTGAAGCTGTAGAATGAGTTCCTCAGTGATTGTGGTATCTACAGTGTTATGAAGAAAAATCTGTTTTAGTCATATATATGCATGGATAAACACCTTTTGTTACAAATGCTTGATCGTGTGGAGAGAGAAAAATCTAAATTATGATGTGGTGCTAAAATATGCTTACAAATTTTATGTTTCTTATTGTAGAAGAAAAGAGAAATCGAGTGCAGCGGGCGTGTTTTGTTAAATGTTGTTTGGTGTGGGATTTTGAGGCTTCGTGCAGAATTTGAGACTTACATGTTTTGCAGCTATTGATAAAAGTTTGTATTCTTCCTCAGCATGCAGGGAAGATGCTTATTGTATTTCATTTTTAAATACACTGGGTTGAAGTTTGCTGCTTGTGAAACCACTAACTCTTAAAAAACTGCATTTAATGTTTCAAACTGCTTCAGATTGACATGTGGGTCTTGGGGATTTTGAAACTTTGTGGGGTTTTTTTTTTTTCTTTTTTTCTTTTCCAAGTTTGGCACATTGTAAAGTAGTCATTTAACATGCAAATTATTTTATAATCTAATTATGAAGTTTGTATTTAATGGGAATATTTTTGTTACAAATGAAAAATAAGTGGTGGGAGTAGACTAGTAGTTTGTATTTAATGAGAATATTTTTGTTACCAATGAAAAATAAGTGGTGGGAGTAGACTAGTAGTCCTATTTATTCATGATCCAAAAGGAGATTATGGACCCATCAGACATCATTTACTCCTAACATTGAAAATCCAATGAAATTAGTCCACCAGATTCAAATTGGATGTTGAATGTCAAAGTTGTTATAACGACTTCATCTTGGCATAAACAGATATTGAATTTTTATGTGTAGTTATTTCAGTGTTCGTATTTGGAAAAAAATACCAAAGACCCAACCTCAAGATCAAGACCGGGTGACAAATATATGTTTGTTGTTGTTGATGAACTCCTTTTGAAGCAGACACTTTGCTGACTTGTACAGTTTAAAATCTTTCTGTCCATGTGATGCATATCAGTCTAACTGATCTAGTGCAGATGGAGAGGGTTGATTTGGAGTAGTGTTTCTTGACTGTAGTGTGCAATAAATAATACCATGTGTTTTATGTTGGTTTGTTAATAGATCTTGTTGTACATTAATCAACATTTCAGAAAGTGATTTGTTTATTCATATGTACCAGCTCTGTGAACACTTTTGTGCAGATTAGTAAAACAAACTAAGTGATGCTTTTTTAATATCACTTTTTTAATATAAAAATGTTACTAGGACTCTGCGGTAAAACCTTTTTTTAAACATATTTTTGCCAAGTTCATTTATTTGATATGTTGTGGTTTTAGTTGTGCACAATTGAAATTGGTATGCTCACAAGAGAAAAACAAGTTGCATGTATGTACAGTGTCATTCCAGTGACCTAGATATGAAGTCTGAAATACTTTTTTTCTTC
The DNA here is from genome assembly GCA_963584105.1 of Alviniconcha strummeri. Classification (NCBI taxonomy): domain Eukaryota; kingdom Metazoa; phylum Mollusca; class Gastropoda; family Provannidae; genus Alviniconcha; species Alviniconcha strummeri. The sequence continues at coordinate 16,866,518 of OY757541.1, read as the reverse complement.
TTCTTCTTTTTGTGTAAAGCCATTTGTAGACTTCAAATTAACAGTGAGGAAGGTGTTTTCCTTTTTCTTCTGTTTGCTAGAAATTGTTGTTCACACGGCAGCACAGTATCTGTATATATACAATATACTTTGTTGCTGATGGCTAATGTCAAGAGGCTGGGTATTAGCAGACATGTATTGTTAGTGACGAACATAGCTGCCTTATCACAAATATCAGTGTCACTTAGAAATGGTTCAGTGGGCAACATTTGTACAGATTTGCTGCATCAGTGACATTTGACTCCTTGAGTGGGGGAAGTTTGTGTGCATTTAGTTAGGTATATGTAAATAGTAACTGTTTCTCTGAATAAATTAATTTTGCATGCCTGTGGTATGCCCATGGTGATTTTTAAATGAATAATTACTGTGTAATTGTTATTTGCTTGGTGAAATTCTGTTTCAATATGTATATGAAATCATGCAAATGCCCCCTTTGTCTGTCTGCAGTGGTTAAAACAGCTAATTGCCAGTATAATATTTTGTTGTGGAATCAGATTATACTGTTCCTTTTCTTGCTTCTCTCTTTTTCTTCTTTTTCTGTTATAGCATCCACACATAATTATTGGTGAGCATGTGCATGAATGGCTTCTTCTGTTGTTTGTTTATTTCTTACTGTCGATTTGCAGAGATCAAATTTGATACTAGAAGATCACAGTTAACGCTGTACACATTTTGCAATTAATTCTGTTTAGACAGCTAGTGAGAGAGTGTGCTTCCCCACCTCAAACCCCAGGAAGAGTACATTTATGATTAAATCTACCTTGGTAGATTATGGTAAATCCATCACGGGTCTGTTTGTGTGATCTGGTAGCTTTTCATCCAGACTAAATCTTTTAGATGTGATTAATATATTGAGATGAGCATATCAGTTACTGAGGTGACCCTGTACAGTTTACAGGATGCTAAAATCCAGTTATAACTATTTAACTGAGCAGTTCTGATTTGTATTTGCATGCATTGTCTTACAATCAACTTCAGTGTCAGTTTTAACTGTGATAATTAGTTGCAGTCTGAACCAAAGTACATTATTGAACTTGCATATCAATAACTCAGTCAGACTTAATGTTTAAGCATAAATTTACATGTATGAGTGTTGGGAACATTTTAATTTTTGTAGTTGTGAGCATGTGTGCCCTGGAGAATCTTTAGAAAGGACCCAAACTGACCACCTGTGTTGGCATGAAAATGTGGGAAATGTACCAACATTTCCACTTGTTGGCTTTGTATGGTGGTGCTATCAGCATCCTCAGGGCACCAACATATTGGGGTGCCAGACATGTCGGCCTTCTTTATGTCACACACTGCCTGTCACAAAACAGCACTGCTCACAACCATGTTTTTGAAACTTTTAAATATTTTATTTCTAACAAATTATCGCTTTAATCAAGAACTGGTGTGAGTGTTTTGCATTCCATTTCTGTTGCTTCTTCAACTGGCATCTCCTTTAATGAAATCACACTCTGCATGCAGTTTTGGGTTTTAATATTTTTATGCAGCATCTAGTGCTGAAATTTCTGATGTCCATTTGATACCTCACATATTACCGTTAGGACCAAAACTGAAAACCAGCATTGTGGTAACAGTTAACTACCTGCATTCATAATATGCACAAATTAAAGTCAGTGAAAACCATTAAAAAAATTCTGTATTGAGCTTCTGTGTGTTAAGTGGGCTTAGGTTCAGATCTCACTCAGTTTTTGTCCACTCTTGTACTTGTGTTCAAGACTTTTTTCCCCTCAAAGTGTTGGTTATTATATGTTAGCATCACGTAATATGATGATAAGAAGAATATGTTGGTTTTGTTTGTGCATTTTGGTTGCACTAAGTAATGTAGAGATATTGGTTTGAGGTAAGTCTATACAGATTGTTTGATAGATGTATGTATATCTTGGGTGTGTTTGTTTGTTTTTGTTTCTTTCTCAAGGATCAGTTTCAAAAATCTACTTTTTTTTCTTTCTTTCTTTTAAATAGTTAATTAACTCCTTTCACAAAATTTGAGTTGCCTTACTGGGTAAAGCTACAGCAGCCACAAGAGCACACTACCTATTCCTACCAGTGTGTGTAGTATTTTTGTATGTCCAGTGATATGGTTTGCAGTGTTTAGGATTTTAAATACATGTGTGCACAGCTGTAATTTCATATGGGAGCTGTTCAAATACCATAAGAGAACCTGCATTGAAAGTTGACTGTGGTAGAAAAATCCATAGCTGCACCAGGGAGTCGAACCTGCGTCAGTGTTTGCTCCTGGTATTTTAGCATGATGCTCAACTGGTTGAACTGCTGCACCCCTCTGTCAGTGTTAATCTTCACATGTCACATGACGCCAGGTGTAATGGGGTTGTGTGGATGCAGAACTTAGAGTCTGAGAACCCAGAGCTGTTGTTGTTGTTAGTTAGACTTGCTTAATACCAGGTGGTCTCTGGAGAGGAACTGGTGAGGACTGAGACCCCAGGGAGTAGGGGAAGGGGGAAGTATGTGATTCTGCACTAAGAGCTCAGAGAGGGCTGTGACCCCCCGACCCCCTCCCCCACCACCACCACCCATCACCACCCCCACCCCTCCTTCCAAACCTGTGTCCCATTCAACTTTATTTTTCACTGCCACTGTCATGCCTCAGCTCTGACAAAAATACATCTTCTCTGAAATGCCAGCTTCTTTCATCTCCTCAAGCCTCAAGTCTTCTTTCAACAAATGTTTCCATTTCAGACAATCCCTTCTCAGGCAAAGGGGAAACTCATCTGTGCGTAATTACCAATAAGACAGAAGTTGACAAAAAGGAGTTTTAATTATGCTTATTTTTTATATGCAGCCATTAACTTGATTAAGTGAGATAATTTGGGGGGTTGCTGTTGTTCCTTTTTTTGTTGTTGTCATTTTTTTATTTCGTTTAAATCAGAGTGCAAATTAACTTGGTATAGCTGAGTACCAACAATGAGTATATTTGTGTAACAACTGGAATGTGTGATCTAGGGTGTGAAACTTAAGTAAGTTATTGTATTGTTGTAATTCTTGATGAGAGATTTCTTTCTTTAAAAATCTGCATGCCTTAAGTGACATGCTTCTTATTTTCTTTTCTTTTTTCTTTCTTCTTCTTTAGTAGAACAATAAATAATGCTTTGTCAAGAACTTGATAACTGTAGTCCATGCTGGTGTGTGTGCATGTGTGTGTGTGTGTGTGTGTGTGTGTGTGTGTGTTGCAGATTGAAAGAACTAAGCCAGAAGAATGAATGGAAAATATATCATGCTGTTTCCGGTACTTCAATAAGACCATCCAGAAAATATCAGCAGATGTAATCAGGAGTGGCCATTAGTCAAAGTTGACACTGAAAACAAATTGTTCATTGCCTTATGATTATACTAAATAAGCCACTGGCCCTCCACAGTTTGAGACAGTTCTGACATCAAAGAACAAGTATGAGGGAGTTTTACTACAAATAAGGTGAGGTCATTGCAAGTCTGCAATCTGCAGCCCCCCAAAAACCTCACCCATGTGTACAGTTTTATCTTTTCAAAATCTTCTCTAGCCCAGCAAAAAGCGGCTGGGGGGAGTTTTACTTCAAAATCAGATCAGGACACTACAGACTCCACAACCTGCTGCCTCTAAGACTAACCCCACGAAACCCTAACACTTGTGTGTATTATATAGTTTTAACTGTTTACCTTCGGTAGCGCAGCCTCAGCTGGTTTTCAATCAGCCACAGTGGGGTACTACTGTGAGTGCAGAAACTCAGCACTGAGAACCCTGAGCTGACAAATGTCCTCCCTCTAAAGCCTTGAGTAGACCAGAATATAGCCCCATGTGCTTCACCAACTGCCCGGAATTTCTTGTTTGACCAAGGTTCGACACGACCGAACATGACAGAGTGAAGGCCTGCTCTAAAATCATTGCACACATTAAAAGATCTGGCCAGGGCCACTCAGTTTTTCGTGAGATAGCCTAACGGTCAATATCATGGTAACACAATTAACAGTAACATATAATACTAATAGTACTTGGCAAGCCTAACGGTCAATATCATGGAAACACAACAGTAACATATAATACTAATAGTACTTGGCAAGATAATGAAAACGATGAGTGCGGCTACTCAGTCCTGACTACCGTCCGTTCCGGCCGGCGGAACAACCCGCATGTATGACAACCAAACAGCCGCCTCTTCTTCTTTCAGTAATTTCCGCCTCATCCTTTTCAAGACTGTTCTGACAAGGTGTGCGTACACCACTTCGGCGGAGATTTAAAACGTGCCGTGTAAAGCTGCACTCAATCCGAAAGTCGCAAATGGCTAGACGGCGAGTCTGCTTGGAAGCAGTTCGAACTTAGTTTATCGTTCATTCTTCTCTCTAAACACCACATATAAAAATGTTCACTCAATAAAAATAAATTAAAAAAACTCACTCATGTGGCGAACGGTACTATAAGTATCAGCTGATTTAATTTCAGAGAATCGGCAGTTTACTCGAGCTCTGACACCAACACTTTTAAACATAAAATGAATGGAACTACTTCCATGACTAAAAAGAGTGACCATTGCTATTAGAGATACGCAAGGAAATCACACACACACACACACAAGGGGGTGATGGGGTTGAGAGTGGGAAACGCTAGAACAAGCCTTTCGAGATGGTTGGGTGAGGGGGAGGAGGGGGAGTAATTCTAGCGGCAATGGGTTACCCATGGACCCCTCGCTTGGTGAACCAAGACGACGTACTGGTTAACCGAGACACGCAACAGTCCGGAAATTGAAGCATTCTGGGAAGTGTGGCTTCTGCCACGTTGATTTTGCCGACTCGGTGACAACTTTCACATTTTTTATGAACAATTCCAACGGATTGTAGCTCTTGGGGAATCCACGTGTTATAATTAAGTCTGTCATAAAGGTTAAAACAGGTTACAGACGACAGTCGAGTTGCAATCGGCTGACACAAGACGCCGAAGTGGACTGTCTCTGTGAGTTACAGACGCTTTTTTCCCCCCCTTCCACTCATTGCTACGGAAGCGGTCGGTTTCTAGCTTATGTTTTGAGAGAAACTACAGTTGTTTCATTTTTGCAAGCTGTTTCTACTTTTTCCTGGTGGATCTAAATGTTATGGATTGTCGGCTGTGTTTTCGTTTGCATCACTAACTGCTTCTGTTTGAAGTCCCACTGGTACCACGGTCTATGAGCTTATGTAACACTCACACTGTAGTGTAACACTAACACTAGTAACAGGGCCTAGCTTGATTCCCAGTTGACCCAGCGCTCTTTCTGATTTCTGATTAAATTATTACATTTCTTCTTCTTTTAGAGTATCTGCAATCATCACTCAGTTTATGTAACAGGTTTGAAGTATTACTGTGCAACTACAATCAACGGTGATGTTGATAACCCAGAGTTGTCTTTATAAGCATACTTACTACTTGGCCACCATCTGCAACTAATTCACTGATTAAGTAATTCACCAGGTTGATATTATTTTGCTCAGTCAGCTGCAGCATTACACTTCACAGCAAAATATGTTTTGTTCAGTATGTTGATTATGAACTATCAGTAGTATCAGTATCATGAATTAGCATGCGTGTGTACTGACAATTTACAAGTAACAATATAGCCAATAGTGATGTAAATGATAACAATATTACAGTTTAAACCCAGAAATGGCATCTAAAACTAAAACAAAAGTGATAAAACAGCACTGAAACCTGAAAGATGAACACCTGCAAATTTGAATAATTTCAGAAATTTTTGATTTTTCAAGTGGGAGTATTGATGTGCATTATATAATTTTGCTTCAGTGTCATATATACTGTATTATAGTTTATACTTTATATTTCATAGATCATATCAGATTATGGCTCGTAGGCTTTTTATCCTTTTGCCTGCTAATTCATGTTTTGGTTTATATTATGCTCAACATTATTCTATTTTTAGGACTAATAGGAGTACTAGTTACTACATAAATTGACCTGGCTTGTTTTTGTCAGTTACCTTGTGCCATATTATTAAGACATATATATATAATCTGTTTCCAGTATGTATCTAGAAGGTTTTTGAAGGAGTTTAGTGTTCCTGCTAATTTATATTATATATTATATGTCATTTTGTAACAACAATAAAAAAACTCAGTCTCACTGCCAGTGCTATACTTGGTCTGCTTCCTTGCGACTAATGGCTGTCACATGACTCACATTTTATTGTTATTATTCTCTCTCAATTTTTGTACATGGCCATAGGTAGGCTGTTTATACCTTATAGCATTTTTTTTCTTTTTTTCTATATTATACACCTCATCACATGTGCATTCATACTGGTGTGAAATGTTAATAAACTGTGTAGTGTGAATGAAATGTTTTTGTAGTTGTAATACTTTTATGTCATGTTTTAATAAAGTATATAATTACTGAAATTGTGAAAATCAGTTCTTTTTTTAAATGGAGAGGAAAAAATGTGTAAAATGATGTACTGGATCATGCAGTAAAGCTCATTATCCATCTGTCTGTTTACAGGTGTACATATAACTAGAGGTATTCATCATGCGTGTAAAGGAAATAGAGCGTACAGCCAATGTGGCCTGGTCACCAGAGTCTCAGTACCCAATCTACATTGTAGCAGGTACTGCAGCACAGCAGCTGGATGCTACATTCAGGTATGGACTTAACATTGGAACTTTCTAAACTGTTGCTCTTAACAACTCGTCTGTCTCTCTCTCTCCGTCAGTCTCGTCATCTGTTTGTCCACCTGTGAAAGAACAAATATTTGGATGGAATACCCATTCTTTGCCCCCCCCCCCCCCCCCCCCCGCCCCCCCAGCCATCCCCCAAGAAATAACAGATGAATCATGACCTATTCTCATTATTAAAACAGCATGATGGTGCATTGTTATTTTTAAGGGGGGGGGGGGAGTCTTCCAGTACCTGTGACTATGGTGAAAGTGAATGAAAGAAAAGGAAATGCAGCCTTTCTTACAACTTTCTGAGTAGGCTTTGGAGGGAAAGGGTACATGTGGGGGTGGGGGGGTACATTTTTGTCTTCTACCTCATCACCTGTGTTAGTTTCATACATGTGCCAGTTAAGTGTTAAGGAAAAAGGTGCAGCTTCTTACAATATGCCATTAAGCTTGGGGGGAAAAGGTGTAGCCTTTTATAACATGCACTTGGTGACACAAGTTTTAGGGGGAAATGTATACTACCTTTTTACAGTATGCAGCAAAGTTTTAGGTGAAAAGGTATACTTTTTTATAATCTGCATTTGTAAATTGTTACCTTATTGTACCATCTGCCTCTACACCTGTTACCACTTGCAGTGAAATTAAAAAAAGAAAAATGTTGCAAGTTTTTTTATGCCACAAAACTGCGACTGTTACACATGCAGTAAAGTTGATAAGAAAAGAAAAAGAAAAGAAAAAAAGGCTACATGTTATTTTTATACAATGAAACTCCCAAAAGACAAACAGTTCAAAGATGAAGGTTACATTACCCTCCTAGTCCTACTGTACTATTTCTTTACTGTGGTAATTTTGTTCTTTCATAACAAAGTTCAGTTCAGAAGAAGTATATCTGATGGTCCCAGAACCACTTTTCACAGTGTCTAATTTTGCTCTTTCATCATTTCAGCACTTCGGCAGCGCTGGAGATTTACAGCCTGAATCTTGCGGAGGCCACACTGGATATGCCCCTGGTCTCTTCTCTCCCTTCCCAATGCAGGTGAGACTGAGGAAAACAGTTGCTGCATATTCATCAGGATCCTCTGTCATTGAATGTTTTGGTTAGCCAGATCTGTAAGTTTTGAGCTTGTACTTTTGAGAAGTGAGAAGCTGGGCATAAAGCTTAACCTATAATATATGCTCCAGAGCAACAAGTGTACTGTAACCTCTCTGGACCAGAGTTCAAGAGGAAAGAACTTGTTGTTTTTATGTAACACAAACATTCACTACATGTACAGACACTACATCCTCCAGAACATTAACTATAGAAAACTGAATGATCTTTTCAACGATTTTTGTTGTTTTGAAATATATTTTTTCCTGTGCTCATGAGGTTAGTGTTTGTGTAAAATACTGCAGAGTACTTTTCAAAATGGCCTGATAAACATGTAAACAAACAAACATGCACATTTTTTTACCCCAGAAACATGCACATTTTTCACCGCTTGAAGTCTTTACCTTCATCTAATAAACTGCCAGTGTGTTCTTCACCACTGCTGTCAGAATTCATAAACAGATTAGCAACCTCTCCAGCAGGCAGATGCTTTCATTCTGTTAAGATGGCTCTGCCATTTCAAGTTATTGTTTTTTTTTTAAATCACTGACATTGCTCCAGAACTGGAGTGCGCCGTGCTCAAATAACACAGCAGCAACCTTTTACTGGCATTCCACAACTGTTTAACTCAGAAGACAAACTTTGCGTTGGTATGAAAATAGTAGTACCTGGCCTGCAGGGGAAGTAAGCACAGTACCAAGCTACCTTGTACCTGGAAATGAATAGAATGGGTTAAGTAATGCATAAGTGACGCACCAAAACAAGGTGTTACTTACTTAGGTGCTTCGCCAAATGTTGTGTGACAAATATGATTGGAGTCATTGTTATTTGTCTTGATGCCTACAGGTTCCACCAAGTGGTTTGGGGTGCATTTGGTTCAGACACTGACCAGAACGGACTAACGTCAGGGGTCATTGTGGGCGGTGCTGACAATGGCAGCGTCTTGGTTTACTCTGCCCAGAAGATGATCGCCGGCAAAGAGGACTGCACTCTGCTGCAGCTGGCCAAACACACTGGGGCTGTGAAGGCCCTGGACTTCAACCCCTTTCAGAATAATCTCATTGCTTCAGGTGCCGCTGAGTCAGAGATTTATATCTGGGATTTGAACAAACCTGACAACCCCATGACACCGGGGCAGAAATCACAGGTGTGCATTGTAATTTGTAATATCAAATGAGTTTTATTGCTTGTGATTGTTTTTTGTTTTTTCTCTGGTTATTCTGATGGATGATGCAGCCAAATTTTTAGAATAAATGGATTAGGAAAAAAAGCATGTAACCTCATACAGATATGAGTACACATCATATAGTACATGTGTGGAGGGGTGATCATGGACTGGAATTAGTCTGGATGTAAGCATACATGTATATTATAGGCATACACACACACATGCATGCGCATACATATGCATACACACACACACACACACACACACACACACACACAATCTTTCTCACATTCTCCCTCTCAACACATGGCCACTACACAGATTTTAATGCTGAACTGTTTTAAGTAATTCATAGAAATGTTTTACATGCATTATTTGGCATTAATTTTAAACATCACTGTTTATTATGTCAGCCACCAGAGGAGGTGTCCTGCGTGGCATGGAACAGGCAGGTTCAGCATATTCTGGCTTCAAACTTCGCTGCTCGCTGTGTTGTATGGGACCTGAGAAAAAATGAACCCATCATAAAAATCAGTGATAGTATGTCACAGGTAAGTCTGGGTGTTGTGCCTGTCTGTTGTTTGTTTGTCCAGTGACTGTCTTCAGAACTGATTGTACTGTACTACAGCAGAAACAGAGGGAGGGAAGTGTTGCCCTGGCAAAAGAGAAAAGTAGAACTGCAAGCCACTGATTGTCTCCTACATCCATCTTCAAAGACCTTTTCAGGGTCTGTTGTCATGGATATGCAGGAAGCAAATGACTTAGTACATAGTTTAGTGATCCAAGCACCTGTCACAGGTGGCACAAATCTCAGAAGATCTGAAGTGTTGAGGAGCTTGAGAGTGAGACACAGCATATCGTCTCCTTGAAAGCCAAGGACATCACACCACCTCTCTCCTGCAGGAGGACAATTCGTATTTGATTTGGCAGGGCAGTGTGACAGCTTTGTTACTGCATTACCTACTGCTGACAATCTTTAAAAAAAAATGATTTAAATTACCCTCAAGAAAATTTGTTAATTGGAACAGAATATATACCCTACACCACCCCCACCCACCCTCCTCAAAAGAAAGAATAAAAAATACAAGAATTCACAAAATGTGATTGTTGTCATTTCTGGTTGTCTTGTAGATCAAGGCTAACATGGTAGGGGGGGGAGGAATAGAATACTACAAAATGTGATTGTTGTTATTTGTGGTTGTCTTGTACATCCAGGCAAACGAGGTGAGAAAAAAATAAAAATATAATACTACAAACTGTGATGGTTGTCATTTGTGGTTGTCTTGCTGATCAAGGTTAACAAGGTGGGGGGAAAAGAATAGAATACTACAAAGTGTGAGTGTTGTCTTGAAGATCAAGGCTAGCAAGGTGGGGGAAAAAAGAAATACTACAAAGTGTGAGTGTTGTCATTTGTGGTTGTCATGCAGATCAAGGCTAACAAGGTGGCCTGGCACCCGGAGGTGGCCACCCAGCTGTGCTTGTCATCAGGAGATGACCACACACCAGTCATTCAGCTGTGGGATCTGCGTTTTGCCACCTCCCCACTCACAACGCTGGAGAACCACCAGAGGTTAGAACAGTTGATATTTTGTGAGAAAATTCTGTGTGTCTGGTAGTTATGTGTGTCTGGTAGTTACGTGTGTAGGAAGCAAATATCAGTTCAGTCACTGTTCAGTGTTTCTGTGGATTACATATCTCCTTGTATTCTGACTTTTGCGCATTGGGGTCAGTGTTCAAAGCTGAATAAAACTGTATGCAGTCCTAGTGAATAAAAATCACAGTGATACGTAAAACAGGAGCTTCCACTTCAGCATCTCCTGATGGTGGAGTGAAAGTTATTTCAGGATGCTGGAAACTTTCCTCACTGCTGTTGTTCACCTGTGTCATATAAGGTTGCATTTATGTAGATTTCTAAGCATAGTTTAGTTTTTGATCTGTTACATATTAATAATTATGTTATTTTTGAAGTGCCTATCCTTAAAGCTCTAATCACTTTACAAAGAAGAACATGAGAGTGGGAGAGGGGAGTGGGCAGAAACATTCAAATTGAAGCACGATCTCTGTATACAAAAGTATACATGGATGCACAGCCACAGATACACATCCATTGCACACCCATACTCACACACACACACATACGCAGATCAAGTAGGAACACGCTAGTCATATTCTTTGAGGCTAAATAGATGGGTTTTCAGTGCCATTATGCAGTCCTTGCCACACTGTTCCTGGACGCTTGAAACCTTGGTTGGTTGGCTTGCAGAGGGATCCTGTCAGTGGCATGGTGTCAGCGTGATCCAGATCTGTTGCTGTCATGTGGCAAAGACAACCGCATCCTGTGCTGGAACCCCAACAGTAGTGTTCCACGTGGAGAGGTGAGTGAGAATTACTTGGTGGGCTGGGGCAGTGCAGTTCTGTTGTTTGTGGGGGATGGGGGGATTCCTAAAATACTGAACTGGGCCAGTCACATAATACTTAAACATATGGTACACAACTACAAAATTAATCAACTTAGATTGAGAAATGATGTTTAATTATGCATACATAACTGCAAGATGTAACCAGCTGAGCAGTGATGTCATTGTTAATTATACTTCATGCACAGCTGCGAAGTGTAACTTAGAAATAATGCTCTAACAGAGGCCAGTTGAGAGTTGCATATCATATGGTGTAGAAAAGCTATAAGTTACTGTGGACAGTGTTTAACAAGGCGAGTGTTGGCCTTGCAGGTGGTGTATGAGCTACCAACCAACAACCAGTGGAGTTTTGACGTACAGTGGTGTCCACGCAACCCTAGCCTCATCTCCAGCTCCACCTTTGACGGACACGTCGGCGTGTATTCGCTGATGGGGGGAGGTCACCCCATTCAGCCAAGCAACAAGGTGGGCTTATTATTTCCCTTTTTATTTTATTTTTTATGTTATTGTAATCACTGTTCCCTTTTTTTACATTCATACTGGATGGTTTACTTTTCTTCTTCAAAAAAATATTGTCAAGACTATGTTAGGATTGCTTGATGTGAGTAGTTGATACAGAGGTGGTTGTTTTTTTGGGGGGGGTTGGTGGGGGGGGGGGGGTTAGTATATAAAGTCTTTTCATCAGTATTATTTTTGGTATTCTATGATGTCTTGCATTCACAGTTTTTGTCATTGAAGATGAGAAGAATTGGAGTGCATCTGGTCTCCAGTGATTAACATACTCTGCTCAAGTATTTCAGACTGATCTCTTCCATGTGTTGGACAGTTGACCTGATGTTGAAAGTCAGCTACTAACTAACTGACTTTCTGGAATTTTGAGAAAGCTAGTGCCCTTAAAGGAAGGGATGGTCTATCGTGAGATTGGATTTTTTGTATTTTTTTGTATGAGAGGGTCCACTACATGTTGTTTGGTTAGTGACTGTGGCAAATTGACATGTTGTTTTGCCAATTCAGGTGGCTGAATCCTTCAACACGGGAGACCCGTTCTCCCAGCATGCCCCTGTGCAGATGCCACACTCGGAGCAGAAGGTCATGTTGCTGCAGAAGCCACCGAAGTGGATCAGAAAACCTGTTGGTGCTTCCTTTGCTGTGAGTCATCTCTTGGGGTCTTCAGGGAAATGGGGCCACTTCAGGCAGCACTGACTAGCGTATTTATCACCTCTGCCCATGCAGCAAGACCATGACATCTGGCATGTAGAAAAAGGATGTCATGGTCTGTTACTGCATTAATATCTGTGATGCAATGGTTATATATTGATGTTTGAATGCGGGATCACAAGGTACACATTTAATCGGAACAAGAATTTAACTTTTTTTTTAAATTGAAGATGGGAACGGGACATTTAAAAAATCTGTTCAGTGCTCCTGGAAGAGTATGGTTGGATAATAAAGGTAGTTGACAAAGTATGAAAGTGCTGTCAGTACAGTACAGTATAGTGTAATGAATACAGAATAATTTGCATCATCATCTCATTAATTGTAGTAAGTCTGTGTTTTATGTACAACAGTGTGGGGAAGCAGTCCCATGCACAGGTTTCTCACCCAAAATTGGAGGAATCGCCATACTCTTAGCTGAGGAACACTAACAAACAAACAAACAACTTGTCTGACTTGAAGCACAGGAATTTAGCTGGCCTCGTCTCTCTTCAGTTTAAGTTAAGTGTCTGCGTGCATTGTTGTTGTCAGTTTGGAGGCAAGCTGGTGACGTTTGAGAATCCCCCTGCCGCAAGTCACTCCCAGCAACAGGCCGTGCCCCGGGTGGTCAACATCAGCCAGGTTGTCACGGAAACGGAGCTTGTGATGCGCTCTGACCAGCTTCAGCAGGCACTCAACGCTGGAGAGTACTCAGAGTTCTGCGCACTCAAGGCTGCCAACAGCACTGATGCCATGCAGGAGAACATCTGGAATTTCCTCAGGGTCAACTTCGACAACGAGCCTCGCTCCAGATTTTTACAGCTTCTCGGATATGATCAGAATGACCTTGCCAGAAAGGTCAGGGGGTGGTTTGTCTGCTGTGTGTGTGTGTGATGTGGATATTGGGTTTGGGTTTTGATATCACTATAGTTGAACTTTTAAGTGTTCTTTCACACATTTGTTGTGTCTAGTGATGAGTGATTTAGGGCCAACTTGTGAACATGTTCCCATTTGGGGATGGAGTGTCAGTTTATTGCATCATCAGGTTTAACAGCCAGTGTTTGCCAGTTTTTATAAAGATCCACTGCTCAGGTATTCAGTGTGTATGTTAACGCTGTGTTTACATGACAACCTTGGGCATCAATTCCAGCCAGTGGAAATTCCAGTAGTGGGGAAGTTTTTTGGCAGTTTGGACAATTCTGCAATGCACAGAGAACTGGAGTCTCCATTTGAGTGATCAAGAAGGGAAAAAAATGTTCTGTGCTTGTCCACCCTGCAAAGCGGTTATTTGTTCATGCTGTGTGGTTTGTTGGTGTTTCAAGGATGTCTTTCTTCCCCCTCCAGGTGGCTGAGGCAACAGGCACAGACATCACACAGCCGCTGAGTCCAGGCGTAGATGCCAAAGAACTGGCCCACAAGATGTCCCAGCTGAGTGCCGGGGTAGGTCTACACCTGCTGCTAGGCTGTAGGGGCCATTACACCAGCAAACAAAACTGCATGGTGGGCAGGGGGTACTGCACGTACCCTCGGCCATCCCGGGACAGATGCAAGCTGCCCTGGGCTCATCTCCAGAGTAGGGCTGAGCGTGGCTCATGTTCCACTGCACATCGTCTGAAAACGTGGCAGTGATGATGACATCACACTCGTAATTCAAGTCTGGTCTGAATTGTAGGTGCTAGTGTTACTGTTGCTACTGTTTCATGTATAGTGCTTTGAGCCTCACACATGTCTAGTCATAGAGGGATTCGGTGCATTAGAAATGCATATATTATCATTAGTGCAGCAGCACCTGCCCAACCGAAGCCCAGGCGCAGGTCCAGCATGGGTCATGATGTAAACTGTCACTTTTATAGTGTGAAAGTCTGGGACTGGTCTGCAAAATGTCACAGCTGAATGCTTTGTGGGGTCTGCATACACTGTCAGTAGTAGACTGTCAAAGGCATAAAGCCTAAGAGTCGTGGTGCAGATGCCAAGGAACTGGTGTTAGAAAGTCCTGTTTGAATGTGCATGCAAACAAGATGAAAAGCATCCCGTCACAGCGATACCTAAAATTAGGTCCAGCGATGTATCACATCAAGATCAAGAAAAGCAAGCTTGACCGCTCAGCACAGGGATGAAAGAGGCTGAAATAAAGGTCATCATCAGAGATAGTGGGCCTGTCTTCCAAGCATTCTGATCTTTCTTTTGCCCCCCCCCCCCCCCCTTTCTTTCTTTGTGTTTGTGTGTATGTGTGTGTGCATCTTCCCAGCTCACTGCTGCAGCAGTGAGAAGCAGCAAATTTGTCCTCACTCTCAGAGCTTAAATTTGTTGTCATGCAGAGCAGCAGTTTGTATCTGTGTCTCTCTGTCTTTCGGTGGAGTTTATGTACTCTGTATTACCTGCATGCCAGGTGAGAGTTACAATAGGCTGGTCAGGTCTTTATTGTGTGTGTGTTTGTGTGTGTCAAGTCTTTTGAACTCTAATTAACTCCCTGTGTGTGTGTGCGTGCATTTGATTGTGCGTGCACACTCGCAGAGTGTTGAATGGTGCTTTGTCTGCAGACTCCAACTTGTCTAATGTGCTGTTTTCCTTCCTCCTCAGGATGCCAGTTTCTCTGCCTTGTCAGCCAGCGGGCAAGCTTCTCCCAGCGTAGGATCCAAGGTCAGTTCTTTCTTCTGCCTTTGTTCAAAAGAACGAAAACACAATCAGCAAATTTTGGGGGTAATCCCCTTTATCAGGCTGTGAGTGTTCAAAAGAATGCACTTTATTAGGACAAAACCGCAATCTGCAAATGTTTCAGGGTAGTCCCTTTTATCGCGCTACACGTGTTGTTTTGTAGCTTGATAAAAGGGATTTACCCCAAAAATGTTCAGGTCGTGTTTTTGTTCTAATAAATAGCATTCTTTACAGCTTGATAAAGGGGATTACCCCATCCATTCGCAGATTGTATTTTTGTCCTGATAAATAGTGTTCTTCTGAACCTCTTATATGTTTGGATTTTGTTTTAGAACACTAGCAGTCATTCTTGTCTCAGATCTTTGCCTTTGTTGGTCAGACTCACGAATGAAATTATATCATCAAAACTGTTTGCTGAAGAAGGACAAAGGAGCTGGACTAGAGGGGATGGTGTGCACTTTTCTGAAGTATTCAGTGCCTTCAGTACACAGTGCCAGTCATACAGTAATGGTTTCTTGTCACTGTCAGAGTTGTTGGAATGGGGTCAGTACACTGTTACAGTAACTGGCTGTCAGCACTGCCTTCTGAGACTGTCAGCAAGGTGTCGTTTGCCGGCAACAGCTTTCAGCTTCTCTTTCTAATTTTGCATGTCCATCCACCCATCATAGTGATCTTCCTGTGATTTCAGTGTCTAGCATCAGTTGTTAAACAGTGATGGTTCCATCACCGTATCAGAGTTCCTGTAATGGTTTTGGTGTGATGTTAAAGTAACTGGCTTTCTACACTGTTCACCAAGACAGTGTAGGAAAGGTGCTGCTTGCCAACAACTTTCATATTTTAAATGAATCTTTTCTCGGCACTAGTTGTTACAGTGGCATTATGATCCGTAGTGTCTGTGTGCCGCATTTTGAAAGGTTCAATGTCGTACAGAGATGGTTGCATATTTGCATCAGAATTGCAGGAATGGTTTTGATATGCTGTTGAAGTATCTGGCTTTCTTCACTGTTCACTGAGACAATGTCAGGAGAAAGTGTGCTGCTTGCCAAAAACTAATCTTTTAAATGAAAATCAGTTTCTTAGCACAAGTTGTTACAGGGGCGTTATGACTGGCAGTGTCTGGGTGCAGCATTTTGGGAGTTGCAGTGTTGAGCACAAGTCATAAGTGATGGTTCCATGTCTGTGTCAAAGCTGCAGGAATGTTTTCGGCACACTGTCAAAGTAACCAACTTTTTACTGTTTTGGACAAGACTGTTAGCAAAGTGTCATCTGCCAACAACAACTTCCATACAGTCAGTGAATGATACACAGTGATGGTTCCATGTCAGTGTCAAAATTACTAGAACACTGTTGGTACACTGTTAAAGTAATGGCTCTCTACACTGTGTGCTGAGACTCCATCAACAAGGTGTCATTTGCCAGCAAGTTTTCATCTTTCTAATTTGACACGACATCTCTGTCCACCCATCCGAGTGTGTGTGTTCATATTAGACTCTTCTAGCCATGAGGTATAGTGTATGTCACAAACAGTGCCAACAACAGCTTTCACATTCTCTTTCTAATTTGTTGTCTCCATCCACCTTTCACAGTATGCATGTGTTAAATTCTTCAGGTGTTTTCAGTATCTAATATCAGTCATACAGTGATGGTTCCATGTTAGTGTCACAAATTACTGGAATGGTTTCGGTACACTGTTAAAGTAACCGACTTTCTACACTGAGTACTGAGATTGTGAGCAAGGTGTCATTTGCCAACAACAAGTTTTCATCTTCTGTTTCTAATGTGGTGTCTCTGCCCACAGTGCACCCATCACAGTAAGTGTGCGTTTGTGATAGACTTCTAACTACAAAGGGTTGGAGTGTGTTGAAAGCTTTGCCAGCAACAGCTTTCAACTTCTCTTTCTAACTTGGTGTCATCATCCACCTGTCACGGTGTGTGTATTAAACTCATTGAGTGCTTTTAATATCTAGCATCAGTCATACAGTGATGGTTCCATGTCAGTGTCAGAGTTGCTGGAATGGTTTCAGTACAGTGTGAAAATAACTGGCTTTCTACTCTGTTTGCTGAATCTATGTCAGCAAGGTGTTGTTTGCCAGCAACTGTTTTCGTTTTCTCTGTTCAATTTGACATCTCCATTAGAGTATGTGTGTTCACATTAGACTCTTCTAATCTTGAGGGGGAGTGTACATCATAAACATTGCCAGGAACAGCTCTCAAATTCTCTTTGTAATTTGGTGTCTCCGCCTGCCTGTCACAATGTATGTGCATTAAACTCATCCGGTATTTTAAATATTTATTGTCAGTCATACAGTGATGGTTGCAGTCTGTGTAAAAACTGCAGAAATGGTTTTGTTACACTGTTGAAATGACCAGCTTTTTACACTGTTTGGCAAGACTGTGTTAGCAAGGTGTCATCAGGCAACAACAACTTCCTTACACTGTAAGTTACAGTCAGTGAATGTAATGTCATACAGCGATAGTTCCATGTCAGTGTTAAAATAACTGAAATGGTACACTGTGAAAGTAACCGGCTTCCTGCCTGTGTGCTGAGACTGTCAGCAAGGTGTCATTTGGCAGCATGTTTTCATCTTATATTTCTAATGTGGTTTCTCTGCCCACCCATCACAGTGTATGTGTTTGTGATCAACTTCTAACTACAAGGGGTTGGTGTGTGTCAAAAACTTTGCCAACAAAAGCTATCAACTTCTGTCTCTAACTTGGTGTCATCATCCACCTGTCATGGTGTGTGTATTAAAGTCTTTGAGTGCTTTCAGTATCGAGCATCAGTCATACAGTGATGGTTCCATGTCAGTGTCAGAGTTGCTGGAATGGTTTCGGTACACTGTGAAAGTAACTGGCTTTCTACACTGTGTGCTGAGACTGCATCAGCAAGGTGTTGTTTGCCAACAACAGTTTTCACCTTATCTTTCTAATTTGACATCACTGTCTGCCCATCAGAATGTGTGCGTGTACATGTCAGACAGTTCTAACCATGAGGGATAGTGTGTGTCATAAACATTGCCAACAACTGCTTTCAAATTCTCTTTCTTCTTTGGTGACTGATCCAACTTTCACAATGTACTTCTGGTAAACTCTTTCGGTGTTTTCAGTATCTATTGTCTGTCGTACAGCGGTGGTTCCTTGTCAGTGTCACAAATTACTGGAATGGTTCTGGTACACTGTTAAAGTAACCAGCTTTCTACACTGTGTGCTGAGGCTGTCAGCAAGGTGCTGCTTGCCAGCAGTGGCTTTCAGTTTATCGTCCCTAATGTGGCGTCTCTGCCCACCCATCACAATGGGTTTGTGTTCAGCTTTTAACTACAAGGGATTGGAGTGCGTCAAAATCCTTGCCAACAACAGCTTTCAACTTTTCTTTCTAACTTGGGGTCGTCATCCACTTGTAACTGTGTGTGTATTAAACTCTTTGAGTGCTTTCAGCGTCTAGCATCAGTCATACAGTGATGGTTCCATGTCAGTGTCAGAGTTGCTGGAATGGTTTCGGTACACTGTGAAAGTAACTGGCTTTCTACACTGTGTGCTGAGATGGCATCAGCAAGGTGTTGTTTGCCAACAACAGTTTTCATCTTATCTTTCTAATTTGACATCTCTGTCTGCCCACCCAAGTGTGTGCATGTACATGTTAGACTCTTCTAACCATAAGGGATTATGTGTGTCATAAACATTGCCAACAACAGCTTTCAAATTATCTTTCTGATTTGGTGTCTCTTCATCCACCTTTCACAGTGTGCATGTGTTAAACTCTGGGTGTTTTCAGTATCTATTGTCAGTTATACTGTGATGGTTCTATATCAGTGGCACAGATTACTGGAATGGTTTCAGTACACTGTGAAAGTAACTGGCTTTCTACTCTTTGTGCTGAGACTGTCAGCAAGGTGCTGTTTGCCAACAATGGCTTTCATTTTATCTTTATCACACTGTGTTTGTGTTCGACTTCTAACAACAAGGGATTGGAGTTTGTCAAAAACTTTGCCAACAACAGCTTTCAGCTTCTCTAACTTGGTGTCATCCTCCACCTGTCACTGTGTGTGAATTAAACTCTTTGAGTGTCTAGCATCAGTCCTACAGTGATGGTTCCATGTCAGTGTCAGAGTTGCTGGAATGGTTTCGGTGTACTGTAACTGGCTTTCTGCTCTGTTTGCTGAGACTGCGTCAGCAAGATGTTGTTTGCCAACAACAGTTTTCATCATCTCTTTCTAATTTGACATCTGTGTCTTTCCGTCCAAATATGTGCATGCATGTTAGACATGTTTAACCATGAGGGGTAGTGTGTGTTTCTAACATTATCAATAACAGTTTTCAACTTCTCTTTCTAATTTGGCAATACTTTTCATCATTCTTACAGTGATGGTTCCATGTCAGTGTCAGAGTTGCTGGAATGGTTTCGGTACACTGTTAAAGTAACTGGCTTTCTTCACTGTTTGCTGAGACTCAGTCAGCAAGGTGTCGTTTTGCCAACAACGGTTTTCATCTTCTCTTGCTAATTTGACATCTCTGCTCACCGAGCACAGTGTGTGTGCGTGTGTTAAGACTTCACTGACCATGAGGTATGGTGTGTGTCTTGAACTTTGGCATCTCTGTGTGCCTCCCACAGTGTCTGTGTGTGTGTGTCTTAAACTCATCCAGTGTTCTAAATACCTATTGTCAGTCATACAGTGATGGTTCCATGTCGGTGTCTGAGTTGCTGGAATGGTTTCGGTGCACTGTTAAAGTAACTGGCTTTCTACACTGTTTGCTGAGACTTTGACAGCAGTGTGTTGTTTGCCTACAACAGTTTTCATCTTCTCTTTCTTGTTTAACATCTGTATCCATCTGTCACAATGAGTGTGCATGTTGGACTCTTCTAACCTAGTGTGTATCATCAACATTGCCAACAGCGGTTTTCATCTTCTCACTGGTCACAGTGTATGTGTTAGTACTGTTACTTAAACTCAGTGTTTTAAATACTTCTCATCATTCATACAGTGATGGTTCCATGTCAGTGTCAGAGTTGCTGGAATGGTTTCGGTACACTGTTAAAGTAACCGGCTTGCTTCACTGTTTGCTGAGACTGTGTCAGTAAGGTGTCGTTTTGCCAACAACAGTTTTCATCTTCTCTTTCTAATTTGACATCTCTGCTCACCCAGCACAGAGTGTGTGTGTGTGTGTGTGTGTGTGTGTGTGTGTGTGTGTGTGTGTGTGTGTGTGTTAAGACTTCACTGGTGACTGGACATGAGGCGTGGTGTGTGTCATGAACTGCCAGTACAGTTAACTCCTCTTTCTAATTTGGTGTCCATCCACCTGTTACAATGTGTGTATGTATTAAATCTTCCAGTGTTTTCAGTATCTAGCATCAGTCATACAGTGATGGTTCCATGTCAGTGTCAGAGTTGCTGGAATGGTTTCGGTACACTGTTAAAGTAACTGGCTTTCAAGACTGTGTGCTGACACGTTCAGCAGGGTGTTGTTTGCCTACAACGGTTTTCAGCTTCTCTTTCTAATTTGGCGTCTATCAGCCTTTTACAGTGTCTATATTTTAAACCCTTTAAATGCCTTTAATAGGTATTTTCAATCATACAGTGATGGTTACATGTCAGTGTTAAGAATTGCTGGAATGGTTTGGGTATGCTTAACAGTAACTCTCTTCTTACACTTGTCACTGAGACTGTGTTGGTAAGGTGTTGTTTGCCAACAACAGTTTTCATCTTTACTTTTTAATTTGACATCTCTGTCTGCCTGTCACAGTTTGTATGTGTGCATGTTGGACTCTTCTAACCATGTGTCATAAACATTGCCATCAATAGCTTTCAGATTCTTTTTCTAATTTGTCATCTCCGTCCACCTGTCACAGTGTGTGTTTGTTAAACTCTTACAGTGATTTAAATATCTATTGTCAATCATACAGCAAAGGTTCCATGTCAGTGCCAGAGTTGCTGGGATGGTGTCGTTATAATGTTAACTGGCTTTCTACTCTGTTTGCTGAGACAGTGTCAGCAAGGTGTTATTTGCCAACAACAGTTTCATCTTTTGTTTCTAATTTGACATCTCTGTCCACCTGTCCAAGTGTGTGTGTGTGCATGTTAGACTCTTCTAACCATGAGGGGTAGTGTGTGTCTTGAACTTTACCAACCTCAGTTTTCAACTTTTCTTTCTAAATTGGCATCTCTGTCCACCTGTTACAGTGTGTGTGTGTGTGTGTGTGTGTGTGTGTGTGTGTGTGTGTGTGTGTGTGTGTGTGTGTGTGTGTGTGTTAAACTTTTCCTGTGCTTTCAATTTCTAGCATCAGTCATACAGTGATCATTCCAAATCAGTGTTAGAGTTGCTGGAATGGTGTCGATACTCTGTTAAAATAACTGGCTTTCTGCCCTGTCTGCTGGGACCATGTCAGCAAGGTGCTGTTTGCCAACAACAGTTTTCATCTTTCTAATTTGGCATCACTGTCCACCAGTCACTATGTGTGTGGGCGTTAAAAACTTGTACAGTGTTTTAAATATTTATTGTCAGTCATACGGTGATGGTTCCCTGTCAGTGTCAGAGTTGTGGAATGGTGTTGTCACACTGTTAAAGTAACTGGCTTTCTACACAGTGTGCTGAGACTGTCAGCAAGGTGTTGTTTGCCAACAGCAGCTTTAAGCCTCTCATTTTAATTTGGTGTCTCCATCTGCCTTGCACAGTGTGCATGTGTTAAGCTCTTTGGGTGCTTTCCTTATCTATTGTCAGTCATACAGTGATGGTTCCATGTCAGTGTCAGAGTTGCTAGAATGGTTTTGGGGCACCGTTAAAATAACTGGCTTGCTACACTGTTTGCTGAGACTGTAGGAAAGGTGTTGTTTTGCCAACAACAGTTTTCATCTTCTCTTTCTAATTTGACATCTATGCTCACCCAGCACAATGTGTGTGTGTGTGTGTGTGTGTGTGTGTGTGTGTGTGTGTGTGTGTGTGTGTGTGTGTGTTAAGACTTCGCTGACCATGAGGGGTTTGTTTGTCAAGAACTGCCAACAAGTTTTTAACTCCTCTTTCTAATTTGGCGTCTCCATCCACCTGTTACAGTGTGTGCATGTTTGTTAAACTCTTTGAGTGCCTTCATTATCTACCATCAGTCAAACAGTGAAGGTTCCATGTCAGTGTCAGAGTTGCTGGTATGGTGTCGTTACACTGTTAAAGTAACTGGCTATCTATGCTGTTCACTGAGACTGTGTCAGCATGGTGTCATTTGCCAACAACAGCTTTCACCTTCTGTTTCTAATTTGACATCTGTGTCCACCTGTCACAGTGTGCGTGCATGTTAAACACTTCTGACTATGAGCGGTAGTGTGTGTCATAAACATTGCCAACAGCAGCTTTCATATTTCTTTTGAATTTGGTGTCTCTGCCCTCCTGTCACAATGTGTGTGTGTGTGTGTGTGTGTGTGTGTGTGTGTGTGTGTGTGTGTGTGTGTGTGTGTGTGAAACTCATACAGTGTGTTAAATATCTATTGTCAGTCATACACTTTGATACAGTGAAGGTTCCATGTCAGTGTCAAGAGTTGCTGGGATGGTGTCGTTACACTGTTAAAGTAACTGGCTTTTTGCACCATCTGCTGGGACTGTCACTAGTGTCAACAAGGTGTTTGCCAACAACAGCTTTCAGCCTCTCTAATTTGGTGTAAGTGTAACCATCTGCCTTTGACAGAGTGTGTGTTTTATTAAACCCTTCAAGTGCCCTCTCTGTTGTCAGTCCTACAGTGATGTTTGTATGTCAGTGTTAAAATTACTGGAGTGATTTCAGTACTCTGGCTTTCTACACAGTTCACTGAGACTGTGTCAGCAGTGTGTCATTTTCAAGCAGGTTTTCATCTTCTCTTTTGAATTTGGCATCTCTGCTCATCTGATGCATTGTGTGTGTGTGTGTGTGTGTGTGTGTGTGTGTGTGTGTGTGTGTGTGTGTGTGTGTGTGTGTGCATGTGCACACATGTTACACTCTTCTGAACACCAGGCAGTGTGTCATGAACTTTGCCATCCTTCACATGGTCCTTCAGCATCTAGGGTCAGTCACATAGTGATGGTTCCATGTCAGTGTCAGAATTGCTGGAATGGTTTTGGTATGCTGTTAAAGTAACCGGCTTTATACACTATTCACTGAGAACTGTCAGCAAAGTGTTGTTTGTAAATAAATTTAATCTTTTAACATGAATAAAAAAAAATGTTTTCACTTAATTTTGTTACTCTGCTAATTGCTAGGTACATGCTGTTGAAGGACTGACCCTGTGTGTGTGTCTGTGATTTTAATTCTTGTGACATGTCATCAGATTTGAACAGGTGAGAAATATGGAACTGGTATAAGGGAGATCATCAGAATTATCTCCCATATTAGTTTGTCCACTGTGTAGTATAAATAAGTAATTTGGTGTCGCCATACCCACATAGTTCAGGAGCTGTGTGAGAGTCGAGGTGGCCATCCTGGGCTGTCCGTCCTAACGAGCCTTCTGGTTTCCATGGATGTAAAGAATTAATAAACCGTGCTTTGGCACTGGTCTCAGCTTGTCCCTAATATGTCAACTGACATCTGAGGACATTAGGCATCACTTCATCATCATCATCACCATACCCAGTCAAACTTTGTAGTGTACAAGTCACATTAAATTGTCACTGAAAAGATGTAAAACCGCTACTGTAGATGACCTCAGTATATAATTGTTGGTGTTTATCTTTCAGACCCCTAACAGCCGGGACGACCTGTCTGAAGGATCAGCAGCATTTGATGAGATAGCTGGAAATCAGAGCAAAGGATCTGGACTTGAGACACCCCTGGTGATTCCTACTGACACTGGTCAGTAGCTGCCTGCTGTCTTTTGTTCTTTTGCTGTAGTTTTGCCTGGAGCTGTTAGACCATTTTCTGTATGCTGTTGAAGTGAGAATGGGTGAACAGTTGTTGATTTGTTTGCAAGTTGTATTCAGTAGGTTTCATGTCTTACCCCCCCCCGCCCAACTTCATTCCTTGTTTTATCTCTTGTTTTTTCCCCCTGCCTTCATTTTTCTTTTCTTTGTATCTTTTGTTTGTTTGTTGTTGTTGTTTTTTGGGGGGGGGCACTTTCTGTCCATTGTTTTAAAAACATTGAGTTTGACCAAGTTTTTCTAAAAATCTCTTGGATGTGAAAGTTTGTCTTTTGGGACAATGTGTTAAAAAGTGTAATTTACTGTGAGGTTACATTCACCCCTTCCCCTTGCCTGTTATGTGAGATCAAATATTTGTGTCTGCTTCAATTCATTCAACCTAAGTTGTTGTGTGCGCACGTAGGCATGCGTCTGTCCTTATGAATCAGAACAAACGTGTTGTTTCTGCCTCCAGCGGACAGCAGTGCCCTGATGGCGCAGGCGCTGTTGATGGGGAACTTTGAGGCGGCAGTAGAGATGTGTCTGGCGGAGGATAAAATGGCAGAGGCCATCCTGCTGGCTATTGCAGGCGGCCCAGAGCTGTTGCTTCGTACACAGAAGAAATACTTCCAGCGCAACAAGAGCAACATTGGCAGGGTGAGTGGTTGCATTGCCCAGTGGGTTTGTGCCGTCCCGTTCAGTTCTGCTCAGTCATGGTGGTATCTGCAAGGGAAAGGCTGTATGCATCCTGCTCTTGCTGTCGCCACTGAAAAAATTTCAATGTTTTTTTTTTTTTTTTTTTTTTTTTAGAGTGACACTGAGTGGCCTTGTCTTGCCCTTTCAGGGTAAATTGTCAGCAGGTGGATTTCTGCACTGCTCGCTTCCATTCTCGTTTTGGTTGTCATTTCACACATGCAGAGTTCACAACCGTAAAGGTCTTTAAAACTAAAAGTGTGGTATGGCACAAACTGTTTTGTGTTGAGGATAGGATGGCGCTGAATGGTGACTCTGCAGTGCTGATGTAGCATTTTAATTTGATTGTGTTGAATGGCAACAGAGGCAGGTGTTCCGCGTTGTTCTGACAAGATTTTGAAAGACCCTGGAAGAGTTGTTGAGTTTGTATCTGTAATTAAGATCACATAAGAAGAAGAAAGCTCAGCCCGAGGCTCCTTCTACACCCAGACTCTCGAGTGGTCACACATGTTGATGTCTCCAGCACTTGTTTTGTTTCCTGTCCTTTTTACTTAAGGCTGGTTGTGCACGTCGGGCGCCTGTTCTATTTCATGTCTTCTGTTACTTAGGGCAGGGTGTACATGTTGGGCGCTTGTTTTATTTCTTGTCCGTTGTTACTTAAGGCAGTTTGTACATGTCAGGCGCTTGTTTCCTTT
This sequence comes from Alviniconcha strummeri, assembly GCA_963584105.1. Classification (NCBI taxonomy): domain Eukaryota; kingdom Metazoa; phylum Mollusca; class Gastropoda; family Provannidae; genus Alviniconcha; species Alviniconcha strummeri. The sequence continues at coordinate 16,841,075 of OY757541.1, read as the reverse complement.
ACTTAAGGCAGTTTGTGCATGTCAAGCGCTTGTTTCCTGTCCTTTGTTACTTAGGGCAGGTTGTAAATGTCAAGTGCTTGTTTTATTTCCTGTCTTTTCTTACTGATGGCAGGCTGTACATGTTGAGCACCTTTTTATTTCCTGCCCTTTGTTACTTAAGGCAGGTTGTACATGTCAAGCGCTTGTTTTATTTCCTGTCTTTTCTTACTTAGAGCTGGTTGAACATGTTGAGGACGTGTTGCAGTTGATTTCCTCGGTGGTCACCCACGACTGGTCGCACATTGTGGAGACCTGCGAGCTGGACAACTGGAAGGAGGCACTGGCGGTCATCCTTACCTACTCCCTGCCTGAGGAGTTTGCCCAGCTCTGCGGTAGGTGTCCTGCCCTGTCACTGCCAGTCTTAAAGGGGGACCGAACCGAAGAAGCATCATGGGCCTTGTTGATAGGAATGGAATGAGAAAGACATACAGCAGGTTTTCACTGGACTTTTTATCTGTGTGCTGTGTGTTAAAAATCAAGAAAGATGCCCTTAGCCCTGTGTGGTAAAAATCAAGAAAGATGCCCTTAGCCGTGTGTGGTAAAAATCAAGAAAGATGCCCTTAGCTCTGTGGTAAAAATCAAGAAGGACACACAGCAATTTTGCTCTTGGTTTCTCATGCTGTGTGTTAAAAATCAATGTTTGAAAGTCACAAAAAACCCATTGTGAACACTGTCGTTTTGACCCAACAGTCTGCATGAGTGGCCTCATAAACAAGGCCGGCATGTGTGGCAGAAGTGTCAAATACAACACAGGGCTAGCATTTCTTCTCTTCATTGGTGAAGAGCAAACCAACAGGGCTGAGACCTGGTGAACTCGGGTTGGAGGCATAAAAGGTACTCCCTTTGTGTAAATATTAAATGAGCAACCAAATGAAGCCTGCAGATGAAGATATCTGCACATTTTCTGCCTTTTCAGGCCTGCTTGCCTCTTCAGTTTGGTTCCCCTTTAATAAAGTACAATAAATCCCTGTTTGAAAACTGCTTTTGAGTTGCAAAATGCTTGTTCACTTGATGTGATAGAATCCCAGATGCAGGCAGTGAAATTACTGACCCCTATGCATGTGTGTGTTGTTTAAGCTTGAGAAGTATGCTCTTTTTGCAGCTTCACTGACTATGTCTCCTCCAGAGTTTTCTTTTTCTCTGTGTGTGTGTGTGTGTGTGTGTGTGTGTGTGTGTGTGTGTGTGTGTGTGTGTGTGTGTGTGTGTGTGTGTAACCCACCAGCTAAGTGCACCACAGAGTTCTTACTTGTAATAACTTGCATCGTCAAGAGACAAAGGACTAGGAGATCAAAAAGAAGTTCTGTTGTTCAGTTGCACATTGGCGCAGGGTTTGTGTTTCAGACACCTTGGCTGCTCGCCTCGAGACAGAGAAGAACGGGGAGCTGTCGCTGTACGCCAGCCTCTGCTACATCTGCTCGGGCAACCTGACCAAGCTGGTAGAGAACTGGGCACGCAACACCGACAACAGCAACACACCCTTAGCCCTGCAGGTCAGTGGGGTTGACAAGGGGCTAGTTATTCATAAACCTGCAAGTCAGTGGGGTCAGCAGGAGGCTTGTCACTCTTAACCCTGCAGGCCAATGAGGTCAACGTGGGGCTTGTTACCCTTAGCGCCCCAGATCAGTGGGGTCAACAGGGGGCCAGTTACCCTTAGTGCCTCAGGTCAGTGGGGTCAACAGAGGGCCTGTTACCCCTAGTGCCTCAGGTCAGTGGGGTCAACAGGGGGCCTGTTACCCTTAGTGCCTCAGGTCAATGGGGACAACAGGGGGCCTGTTACCCTTAGTGCCTCAGGTCAATGGGGACAACAGGGGGCCTGTTACCCTTAGTGCCTCAGGTCAATGGGGACAACAGGGGGCCTGTTACCCTTAGTGCCTCAGGTCAATGGGGTCAACAGGGGGCCTGTTACCCTTAGTGCCTCAGGTCAGTGGGGTCAACAGGGGGCCTGTTACCCTTAGTGCCTCAGGTCAGTGGGGTCAACAGGGGGCCAGTTACCCTTAGTGCCTAGGGTCAGTGGGGTTAACATGAGGCTAGTTACCAGGAGTGACTGTAGGTGATGACTCTCCATCCAGCAGCATTCACCAGGATGCTTTGCAGTCCTGAAGGATTTACTGTAGAAGGTGATGACTCTCCAGCAGCATTCACCAGGATGCTTTGCAGTCCTGAAGGATTTACTGTAGAAGGTGATGACTCCAGCAGCATTCATCAGGATGTTTTGCAATCATCAAGGACTTGACTATAGAACATGATGACTCTCCTGACAGCAAAGCCTTCAGTCGTCTCTGTGTCTGTGGTAGGATCTTGTGGAGAAAGTGATGATTCTTCGACGCGCTGTGGAGCTGTCACGCGGACAGACGACGAGCGGGGGGGAAGCTCTGTCGACACGACTGAGTCAGTATGCCGCCATGCTGGCAGCACAGGGCAGTCTGGCCACCGCCAGCTCCTATCTCCGTGACACCAACAATGATGTGAGTATGCACACCTGGCTCCACTTACACGGCATTCAAGGTGATGTGGGGAGGCTATATCTTCCAGGGAAAAAAATTACTTTTGTGTGCAGTTTCAGGGATTGTTGTTTTTAATGCCAGTTCTGTTTTCACTGGACTATTTTTTTAATTATTTTTTTCCTTCAAAATTGTACATTTTTTTCTTATATATTCTTTCAGAATATACGAGTAAGAAGTTGACAGTTTTTAGCGAAAGTAGAAGTGAAAGGGATTTTTGCATGACAGGGTTACAGAATTACAACATAATTCTTACATCAGTAAAGGGGCAGGAAGTAAGTAAGTCTTAAACATGATTTGCAAAAAGCTGTAGAACTGCTAGCTGCCTTGTGCAGCTGGAACTGATCACTGGACTGGTAAAAAAGAAAGAAAAACAGTTGAGGTAGAACTAGAACCGCAAAATTTTGCCTTTTTAGCTCACTGCCAGGTAAACAAACTAGTGGTTAATGTGGTTAGTGGTTAAGGTTATCGAGCAACAAGTTAATGGCAAAACTGACCAGTTCTTGGAGTTTAGGTTAACACTCAACTCGAGATGAAGCACCGCACCATAGCAAGTTAGGTTACAAAAGTTGGAGCGGTTCACAAGACATCTTCCAGTCATGGCCCCGACATGCATACAGATGGACACACAGACAGGGTGATTCCAGAATGTACCCCCAACTTTGTGACAGGGAATATAGAGTATAACAAGGTTAATCAGCCAACACAGCCACAGCCAAAGCCACCATGGAGTGCCTGCTCTTCACGAAGTCATAGCAAAAGATTAGGCAAACATTATGCATGCACACTTCCATCCCACATACCACTGAATAAGTCTTCTGTATAATGGGCAATGGGCTGCTCTCAAGTGTTTTTTGTTTTCATTTTTTGGCAGATGCCAAAGACATGCAAATTTCTTTTTACCTGGAGAACACGCAGTCATAGCCTGCCATACCCAAAACATGCATGGTTTAAACATTCACTAACTCTCTGGAAGATTTGACCCTAAACAGTTGGCTTTAGGTCAGACCTCCAGCTGATTCACTGTCGGCATTATTGCAGACTCGACTGGCTGTGCTGCAAGACCGCCTGTACTGGGCTCTGGGCCGATCTGCCAACTCGGCCGCCCCATCCTTCCCATTCCAGTTCATTGACATCGCTGCGCAGGGTGCTCAGCCTCAACAGCAACCGCAGCAGCAGCAGCAGGTGAGGGACAGAGTGCAGGACCTGTGTGTATAAGTCCCCGAACGGGCTCTGTGTTGTTTGGATGAGGTAAGCAGCACAGGTTCTCTGTGGTTTGCTCATGTTTAAGATCCCATGGCAGTAGCAACACATTCTACACCAGAATGCTTTAGGCTTTCACCAGTGTCAGGGATTCAGTGGTAAAGGCTGCGTGGTGGCACGTCCCTGTGTACCCCCTGGTCTTTTGCCATAAGGACGCTTGAATGGGAAACGGGGAAAGACCGTGGGTGATGTTCTCCATCGTCTTCATCACATGATTGTTCGTTCTAAACCAGCGGGATTGAAAGGGTAAGTGGCTGGCATAAATAGGTGAAATGCTAATGTCTGGCATAGCTGGGATAAGTGCTGATGGCTAGACTAAGTAAGGATACCACTGGTAAACTTACTAATTTTAATTATGCTGGGGGCACAACTAGGGATGCCATTTTAAACTGCATCTTTAAAAAAAAAAAATCATAATTCTGCATAAAATGTTGTGTTGTTTGTTGTTGTTGTTGATGTTTTTGTGTGTGTGTTTGTTTGTTGTTGTTGTTTTTGGGGGGGGTTCCTGAGAAACTGATAAAGGTAAAAATTCCCCATTAGCACAACAGAGTATTATTATACCAACAGTAAAAAGTAGATGATCAAGACCATCCTGCTGCAGGTGCCGCAGGGCAGCAGCTTCCAGCAGCAGAAGGGTGGAAACAAGGCCACGTCGCATCAGACACAGGCAGGCAGTTTCCACACCACCACCACCCCCTCCACAGGGTACCAGGGTCAGCACCATCACTATGCACCCACCATGAACGGGCCCGCGGGCACCAACACCACCTTCGCCTCACAGCCTGTCAGCTCTACCAGCTCAGTGGGCATTTCCAACAAAGGTGAATTGGATGGAATAGTCAACAAAACAACAATGCACATGCACACACACACACACACACACACACACACACACACACACACACATGCACACATCATAATGTGCTCGTATGCACACACACATGCATGCACGCACATCATAATGCGTTCACACACACACACACACACACACACACACAAACACCATAATGCACACCCCACACATGCACAGACAGAACACAATGCAGCACTCCACCACGCACACACATGCCACCACCACAACAATGCACCACACAACACATACACACATGAGATCAGCTGGAACCTACACTGTGTTTCAGGCCCCATGTCTCGCAAGTACCCAACACCCAGCTACCAGCAGCCACATCAGGCTGGCTACGGCATGGACAGCTACTCCCAGCCGAACATGATGCCACCAGACTACTCCCATAACACTGGCTACTCTCCTCCCAACATGTACAGGTAAAATTGTCAGGAGTTCTCAGCTTTGCTCTGCCAGGATTGCATGCTTGCTGTCTCCTTTACCACCACCACCACCACCACCCCTTCCCACCGACACCCAATAAGCAGTGAATGTATTGTGAGCAAGAATAGTATTGGATAGGAAAGACTGTACCAAAGTTGATGCAGAGCGCAGTTTTGTTTTTGTTTTGTTTGTGAGTGTGTGTGTGTGCTTTTAAAAATCTTTTAAGAGTTTACCTGGTTGCACCAGCCATCAGTATCTCACCTTCTGATCTGAGTTGTGAAATGTTAATAGTGACAAAGAAAAGCATCAGAACCGGTGTCTTTTTCACCCTGATTGATTTCATGTTGCTTAACGTCCACAGAGGCGAGATGGCCTATTAGGGACGGGGACAGAGTGGGAAGGGGACGAGAGAGTGAAAGGCTCGACCACGGAAACCGCCCGAAAAAGACCGGAGAGACTGTGGACCGCCGCCAGAACAATGGAAGTGTTAAGGCGGTGTCCCCTCGCCATTGCCCAGCGACTTGTGCACTGCGCAATTGCTCTTTCAACTGCTGTGCTGGACAGAGTCATTAAGACAGTGTCCGTTGCACAGCTGTTGACGAACAACTTGGACAACTCGAAGCAAAAGACGTCCAACTTGCTCAGCCCAGCACCACCTCTCTACTCATGATCTCTTCTGGGCATAGTTGAGGGTCCAGCTCCACCTCCCTCCTCTAAGATCTCTAGATCTTTTGATCTCGCCTGGAACCCTCGTTTCACCCTGAGGTGACCCTGTGATGTTGACAGAACATTAAATGAAAAACTGACAGGTGTAGACCCAGTGTGGTTGACAGGTCATTAAAATCAAGAACTGGTGTTGACCCTGTGTGGTTGACAGGACATTAAAATCAAGAACTAACTGATGTTGACCTGTGTGGTTGACAGGACATTAAAAGCAAGCACTAACTAACTGGTGTTAACCCTGTGCGGTTGACAGGACATTAAAATCAAGAACTGGGGTTGACCCTGTGTGGTTGACAGGACATTAAAATCAAGAACTAGCTGACTGATGCTGATCCTGTGTGGTGGACAGGACATTAGAATGACAGGACATCAAAATCATCAAGCACTAAGTGATATTGACCCTGTGCAGTTGACAGGACATTAAAATCAAGAACTAACTGACGGGTGTCTTTCACATTTCCAGTTCCAGCTTCCCTACCATGTCAACAGACCCAAATCAGCCTCAGCCGTACTACAACCCAGCCGTTTCCAGCCCAGGGGGGCCCTACACTGGCGTGCCCACCTCCGTCCCTGGCTCCCAGGGCCAGTTTGCCTCCTACCAGGACCGCAAGGCTGAGACGGCATGGAACGACCCCCCAGCCATCTTGGAGCCCAAAAAATCCAAGGAAGAGCATTCTGTGAGTTCTGACATGCATTTTGTGGAATGAGTAATGAGGGTAGGTGGGTCAGTAAGTTTTGGGAAGAGGAAGAGATAGCAGCATGCTGTCTGTGAGTAGAAAGATGAAGAGAGCAGAGAGAGAATGCATAAAAAAAGTGTTGTCCAAACTTTGCGGAACAGCCCCTGCAGAAATAAAAGAAAGGAGAGTTGAGAAGGTCTAAGAAAATTGGGCTTGAAGTCCAGAATCGGTGTGTCAGTCTTTGTCTGTGCGTCTGATCTCCAGTACATTTCTTTCTGTCGTGTACATAAATGTGGTAGTCAGTGCACGCATCAATCTTTTCATGTGCTTTTGTGTGTTGCTAAGAGAAGTCTGTGGAAGCTTGTTAATCAGCCGAACTAAATCATCGAATGCACTGGCTACAGCATGTGCTTCTGTGGTTTCAGTATGAACAGCCAGCCCCCATCACAACACCGATATTTGGCATGCCTCAGCCATCCCAGCCTGAGCAGGCACCACCAGGCGCACCAATGAACTACGGTAACTATGGAAATTACGGCAACATTTACAACCCCCAGGAGCATCAGCCAGTGCAGCAGGTACAGTTGCCATGTGGATCTTTTGTCTTCCACTGTTGGCATTCTTGCTTTTCTTCTGTTTTTGCTCACCCCAACTTGTTGTTCACGCTTGTTGCCTGATTTCAGAGCAGAACTGGCTTCATTGAAACTGAGGGAGTGATTGTAGTAGAGGATGTTGTCTGTGTGGGCATCTGTAAAAACAGGGTTCTGCCGTCTGTCTTGGTGGTAAGGGTTAGCATCAGTTCCCTGAAGCAGAAGCTGCAAGTGTGCAGTGAATTCAGAAAGATTGGCTAGTTTCAACAGGCTCTTTGAACAGCCCTGCTTGAGTGGCTAACACAGTAACAGAAAAGCTTCATGTGCGTTTTGTTTCATCATTCACATTGCAGTAGAACCCATTAATTTTAGCTGGAACCATCAAAATTTCATCTTAAGAGAGATTTGTTTAAAGGGATCTAAGAATACAAGGAAAATGTGTGTCATGGCCAGTTCAATTTCTTAGGAAGGTTCCCCTGCTCTTATTCACATTAACCATTCAGATTCTTGATTTTCATGTAACATGTATGTATGCATGTAATTTGTTTTTTAATTATTCTTTAGTCTTTAAGGATAGTGCTAACAATTCTTTGCTCGTCATTACTCAACCATTGCTTGTCACACTAACTCAGTAACTGTGTAAATTCTGCTTTGCTGCAACTTTCTGTTGAGCTGTTTATGGGTAGCAAGTATTTTACACATATTTTCAAGATTCTTGCATTACCACAGAAGTGAAAATTAACACAAATTTCAGTTTCTGTTGTTGTTGCTGATGGAGTGGGAGGGCAGGGGGTGGGGTTCAGAAAGGTTACCATAAGCACTTACCAGAAAAAATTTACATATCAAACATAGTGTGTGATTACAACAAACACAATGTACCCATTATGGCATTAAACTGTACGTAGTGTCTGATTACAAACAAAATGAGTACTAGGACAGTTTTTACGTTCGTTTATGTTATTGCTTAAATTTAGTTCTCTATGTGTTGTCGTATAGGTGAGTACATTTCTTTAGAGCTGTTCTATTTTAACAAAACTGTTTATGGTTAGAAAAATATATATAAAGATTAATGGTCAGCAGCCTGAGTGCAGTGTTGTTTTTATGCGAATATTAGGGTTGAAGGTATACAGAAACTGCATTTGTCCAGATCGCACTGAAACAGCGACAACTGTAACCTCCTGTGGATTTTTTTCCCTCTCTCTTTGTTCAGTTAATTTTTTTGTTCCTGCTGTTTTTGTTTGATACGTTTTGTTCTGTTGACCCACTTTTGTGCTATGATTTAGCACAGAAACAGCTGTGTTAATTCCTGCTGACACGCCGTCCTCCCAGTCACTGATGCTCACTGTTGCTGCAATATATTCACTTTCTTGGTAGAATTGCAAGATCGCTGTTAAGGAGGAGCGCATTTTCACACATACATGAAGCAAAACAAATACTATTCATAGCGGGTAAACTTTTGAAAGAATCAGCTATTTCAGACCCCACAAGAAGAAAATCGGTTAGACTGGATTCTGCCCATGATACCAGATTGGTTTGTGCTGCATGCTTCATAACCTGGCCTGTATCAGTCGGGTATTAAATTCAGACTACTTTGATTTGATCACAAGGTTTTGGAGGTGCTGAAAATGTCCTCTCTTTCATTTGTGCTGCACTCTTTATAACCCGGCCAGTGTCAGTTTGGTATTAAATTCGGACTACCTTGATTTGATCGTAAGGTTTCAGAGGTGCCGAGAATGTATCTTTTTCAGAACATCTGGAGAATGCAAGAATTACAGGCAACAGGAAAATAATTTGTGTGACACTGAACATTTTGGCTTGAGGCTAAAATCTGCAGCTAAACATTTTCAACGTGCACAAAATGTACCATACTCATCACATAAGCACAAGGCAGGGACAGAGGTTCAGACAGTGAGGCAGGCCTGTTAGCACCAGGCACCGTACACTTTGATGATGATGACTTGATGCAGTAATGATCTAACCCCATCTCTGTCTCTCACTGCCGCACTATACTGTACCCCCTTTGATGATGATGACCTGATGCAGTAATGATCGAACCCCATCTCTCTCTGTCTGTCTCTCTCTCTGCCGCACTACACTGTACTCCCTTTGATGATGATGACCTGATGCAGTAATGATCGAACCCCATCTCTCTCTCTCTCTCTCTCTCTCTCTCTCTCTCTCTCTCTCTCTCTCTCTCTCTCTCTCTCTCTTACTGCCGCACTACACTGTACCCCCTTTGATGATGATGACCTGATGCAGTAATGATCGAACCCCATCTCTCTCTGTCTGTCGCACTATACTGTACCCCCTTTGATGATGATGACCTGATGCAGTAATTATCAAACCCTGTCTCTCTCTGTGTCTTTCTCACTGCCGCACTATACTGTACCCTCTTTGATGTCTGCAGCCCCCCTCTGCCCCCTCTTACAACCCCCCTCCTGCCAACACCCTGACTCCTGCTGCCACCCAGCCTCCGCAGCCAACCAAGGTGAGGTCCCGCCCGTGGTGCTGAGGGTGACGTCGATCTCTTACTCTGGAGCCATAGTGGCCGTTCAGCTTTTGCTGTCTGTTGTGGTGACTGTGACGGAGGGCTCCAGGACCTCTTCTTTTTTTTTCTCTCCTTTTTTTTTTTTTTTTTGCACACTTCTTTTGGCTGCTGGACATGCTGTGTGGTTAGGAAGTTGGAGTCTCTGTCTCCAGAAACTTCTTCCGTAGCCTGGTTGTGCTGCTGATTATTTCTGGAACTCCTCCTGAACAACTGCTTATCTGCCTTTGTGGTAGCTGTGTACAACACCGCGCAGTTCATTAGCTCCGTACTGATCATTTATACCTGCTTTCGCAGAGTGACAGGTGCATTCCTTACTTTGTCATGTCACTGAACTCCATTAGCTCCATGCTAATAATCATTTATACCTGTTTTCACAGAGACACGTGCATTCCACACTTTGACATGTCACTGATCAGAATTAAAACAGCCAACATTCTTGCAGTAAGAACAGCTTATGAACATTAAACGTTGCATGTACATCTGCTGCACACCACCGACAGTAATATCAACCACTGTGAACACTAACACAGCATGCTGCGAAAAAGTTCATGTTTGAGGGAGTGGCAGTTTACTGACACCTAGCTGCATTGTTGCTGATGATTGGGAACATTAGGCATGTGAACATCGTGCCGGTCAGGGCAACGGGCGCCGTGGCCGAGTTTCGCTAGGCTTTGCTGTTAGTCGGCGGCCACGTCACTTTAGAAAGATTGGCGCAACACCATCTCCCACAATTGGATGATGATGATGCAGAGTTGTGTCATGCCTCCAGAGTAATGGCTGAAACAGTTTTGTTGGCGCAAAATGGGCTCATGCATATCAACAGAAACTTCGGAAGCACTGGACAACAGGCACAGAGTCCAAGCAAAAATGGGGTTGCATAAAACCTGATGAAAAAAAAAAAAAAGTTTATTATTTCATTTTTATTTTTTTTTATTTTTTTTGGGGGGGGAGGGGGTCTATATATATTTTTTCATACTTACCATGAAACTGGACAGTCCTTTATTTGCCAGTACTTTGCCAAAGGCAGTGGCTGTGCTGAAGCCACATCACATGCATGACACTTGACACTGCACTTTAGTTGAGTCGCACTTTTGCTTGGTGTTTAACATGTATGCTTTAACTTTTAATACTACCTCAGTAAACCACAGTATTTCAAAGATAAACAACTGAATTCAGTGCAGACAAAAAGGTTACATGTTAATTCAGTATGGAGATGAAATCATTTGGTAATGTCTGTTTGGCGCTGTTTATCAGTGACCTTGCTATTAAATAACGGTGTATTTTGTTGTTGTTTTGAATAATAGAAGCATTCTTGTAAATTTTAAATGTAGATGCTTTTAATTGCAACAGTTGTCTTGAATGCGAGTATTTCTTGCCTTTTGCTTTAAATTTATGCCACCTCTGTGAACTTTTTACAAATTGCAGCTGATGAACACCTTATTTTTTGGACATTTTTGCTCTATTTTCTTTGGGCAAAATGTCAAGAAGACTTAGTAGTAAGAAAGATAAGTTTGTGACTGGGTCAAATAATACCTGCAGTCTGCTTGGCTTCACAAGTGTATATGTGAGGGAGAGAGAGTGTGTGTTCAGGCTTCTTACTCAGTGCATGTGCACATCAGGGTGTGTGTGTGCGCACTAGTGTCCACATGAAGGCACCATGCTCTGTACACATTTTGTTTAACCTGTGCACTTACCCTTGTCCTACATCAGCCAGCGCCAGAGCCTCCAGCCCCTGTGGTGAAAGGTCCTGTGCCGTCTGAACACAAGGTGCTGCAGGACGTCTTTGACAGTCTTCTCAACGCCTGCTCACAGCGGGCTGCTAATGCCGTGAGTCTTAGACTTCTACGTCCGACTCTTGACATCCTCCCTCCTCACACACACACACACACACACACACACACACACACACACACACACACACACACAACACACACACACAGATTCTTGGCTACAAGTTAGTGCTGTGTTTCCTCTTCTTTGACCATCTGGCTGTCCCACCCCTCCCCCTCAGGATTTTTCTCTTCTTCTTTTTTTCTCTTTCTTCTTAACATGCGTGTTCTGCTGGTTGTTTACACAAAACCTGAAATCTGATTCTGCTTTCAGCAAATGAAGAGGAAGCTGGAGGACGTTGCCCGAAAGCTAGAAATCCTTTACGACAAACTCCGAAGTGGAGTGGTAAGTTGCCCTTGTCGTGCTAGTTTTGTAGACGGATAAGCTTTGATTCTGGTTTGAACTCTTCTTGAAACTCTAAGTAATGTTGAACACTAACATAAACAACAATGATCTTGCAGTTGAGGTTGACTGTATTGTGTATGGTTACCAGCTGGTTACAGCTTGGTGTTGAGGTTGTCTGTATGCGTATGGTTCCCAGCTGGTTACGGCTTGGTGTTGAGGTTGTCTGTATGCGTATGGTTCCCAGCTGGTTACAGCTTGGTGTTGAGGTTGTCTGTATGTGTATGGTTCCCAGCTGGTTACGGCTTGGTGTTAAGGTTGTATGTGTATGGTTCCCAGCTGGTTACAGCTTGGTATTGAGGTTGTCTGTATGTGTATGGTTCCCAGCTGGTTACAGTTTGGTGTTGAGGTTGTCTGTATGTGTATGGTTCCCAGTTGGTTACAGCTTGGTGTTAGATTGTCTGTATGCGTATGGTTCCCAGCTGGTTACAGCTTGGTGTTGAGGTTGTCTGTATGTGTATGGTCCCCAGCTGGTTACAGTTTGGTGTTGAGGCTGACTGTATTGTGTATGGTTACCAGCTGGTCAGGGCTTGGTGTTGAGGTTGACCTGTCTCTGTTTTGGCTGTCACACTTGGTGGCAGAGGATCTGCACCAACCGATTACCAGCTGGTTACAGCTTTATGTTGAAATTGACCTGTTTCAGCTGTCACACTCTGTGCTGGAGGGTCTGCACCAGCTGGTTACAGCTTTGTGTTAAAATTGACCTGTTTCAGCTGTCACACTCTGTGCTGGAGGGTCTGCACCAGCTGGTTACAGCTTTGTGTTAAAATTGACCTGTTTCAGCTGTCACACTCTGTGCTGGAGGGTCTGCACCAGCTGGTTACAGCTTTGTGTTAAAATTGACCTGTTTCAGCTGTCACACTCTGTGCTGGAGGGTCTGCACCAGCTGGTTACAGCTTTGTGTTCAAACTGACCTGTTTCAGCTGTCGCCCTCAGTGCTGGAGGGCCTGCACCAGCTGGTTGGGGCGATACAGCAGTTCAACTATGCAGCGGGTCTGGAGGTGCACAAAGGGCTAGTGTCTCACAGCAACTTCTCTGAGATCAGCGCCTTCATGCCTGCCCTCAAAGTCCTCGTGCAGATCGCCAACCAGCTACAGGTCTACTTGCAATGAAGGCAGTGACATTGTAGAATGTGTACAGCTTGTACAGTTGTTTGACAAAGTTCATGTTAATCTTTAGGGTAACTGGGGTTATGGGAATCAAGAAATCTCCATCAGAAAAGGAAGACTTTTTTCCTTCTTTTTTTTTGGTTAGCCTCAACAAACAAAACTCAGAAGGTGAACTGCAGTGTCTTGAGTGGAACTTTCAAGTGACCAAAACTGGTCAAAATACAGTACCTGCTCCACACAGCATCTGCTCATCTACCATCCTGTCAGCACTGCCACATTTGCTTCGTCATAGCCATGGAAACTGACAGACAGCTCTGTCGGGGCATGGAATAAAGGGAGATGGGATAGTAACCAACTGTGACTGTGACAAAAGGACAGGGTGCCAGTAGACGCTGATAACGTAGCACATGAACACAGTATGCCTATAGATGGTAATAATATAACACGTTCATGCAGCACTGAAATCTTTTGAGGCATGAGAGATGTTAACATGTGCACCAAGTTTTCCAGCACGGGTGTCCATTTTGTTTAGAATGAAGTTCAGGTTGCAAAATGCAAAATCAAATGCTGATGAATGCACTGGACACGTCAAGTGAGAGTGGTTTTTTTTGAATGCATTACTTTTGCATGTGTTAATGCCACTTCTTGCATAAAGACTTCTTGCACTTTGTGCATAAGTTAATACAACTTCCAGGCTTCAGGAGCACAAGTGCTTTCTTTAACTCTTTCCGTCCGGCCAGTGCTGTATTCTGATTTATTTAAACTCCAGCCTTCATGACCCAGGTCCGTGGAGCAAAACAACACACAAACTTAACCACACTCAAGCAAAGATCACGGCGTAGGGAAATCATTTTGTAATGAAGTATTTATGCGTTCCATGCTTTTCTTTTTAAGTTGCGCAGCATTCTGAGTTGGAAAGCACTCTGTAAATTCCCTATTATCATTATTATTACATCCAAATCTAGAATTCCCTTTCAGAAATGAAGGGAGAAAATTCCAGGGCTGCATGCATCAATGTAGTGGTGGTTGTTGTTTTTCTCCTCTTTTACTTTTTTCTTAGGGTGGGAGTGGCTGGTTCTTGGCATGCTTTGTTGAACGTAGTTGTTTTCTTCCACTTCCACTCAGATGCTTACAGCACCTCATAAAATAATAACTGTTGTGAATGTATGTGTCTGTTGCTTTGTGAACATTTACGGTCAATAAAAACTAAACAGCTAGGCTGCTTTCTCTTCCCACCCCCACACTCATATACCCAGAAATAACTGGTACTAAGTCTGTGGTGGTTTGACCTTTTATACTGAGGCCTGTGCAGTCCAGGCAGCCTGCCCAGCGCAGGCACTTTTGGTTTTCCTCGCTAAATATGCTGAGCGCTCCGCTTGAAGCAGGGCATCTCCAAAAGGACATGGTCAACGTTCTCACCAATTTCTGGTCATGTTTTCACCTGAATGTAATTCTGGGCCACAATCACTGTCATAGTCAGCAGACTCTTGGTCAAGAACTTGCTTGGTGGTGTCCCATGCTGGCCTGCTTGTTGTTTCAGATAATATTTCCCCCAAAAAGCTAGATGACTTCGTCAAACTGTACCATGTTCAAGAAGGAAGTGGAACGCAGTAGCCTCCCATAGCTCATTGTTGGCCCACAGAACCAGATTTTCATTAAGATCAGGTTTCTCTGCCCAAGAGGTGTTCGGGCATCAGTCAAAAATGGCATCGAGGGACATCTGAGTAGCTTAAGCACACGGTTGAAAGATACAGAAACGCATGGTAAATGACCATGTTTGTAATGGTGCATTGGATCTCGCTGATGGACCCACCTTTTTTCCTTTAGACTTGGGCATTGGTTCATTTCCAGTGAGCTCAAATTTACCAGGGGTAATGATTGTTTGACAAATAAGAACTTGAGTATTTGTTTTATTTCCCACTTGTTTGCTTTTTCAGATCTTAGGCAGGAGTAGTTAAGGTGCTATGTATCGTTTTGACTCCATTTTTCTCTTAAATCTGACCAATATTTGGTGGTTGCAAAGGATTTAATGCATGGACAAAAAGCCAAACAAGACTTGTTTCTGTACAAAATGTGCATGGATGTTTTCAAGGTTCTAATGCTTTACTTACATTTAGCTGCATCTGCCGTTATTACTCGGAGAAGGTGTTTATTTTGATTTGTTGGTACAATGTTGGTAAAATACAATCTTGGGTAGAGTAAGTGTGAAGCTAGTCGATCGTTTTTATCTGTTGTAAGTTAATTTGATGAACATATACTAAATGCTTCATTGTTTTGTTGCTAAGATTACAAGAAAGAATATAGTATCATTATATTGTCTTTAACTGATCACATACTCACATTCAGATTTGGGGAGACTGATACATCTTGTCAGGATAAAATTTGCTGAATTTTTTCACACTCATGTGTGTTTTTGCATCAGTATGCACACAGGCATTCAAGAAATTTGGTACCTGTAATGTAAAACATAATGAAAACAGCAAAAGTGACAATTTGTTACAGTTTTATTCACAAACATGTTGGTTGTTGTTGTTGTTTGGGTGTGTGTGTGTGTGTCAGTAACTGTGCATATTATGTACTGTACATTGCATTTTGTTTTCTGTTAGCTTGTACAACATACTCAAGGTTGTCTAATATTCTGTACATGTGCTTGTAATTATCATGTTGACAAATCTATCTTTAGGTGTATGTGTGTAAACTCTTGAGAAGTTATTCTGAATGTGAATCTTTAAAGTTAAAATCCCTTTGCCATGCTGGGATTGTTTGTCAGTGACAGGGTCTTTGTGTACTCCTTCCCCCATTTGATCTGTTTGCTTTAAGATCAGGAACTGGGTCACGTCCTCAGATCTGTGGTATGCTTGCCAATGAACGTGGCGTCAGTCAAACAGTGCAATAGACACTAAGGCTTGGTTTGGCTGAGTTCAGTTCAGTTCAGCTCACATTTGTGTCTGACGGCCCATGGATCACCATGAATGCGATCTCAGGTGTGCTTTGTGGGCACTGTCATGTGATGTTGCCCTCCTCCAAGAAGGAGCGGTGTTGCTGCCCAGCGTGGTGAGGCCCATTCAGGTGGTGAGGTTGACTGTGTAGCACTGGGCATAGACTCCTCCTCTCCCCAATCTCTTGGGACCTTTGGCCCCACCAGCATCTCTTTGAAGACCAGCAGGTGGTAAGGTCAAACATGTGATAAAGCCACGAGTGTTCCGAACATGCTGTTGGTGAATTTTACTAGTGTTGCACTTGAAAGGGTCCCAGGGCTGGTCCAGTGCGTGATGGCCCTATCTCATCTTTCAAGGATTGTGTCCAGCTTCTTTCCTCACTACTGTCATTGATGTGGTGATCTTGGCTTCAGGCAGAGGCTCAAGTTCCTCAACATTTAAGATCTTGGAAGTAAGCCACTTGTGGTGGCTGCAGCTTTACCTGCCAGTTTGCCTGGTCAGTCCTTCCTGGTGACTGTAGTGTGTTCAGGACACAATCCAGACTCTCACTTGTCAGATGCAACATAAATCCACAGGGGTGTGTTTGTTGGTGGTTAAATGCCAGATACAGATCACATTCTGTGACTCTGTCTTCTCACTGTGGTGAAATGTCTTCTTTTTTTTTCTCTCTCTCTCTCTTTGCTTTGTTCCATCAGGATCTAACTTAGAATTAGATTGTGGTATTTCATGTTTGAAAGATTTAACTAAGACAATTGTGAATTTATCTGTTACACGCAAGCAGTTATGATGTTGACATGAGGTGACCCTGTGCAGTTGATGGGTCATTAAAATCCAAGAACTATGATGTTCACAACTCTAAACCAAATTTAAAATTCTGGAAAAAGTATCATACAAGATTAAATTTTAGACACACTGACTGAAAATATGGCAGCTTGGTGTGTGCTTGATAAAAACAATTTTGTTCTTGGAATTAGGTTATGTGCGACTTTTTTCCTTTCTTTTTCTCACTCTTTCAATTCACATTTCACTTTCAGCTTTAAAAAAATATATTTAAAAAGTTGATTTTTTATTTTTTATTTTTATTTCTTAAATACAAAAAATGACAGTTCATTTTTGAAAGCGTGTGGTTCTGGCTGTGATGGCAGTGACATGTTGCATGCAAATTTCCACATGGCATTTGCTGCAGATGTGTGTTTTTAAAATTTGCAAGTTGTGATGGAGAGAGAAAACATTTAATTGTGAAAGTCATCAAAGATGCATTTTGCATGATTAAAGTGAGTGATGCAATATGTGTGTTTGTATACATGTATGTGTGCGGGCATGCATGAGTGTTGAAAGTGCTTACATACAGTTCTGTAGTTAATAACTATACATAGCTCTACTATAGCACAATATGCATATTTAAAAAAAGATTGAAATGTGTAAAGCTCTTTGAAGTCTTTTTATTTATTTATTTATGGATATTGTGCTAGAGAAGTGCTATGTATTTTAGTGCAGTTTATTATGTACAAGTAAATTACATTGTACACAGCAGAACTAAACCATTAATAATCAGATATATTAAACACTGATCAAAGCTGTATTCAAAAGTTATCAGTAACCTGCCCCTCATCACCCATCAATGAGATTCTGTGGTAGCAAGTTGTGGTCAGAAAGTTTGGCACAAGTCCTTTTTGAAAGAAGAGAAATGACTGAGAAGGAAAATCAGAAGACGCCATATCAGATGAGTGTACTACAGCAACACATGTTTATTGTCCTGATAAGTATTATGTAATATACTATACAATCACCGAAATGCGAAAAGGAATGAAAGGGGCAAGATTGGTATTAACATTCCTGAATCATGAAGTTAAATAGATCATAACCACATTAATTAGACTGAAACATAAAAAGGTACAAAAGAGGCAAGGTTGGTGTTAAAATTCCTGAATCATGACGTTCAATAAATCAGCCACACTAATTAGACTTTTATTTAAGGCAAATCAGTCTCACAGGTGCATGTAATTTCAGAAAAATAATATTTAACTATAAAAATGAGGGTCCCTTGCATAAAGTTGAAAAGATTCAAGAAAAGTATTGGTATAGACAAAAATAAAACTGTGAGTCCTGCTGCCTGGTCTGAAGCTAGTTTCAGCTTTGGGGGCGGGGGAGGGGGGAGGGGGGGGGGGGATGAGGGAGCATGGTGCATCATTTTACCATGCTCATTGAGGCAAAGAATGTGGATTTATGGTGTAGGGGATGCACGTCGTTGTCATGGTGTCATAAACATTGTATGATACTGAACTTAAAAAAAAATATGCTTGGCACTTCAAACAACCGTCAGTTACATAAGTATAAACACGGGCCAAACATGGGAAGAGTCTGACATTACTATGTAATTACTGCCCCACAACTTTCCTTAAGGTTGAAATGAAAACTGAAAAGCCAACATGCCTAGACGCAATGTACTCCCAACTGAACGCGCAAAACATTCCAGTCAAAACAACAAAATGCAATGGAACTGGAGGGAAATGGCAGCAATGCCTGGTAATTGAGCATCTGTGTTGCCTCAAACTTCCTACTTCAACACTTGTTAAAAAATGAGGTCTAATCATATACGCACACGCATACACGCACAACGATACAACTCGCTGTAAAATTGCTCCAAAATCGGAAGCTGAGAGCTATGTCTTACAAAATTTGTAATAAAGGCTTGGATGAAGGAAGGAAGGAAGGAATAGATATATATAGTGCATAAAAAAACTTCCACACAAAACTTTGTGTGTTCACAGCGCCAGATACACAAAGTGCAAACATTCGAGCTGTCAGTCCATCCAAGTAATAAAACAGAGCCACAACAATGCAATGCTTTCCCTGTGTTTTTGGCACGCAGAGCAAACATTCAAGCCAAATGATAAATACCTGTGCTCACAGTAACCTGACCGACTCTATTTTTTGTTGTATTGACCCTTAAAAAAAAAAATTAAGAAAATGGCCCCACAAAAAAAAAAAAAAAAAAAAAAAAGAAGAAGAAGAAAAAGATGCCAAGGAGAATGTTGCTCAGTATTTAATAGAAAAAAGGAAAGCTGACAAAAGGCCTCGCCAACAAAAGGCTCAACATGAGTGCATGCATGTGTTGTATGTGTGTGTGTGCATGCATGTGTGTGTCAACTACTCAATTGTTTGCCTTATGTTACAGTAAGCACAGGTTGGCTGGTTTGGCCTTAGTTTCCTTTCAGATCAACTCTTCTAGAAATTTGTTTTCAAACTGACCATCCAGTGAATACTGAACCCAGTAATACTGGGGATTATACTTTACAAGGAAACAAAAACAAAACCCCAAACTAATCACTAACATAATGACCATGGGGGATTTCTTTTTCTTCTTTGATGTTCTTTTGGAATAAGTTTTGCCCAAAAAACAATAACGCCTATTGTCAAAATGTCATCATCCAAACCTCTTCACCAAACATGGCACTGGAAAACTGCCAAGAACATTTTGCCTTCAGATCTGATGATGAGGAAGATTGTCAATTTGTAGTGTGCTCCACACATCAAAAAGAAAGCTATGCTCATGGCACATACTGAGGCAATCTCTGATACTGACAATAAACAGGAAAAGACACAGAAAGATTTTTTAAATTGTTTTTAGAGCAACCAGGGATCCAAGACAGCACCATAGAGACCACAGCCACCCTAGCTGCGCACAGAAAAGGTGCATAAGGATGCACCACTGGTGGAGTTTACATACCTTGTATTTACACGCATGCCAGGGGAGAGTTACCGTAGGCGACAGGTCTTTGCTGTGTCTGTGTGATGTCTTTTGAGTGCTAATTAACTCCCTAGTAGGTTGATTCTGCACAGGGTGTTCTACAAATTCATGCAAAGAACTTAACGTTACATACACGTTATATAGGGTCATCCAAGCAATGCAGCAACAGTGACAGATGGCAGTCTGAGTCCTTAAAAGTCTCGCTCTCGAAAGTGCCAAACAGGGAATTCCCAATTTTGACCAAGAATACATCTTCCTGAGTCACATTCCTTCTCTCAAAAGTTCCAGGAACTGAGAAAACAAGGTGAAATTAGTTGCAGAAATTCATCAGTTCTTTATTTTTTCTGGACTCCTTGCCCCCCAAACCCACTGGAAGCTGCTTCCTGAACCCCAAAGTAATTTCAATATTTTTCAAGTTCTACATTTTGGCAAAGAACATCTATAACTGTTAAAAGAAATAAGAGAATCTGTTGAGATCAAAGTAATCTGCATGTCAGTCAGTTGTTCAGAACAGACACTTTGGCAAAGAACATCTATAACTGTTAAAAGAAATAAGAGAATATGTTGAGATCAAAGTAATCTGCATGTCAGTCAGTTGTTCAGCACAGACTTTCTGTTGACATGTAAGTCACGTTTTCACCACAGACTTCAAGAGGTATATTCTAATCAGTTCTTCACAAGAGACTCCCAGTGGACATGTGAATCAATTCTCCAGAAACACACACACACACACACACACACACACACACACACACACACACATAATGATATGAGGAATAATTGTACTGCATTCGTAGATGTATGTCATAAACATGTCAAACTGTAATGGATAATTCAGTCAGTATATATAATATACTCTCTTTTTTAACATATTTTTTTATAGACAGAATGAAGGCTGAATGAGTGTGAACATGTTACTGTATTGGATGCGTGTTATACGATTAAACGAGCTACAATGATGATGAAAAAATGGAAAAAAAATAATTTCTCCAGATAAGACTCCTAATGGGCATGAATTAATTCTTCACAACAGACTCCCAATGGGCATGTAAACAAACTCTTCAAATAAGACTCCCAACTGACATGAATCAATTCTTCACAAGAGACTCCCAATGGATACATGAATCAATTCTTCAAACTGACACCCAGTGGATACATGCACCAATTCTTCACTCCCAAAGGACAAATTAATCAAAGAGACTCCCAAACAACACATAAATCAATCCTTCAAGTTCAACACAGACCTCTACCAGCAACAGTTGGATAAGTGCTTTAAAAAAAAGAAGAAGTCTTTTGCCCTGTACCTTCGTCATCTGACAATGCACAATGTCCTCCTGTACCTTCGTCATCTGACAATGCACAATGTCCTAACAAGATAATGACTTCTACTCTGGCCTGTCCTCACAACCGCTTTGAAACGCCTGCTTTTTCCAGAACACCATAAAGTTGCATAATGCCTTCTCCAGGCAACAGAGGCAGCTTCTGCCTAAACATGTGAACCAGCCGCTCTGTGAAGAACCAGCAGTTCTGAACGAGATTTGCAAGGGCATAGTTATAATTATAAAACCCACTATCAGTTCAGACCAGCAACGCCTGATGATGATTGTACACAACAGATTTGGACTAGTTGACATGACAGATTTGACTGGCTGATTCTTGCTACATAATCATTTTTACTGCCCAGTCAAAGGGTCATCCCAATTGCAAGAGGTCATCCAAAGGAACATCAGGTGGAATTCAAGCTCAAGTGAAGAACACACCTTCTGGTGTTTCCTGCAGTGATGCTGTGTTTTCTCGCATCAGCAGCAGGTCTACTGAACACAAAAACATGAACAAACACAATCAATGGGGATGATGGAGGAACACAGCAGAACCCTCTTTGCTCCAGACATAATCTTTTTCCAGGCAAACTTCCGCTTGAGCAAAAAGGGGTTTAACATCCCTGCTTTACTTACTCTTTCCTTCCTTCTCTTAAGACAAGTAAGTAAGAAACTTGGTGTTTTACACCTCTTTTAAGACAAACTTCTGCTAGGAAGTGGTACCTTCATAGTCCTCAACACTGTGTCCGACTGGCCTTTCATTACAGGGCAACAGAGCACATTGGTCTTGGTCACCTGGATTCAAACAGTCCTCTCTCACACTCCACACTCACACCACTTGAAACACTCATTTCTTGGGGGTGAAGTAGACATCACGGGTGAGCATGGACGTTATGCAGGGAATCTGCTTCTTGCGATTCATGAACTCTTTGCTGGCGTTGGATTCAAAGTCGTACGCCACTTTCCTGGACACGCGCGTCATCATGCTCAGAAGGTCCATGCGCTTCCAGTTGTCACGCAGCACGTCCACCAGTGCTTGAATGAACCATGAGCCGCGTGTCGAGTTGCGCCATGCAAAGTAACCTGTCAGAGACACGAGCAGTGCAAGCCATTCATCGACTCTGATTCACGCAGGAATCGCCAAAAGTTTCAACCCCGTCGCACTCATGTTCACACAAAACAACGCCTGGAGTCCCTAGGCAAACTCAGACTTACCATTACATTCATAAGTGCAATAGAAACAAAGAATATTCCTGGAGTTTCTGTTATTACAGCACTACTAAGCCAAAGCACCACACACACTACCATTTGTCTCCAAGGAATTCTACAGCGCTACCACGCAAAATAAATTGTAATCATAGCTGTGCAAGTTTCCCATCATTTTATTCCATTCTATTTTGCCAACAGACCAAGACAAATAAATGCTGATCAAGACTAATAAATTCAAAAGTCCTTGACGAGTTGCCAGAAACCCTCATGGAAACTCTGCTTACCAGGAACAACAGAGTAGGCCATGAGGAAATCTGCTTCAGTTGGAATTCGGCGAATCTCAACAGCATCTATGTCCATGTCTTCTGGTGCTACGCCTTTGGCGTCTGCCACGTCAACTCCACTGTCAAGCTGGGTACCCCGACATGCCTGCACAGATAACACAGAAAGATAACTTTATACCATTAATATCTGATGTGTGCGTGTGTGTGTGTGTGTGTGTGTGTGTGCGTGTGTGTGTGTGCGCGCGTGTGTGCATTTGTGTGTATGGTGTTACGATGCTTCACAGTGTTACTCTGCATCACAGCATTATTCTGATTCAAAATGTACAGCATACTCTGCTTCACAGCACTACTCTGCTTCACAGTATTACTCTGCTTCACAATGTTACTCTGCATCACAGCACTAGTCTGCTTCACAGTGTTACTCTGCATCACAGCACTAATCTGATTCAAGATGTACAGTGTTACTCTGCTTCACAGCACTACTCTGCTTCACAATGTTACTCTGCATCACAGCATTATTCTGATTCACAATGTACAGTGTTACTCTGCTTCACAGCACCACTCTGCTTCACAGTGTTACTCTGCTTCACAATGTTACTCTGCATCAGAGCACTACTCTGCTTCACAGCACTACTCTGCTTCACGGTGTTACTCTGCTTCAGCGTTACTCTGCTTCAGCGTTACTCTGCTTCACAGTACTACTCTGTTTCACAGTGTTACTCTGCTTCACAATGTTACCCTGCATCACAGCACTACTCTGCTTCACAGTGTTACTTTGCTTCACAATGTTACTCTGCATCACAGCACTAGTCTGCTTCACAATGTTATTCTGCATCACAGCACTACTCTGCTTCACAGCATTAGTCTGCATTACTGCACTACTCTGCATCACAGCATTATTCCGATTCACAGAGTACACCGTTACTGTGCTTCACAGCACCACTCTGCTTCAGTCAACAGACAGGCCCTCACTCACTTGAATGAAGAAAATCTTGGGTTTGCCGGCCAGCGAGGAGCACTGATGCCCTTTGAATGGGGCCACAAGCTTGTCAATCTGTATGGGTCCATCTGACCCATAGATGTAACCCTCCTCTCCATGGGACAGAATGGCACAGACGAAGCAGTCAGCATCTGCATGGTTTCCTTTGGCAGCTGGCATTGACAGAACACCGATGCTCACTAAATGTGCAGTTTTAAAATTAAGCAGGAGTAACTTGTTTTTTTATGCCCAATCAACCATTGCAGTTATATCAGGGTGAATTGTAAAACTAAAATCCCAACAAAATTTGTGCACATTGGTGTTGGGGGCTGGGGGATAACATCTGCAACTTTTAGTCGGTGCAGTAACTAAGGCAATGTACATGATACCCTGAGGCAAAAAAAAGAAAAGAAAAAAGTAAAGAAAAATCTGAACCTAATTGTTGACCTTTACACGTATATGTATAGTTAAATTCCAGATCACCATGTTTTCAGTCCTTATAAAAAATGTAATATATATATAAAATGTATGTTAAATAAAAGTAATACATGACATGACACTGTTTTACAGTTCAAATCTGTGAAACACTCACCAGACCTGCAAGCTCTCTGCTTTAGAAGAAGTGAGTAAAAGAAACATTCAGCAAACCTAAAACTGACATCAAGTAATGTTACAAGACCATTTTTTTCTCTCTTTTTTTTTCTGTAAATGAATGACTGATAAAAAAAATATATATACAGCATAACTGGCAAAACATGTGTATACACAATAATTAAAACACACTGATGAATGAAACTTTTTTTTTTTTTTTTTTTCTACCCAAAGAAACCCAGAAGAAAAAAAAAGGGGGGAGAAAAACAAGAAGGGAAAAACAATGGGCATGATAATCACTTTTTACTAGAAACGATTCCATCTCGCGTGTTGTGCAGTCATGTTTGATGTCGGTGCTGAAGCCCATCTCTGACAGAATCATGTACAAGTTTGTTGCATCGACATCCGTCCCAGACCTCTCCCCCATGCCCGTGGAGGGGTCAAACTTTTTGTTGTTGAAGATGACAGCGCACCCTCTCTCCTTGTGGTTCATGTTGTAGCATTCGGCTGTGAATTCCGACTTTGTCATTGTAACTTGTGCACCACCTCCTGCTGCCGAGCCGCCTGTTGCTCTGAATCCAAAGGAGATGGCCAAGGTATGAGGAACATTTTGAACCACAAACAGAGGTTTCAAGCTACATAGTAAGCTTAAACACAAATTATAGACCAGTGTACCACCCTGATGAGAGACTACTCTGATGAGAGATCACCCTGATGGGAGATCACTGAGAGACCACCCTGATGAGAGCACTAGGATGAAAGATCACACTGATGAAAGACAACCCTGATGAGAGATCACTCTCTGATGAGAGATCACTGAGAGATCACCCTGATGACAGATCACTCTGATGACAGATCACTCTGATGAAAGAACACCATGATGAGAGATCACCCTAAGGAAAGATGACCCTAATGAAAAACCACACTGATGAAAGACCACCCTGATGAAAGACCACCCTAATGAGAGATCACCCTGATGAGAGATCACCCTGATGAGAGATCACCCTGATGAAAGATCACACTGAGAGATCACTCTGATGAGAGATCACTCTGATGAGACCACACAGATGAGAGACCACCTTGATGAAAGACCACCCTGATGAGAGACCACACAGATGAGAGACCACTCTGATGAGAGATCAGTGATGAGAGATCACCCTGATGAGACCACACAGATGAGAGACCACCTTGATGAAAGACCACCCTGATGAGAGACCACACAGATGAGAGACCACTCTGATGAGAGATCAGTGATGAGAGATCACCCTGATGAGAGATCAGTCTGATGAGAGATTACTGATGAGTGAGACTACCCGGACAGATCACTCTGATGAAAGACCACACTGATGAGACACCACCCTGATGAGATATCATTCTGATGAGAGACCACCTTTACAAGAGACAACCATGATTAGAGACCACCCTGATTAGAGACCCACTTTATGACAGACCACCCTGATGAGAGACCACCCTTCTTTTCAGAACTGTTTCTTCTACTGAAACCATACCCAGATGTAACCAGATGAAATGTATAATTTTATATATATATTAAATACATATATATTTAGAATGAGGCGTGGCCAAATCAGTCTTATCAAAAACAGGGCAATGCATCTGTAATATATGGTTATAACAATCTTAGTGATTGCTGCTCACACAAAGGCGAGGCATGCACTGACAAGTCTGCACAAGTGTTAACTCAGCAGAAGAGCTGAAAAACTGTCCTTCATCTTGTCATGTCCAGGAGTCATCAAACCCTTGGCAACTGGATTTACAATTACAGTCCAGAACATCAGCCCACCAGCCACAAACTCCATCACTCTGCCATGTTTTGAAGCCCATGACAGTGGCACAATGGCTCACCATTCACGCTTAAATAACTCCCTGCGTATGTCAAGTTGCCATGTCTATACATGTATGAACTTAGTTACATCAGAGTGCATCTGCAACAATGGTGAATACTGCCTGACAACTAGCATAAAACTTTAATATATATATATTATTTGAAATGAAATTGCTGCTTTATTTAAAAGAAAACTTTTACAGTCTGCTTTTTGCAATGAATGATGACGAAGAAGTAAAACAGGACTAAAAAACACAACAACCTATTGTCTTTTGAAGTAAGGAAGTAAACGTAGTGCTTAACATCCTAGGAAACTGTCAGGCTTATTAGGGAGAAGGGGGGAATGGAGGTGTGGGGGGGAGGGAGATTAGGGAGAAGGGGGGAATGGAGGTGTGGGGAGAGGGAGATTATATACCTATCACTACAGTGTCAACACCGGAATGACTGCTGCATTAAGGTGGGCAGCGTTGAGAGCCATTTCAATGTTTCATAATTGTGAGGGTCAAAGTTACAAGACAGTGTCCACAGATCACAACTTTTGAAGAGAAAGGAGAGCCAAAGCAGATTCAAACCGAGGTCCCTCTGCTTACCAGCTAGGCCAAACTGGTTCACACTGTCTTTTGAGAACAATGAGCTTCTTTTATAAACAGCACAGCTACCATTGTAACGAAAAGACAGGGCTTTGAAAATGAAAGAAAAGAAAGTCACACAGAGAGACAGAGACGGGAGAAAAACAGCACAAATAATAATAGGATTCTTACTTAGGAAAGAGAGAGAGAGAGACAGGGAGACAGAATGCAAATAAAAAGTATATGATTCATAGAGTCTTACCCAGCAGATCCACGAGCATCAATGGTATCTCCACCGCCATTTGAAGTCTCATCCATCTTATCATCTGATCAAATAATCACATATTAAATAGAAATACTTCCAAAAAGATTCTGAAAAAACAAACAGGCACTATTTTATATATATATATACATATACACACATATATACATATATATATATGTGTGTGTGTGTGTGTATTATTCCATTTGCTTTGTTTCCTTAAGGAGGGGCTTGTACCAACCACTACACACACATACACACACACACACACACACACACACACACACACACACACACACACACACACACACACACACACACACACACACACACAGGGACACTGATGTATCCCTAAAGTTAGCATAATAAATTTTTTAAGCAAAAATAACTATTAACCTACAGTTTATAAGTCATAAACAAAGCAACTGAGTAACTCACTATGTGCAGCTCGCAAACTTTACAAATGAAACAAGGAAGTTTACTTTGCTCCTGCATGCTTAAACATGAAGTCAAAGCAAAGCTATCAAATTTCAATGCAGACACTGCATTACTAGTGATAGTAATAAGCAGAAATAAATCTTAACCTTCATTTTTAATAACAGAATAATTAAATAGTTCACTATGTCTATGGACAGCTTGCAAACTTTACAAAGGAAACAAGGAAGTTCTCTTCGTGTCGTTTGTATATAAATTTATACACCCACCCACACACTGACACACCAATAAGAAGCGCACAAACACATGAACCAAGGCTCAAACAAGGCCAGGCACACCACACATTATGTAAGTACACACAGAGACTCAGGCACACCACACATTATGTAAGTACACACAGAGACTACTTAAGGTTCTTAGTCTGGCCTTCCACTACACAGTACACTACTTAAGAGTTGAAGTTGGCATATCGTAAGACCACACACACAAACACATAATATACTCTCACCCATAGCTTTAGCCCTGTCTGTGTCTGGGTCGGTCCTTTCCTCTGCAGTCACCTCTCGCTGTGTTTATATAACTGTCGTTTGTTGTGTTCCCTTGCGGGTCTAACTGCAAGAGAGAACAGAAGCTGGGTGAGTGCTTTACTCCGGCCAGTGAATTGGCACTGAGCAGGACAACGAACTGTCAGAATGCTTCACACTCTGTTTCTTCACGCTAAGCCGGTCAACCGAGGTTAATCCCCAGTAGGAAAGGACCTGCAATGACCCCACCCCCTGCTCGCTGACCCTGCTAACTTTGCCTGACTGGCTGCCCTCCCTTTGCAGCCACCCTAACCTTAGGCACACATGAAGGTGCTCTATTTTTGTTGTTGCTGTTTGTTTGTTTTTGTTGCTCTTTTTTCTTTTTCTTTTCTTGGCTTTTTCTTTCTTTCCAATCCAATGACCCATTTAAACACTTGCAATGTCCACAGCCTGAACTCAGCACAGCAGTCTTGCCACTGCATGCATCCACACAGTGGAACCTGTGGCAAAAGATCACCCCTGACAGGTCTGGAGCTACCTTTGTATTAAAGGCACTAACCTTCTCAGACTGAAATCCAAAAAAACCAAATCCCCAAGTGCTTGGAACAGGTGAAAAGAGCATGATCCGCAGATGTTAAAATAAATGTGGGACTGAAAGTTCAGTCAATTTTATAGCAAACTGGCTTTATAACTTGCTATGCCCTTTTGCGCTCCTTCCCCCATTTTATTTTGATCTCAACAAAATGTCTTTGGCATCACAAACAGAACACATGGAGCTGTTTTCTGCATAGGCCACAGAAGAAATTTATACAAGAGCAAGCTATTGTAACAGTCCTGGTATAAAAACTAACAGAGTTCTGTGCACCCCACCCTGCTAACTGTTAGTAACCAAAGTCCTGATCTAAACTGAATACAACATCAGCAATAATAACTTCCCTTAATTTTCAATTGTTTTTGTGTTTTTTCCTCTACTTTTTTATGGAAGACAAGTATAGTACAAATGTTCACTCGCACATGTAATATATTATATTTTATATAATATATATGCTCACCAGACAAATGATCAAAAATAAACTATGATAAACTGTCGCACCCAGACATTTGCTCACAGAAAATATGGCCTAAAACACACACACACACACACACACACACACACACACACACACACACACACACACACACACAAACCTTCAATAAATTAGAATAATCACTTAATTCTGTTACATGTATATAATTTTAATAATTCAGTCATGGGAAATGGTCACCGCATCAAGACTTCAAACTGAATAACTGAGCACAACTGAAAAACTACTCACACATTTGAAATTGAATAACTGAGCATAATGACAGACTGACCAATGGAAAACTGTCACACAATTGTCAGTGGGCATAACTGTCATGTGCAGAAGCAAGCAGCCATGTGTGCCAATGTGTGTGTTTAAAGTATGTAGTCACACAGTAACATCTTTAAGCTATACTGGTGAGCAAATGTCCATATACAATACTTTATGGGTAAGCAACTATCTGGCTGAGCATTTGTCCAAGCAGCATTTGCCTGGTGAGATTTGTCTATTTCTCAAACAAAACATGTTGTTTTTTAAGAATGCAGTTTGTGTTAAAACCCGCCTAGTCAGTATGAGCCTTTTTTGGGGGAGGCGGTGAGAGGGGGGGGGGGTCACACTACTGTTGAATTTCTCAGAAACTGGGTTTGACTTCCTGGTACCTGGGTGAACACAGCCTGCCACTCCCACATGGGCCTTTTCACTTTCTGCTAAGGCTGACAGTGCAGTTAGTGCAAACCTTTATAACCCAAAACTGTTCCAAGCAATGAACTGCAACGTTCAACAACTTTAAGGACGCCACTTTTGGTAGGCTACCTGACTTTTTTGTCTTAAGCAACAAACTTTATACAGTTTAGTTAACATATATATATATATATTTGAATAGATCTATACAGTAATGATACTGGGGAAGGAGGGGGGAGGGTGTACTCCACCCAACAGATTGGATCTTTTCATCAACTTACTTTATCAGGCACAGTTCTAATGTGAAGAAAACTACAATTTGTAACAGTATCTGGCATTGGCCCCGGATGCCAGCGGATCCATAACTGGAGGTACTGTGGCCAGCAATTATTAAAAGTTGACAATGAAAAGTTGATTAGGTTTGTCAAACTCAAAGACAAATATTATTCAGCTGTGTAAACTGATTTATGCAGAAATTCTGATAAATGCTGTGACTGTGAGTGTATATATATATAACATACTGTAACTGAACAAATCAATGCCCCAAATCAGTTCCTGATGCTATTATGATTAAAAAATAAGGTAATATCCATGGAAGCAGTCGGAAATTACTGGGACATTTTAAACAGCACTTCTGGTCACAAATATTAAAATCAATCAAACAGGTTCATATTTAACGAATGAAGGCCAAATTTCCAATAAAACTAAAAGTGAGTCTGATTACAGTCTGTAAAAGGCGATTTGTCAGGACTCGACTGTCTTGCCAACATCAGCACTGAGGATGGGTGCACGTTGCTCCTCGGAAACTAGATCGTGATCAAACGCGTATACGGTCAGGCTACCGAAAGAAACAAATGTAATAAAAGTCATCACATCTTGTTGCAAATTTTGGCTTTACTCACTTGATACGACTCTGTTTGGATGGTTTTGATGATAGTTGTGACCCAAAATGGTGTTTAAATTAAAAATGTCCCAGGAAATTCCGACCGCCTCCTCGGACCCACAAAAACAAAATAAATAAATAAAATTACTACTACAACAACAACAATCAATAACAAGCTCTTGCATGATCTGAAATGGGCACTTCGTGGCCTATTACAAATACACACCTTTTTTCAGAAAACACGAATCACAGAGTGAGTTAATCCCGATTCTAGCACAAAACAAAGAAAATCGATCGGTCTCGGTACTTCGTCTGCAACTATCCCAACTCAGAGACGCTGAATCAATCAAACATGTTCTGATTATGAGCAAGACAGATAGCAGATTTATAGTATGTATCTGCAATGACGAAATTGTGACGTACTTCCAGGTATACTTATTACCCTAGGTAGCGAGAAACGGGTGTGGGCACGGGTATACCCATATGTCGTCAGCAGGAAATACAAACAGTACAGTCAATATGACTCATTACAACACGGCTTCGAATTATTTTCTTTACTTGTTGCTGTGGCTTCGTTATTCTACCAAAAACGACAGAAAAATCTCAATTTTAGTCAGCTTATTTCTGCGGCAGTCATTTCACTTCAGTTTATAGGGCTGTAGATTGTTTGGGTTGTTTTTTAAACATAGAGTTCGTGTGAAGATGTTTGTGTATGGCTCTTCCAAGAGAGTTAAATTTGGTCGTCGGCGAATTTCCGGGTCACATGGGGAAAATCCTTGCTTTCGCTTTTTAGTCATGCTTACCTTGCTGACAAATAATATCGAAATCACTTCTGTTAACCTCAACCAAGCCATGTGCGCTCATGTGCCATCAACCTGTGTTTGTTGATTCTTGATTCACAGTAATTTTAAATGTAATTCTCTGCAGGATTAGCAATGCTTTAACACTGTAAAAGTGTAACAGAGCCCAGTCCTTGAAGAAGAAGAATTATGTTGGTCTAGCAACTCCGACAAACTCGAAAACTTTATTTTACAAGGATTATAGTTCAGGCTCAGTGAAACCTGTCAAACAGCTAGTCCTTGCAAAGGTACTGATTACTTAAGAGGAAAACGATACAAGGGAGGGAGAAGGACTCGAAGGAGAGAAAACGTACGAATACGCTACGTACTACGTGCTAGTGCGGTGCCTGTGTGAAATAGAACACCGACGTCGCTTCACAAACTGAAATGGACGACGGCAATAGTAATCAAAACCATGTCTTGGATGGTAAACCCACAGGATTGTTTATTTTGTGTTGTTTGTTTTGGAGCGGGCATGTATGTATACATGTATACCACCCCCAACACCCCCAACCCCACCCAGTCTTTTTTGTGGTATAATAATACAGAATTATACTTCGCACCTGCATCACACCCATTTCACATATATCTAAATGTCAGCCTCACGCATATGGTTGTGTTTTCCTGATCAACTTTTTGAATACACACATGTATATTTTCCTTACATCATTCATGCCCATTTCACTTTCATGTCAGCCTTCTGCTTGCATTCTCAGCCTCAAAAACAGTTGTGGCCCTACTAAGCAAAACCCTACCAAGCCAAGATAACAAGACTGATACCAAGCCAAGATAACTAGACTGATACCAAGCCAATATAACTAGAATGGATTGTAATTCTCTAATTTTTTGTCAGGTCATGAAGATTACAAAACAAAATTATGGATTTTTTCAGCGAAAGTACTATAACTATGGTGACATGTTGTTTTGGCCTTAACTTTCTGGCTAGAGACAATAGGATGTCAATAATGACAGTGTGAACACCCTGTGATCAGAGCCATTCTATACTGAAGATGTAATACTACTGAAACTAGTGAAAGTAATTTGTATACTTTGTCCTTCTAATTTTGTGTTAATGGTACTGCACCATAACTTAAGTGTACTGTAAGTGTAAATTATAGTTGCTGCAAGATACTAGACTGGGAGTGCCAGCATCATTCTGATGATAAGACAAGCAATTTTCTTGTCCTTTTGTTGCCTGCAGTGGTTATGTGCTGTTCGTTGTTTTTAAAATTAAGATATAATAATAAGAAAACATCCATTCTGAGACTTTTATTTTTAACGATTGTTGCTTAGTTTTTGTTGTTGTTTCTTTCAGAGAAAGATTTCTCAATGTCATCTGTCAAAGCTGCAATCAAGACACTGATGTGAGTATAACTCTTTCCACACATTGTGTGTATGGTATGTTGAATTTAAAGAAACTAACTTGGTTTCATTGTGGTTGGTGTGTGATCTTTCAGCAGCAGAGATTCTACTTGATTTTTGTGTATTTTATATATATATGTGTGTGTGTGTGTGTGTGTGTGTGTGTGTGTGTGTGTGTGTGTGTGTAAATCTACTTAGATGCTACCATCTGTATGTTTGCTCTGTGTGTGTGTGTGTGTGTGTGTGTGTGTGTGTGTGTGTGTGTGTGTGTGTGTGTGTGACTCTGTGTGTGTGTGTATGTGTGCATGTGAGAGAGAGAGAGTGTGTGTGTGTGTGAGTGTGTGTATGTGTATGTGTGTTGTGTGTGTGTCTGTAGTGTGTGAAGGGATCAAATGTCGTCGAGCGATTCTGTGGCCACCGCAACTGAGAACCCTAGCAGGTTAGGTTATAAACATGTCTGCATTAATTACTTGCACAAATGTATGGCATCTCATGACTGTCAGAAGTGATCCAGCACACACACTCACTCACTCACAGAATCGTTCTATTTTTTTCTGCTCAACTCCCACCTCTCTCTTTCAACACAAATTCAAGTGGAGAATGAAAGTTCCAAATATTGAATCAAAATCATAGTCACAAGCATGTCATAAGCAGACAAAAGAAGGGGTTAGAAGGCACAAAGGTTTGAAAAGCCAGTATAGCTAGGTAAACTTTATCTGGTTGTCTCATTCCCTGAGAATTTAACGTGAACAACAGTTAAGTCAACACAAAATCATCTGTGTGGGTTACGAAAGTCTGAGCTACAAACCTGTGAAAGGACAGTTCACAACCGATGTATCATCAAAATAATCGCCTCACTTTATTTCTCAGTAGGGTCTTACACTGAATTTATGGAAGAAAACTTTAAGGTATCTTCCAAGTCTGTGGATAGTGGAAGATGGAATACACAAGAGAATTATTTATGGAAAAGTCAAACCAAAGCTAATCACGGAGTGACGGACTATCATAGAGCTGGCCTTTTCACATAATATTAAATAGAAAAGTTGAACCTGTTAATTGCGGATACGTGGAACAGGCCTTTTCTAACCAGTAAAATAAAGGAACTCCATTAGGAGGTTTAGATTAGAAATATATAGAATGGAAAAAATGGAGCCAGGCTCAGATAACGAACCTGACCTGTCAGTCAGAACATCTGTAGCGATACACAGTTTAAGATTCAACACATCAATCATGAAATGAAAAAAGTGTTATAACCTATATTTGAAACAACTCGTGGCTACCACAAAGCTGCCCCTGTACTTAATCATTTAAGAGAACTCGAAAAAAAAATGAAACATCAGCGATGCTAGATCTTATGGCAAGATCAAACAACAACAAAGCTACAACAATCAAACAACAATAAAACACTAGTCCAAAATCTAGGAAGGTAAAAGATAGACAAACCAACCTGTTTGATATGGATTAAGTTGGGTCTAAAGCAAAACTCTAGTTGCGTGAATGAAAAACTTGGAGACTTAGAGACTGACGAACTTGGAGATTGACTGGGAGACTTGGCAAAGTGACTCCAAAAGAGGGCACACAGTCCTTAAATTTCTGTGAGGGTGAGTGGTGCGGGGATTAAAATGGAGGGTCTTTTATATCTTCAAAAATACGGCATCAGTGGCCCAGAATTTGGAAGAAAAGAAGAATTAGTAACAGAAAGGGGAAGGCAGCTCTTCCATGCCCGTGCATGAACAGGGAGGCTTGTTGTCTACAGCTCGGCCAACTGACTGGCGCTAACTGGAACCATCCTTTGGCCAGTGGCTTCACATGGGAAAGGAGAATACTGCACACCACGACCGCACTAAGACCCAGTATCAACAAACTAGTGACCGACAGAGATAAAAACATTATCAGTCTTAACTTTTCAACTACAAGACTTGCAGAGACCATTTCAACAATAGTTTAGCTAAATCTGGTGAAATGCATATTTAACAAAAGGATCGGTAACCCAATGTACTCTAATAAAAAGGATTTTTCTCCACATATGTGAGTGTGAGCATGTGTGTGATTGAACAAAAGGATTGGTAACCCAATGTACTTTATTAAAAAGGACTTTTCTCCACATATGTGAGTGTGAGCATGTGTGTGTGTGTATGTGTGAGAGAGAGAGAGAGAGAGAGAGAGTGTGTGTGTGTGAGAGAGAGAGAGAGAGAGAGAGAGAGAGTGTGTGTGTGTGTGTGTGTGTGTGTGTGTGTGTGTGTGTGCATACTGCCAAGTACTGAATGAGGGGAGTGGGTTGTGTATTGTATGTAGAGAAACAGACACACAGAGGAAGAGGCACACAGAGAGAGTCCCATTTGCTGCTGAGCTGCAGGGGGGTTATGGTGTTTTGTGGTTGAGTGTTTCTTATCTGATACAGTGATAGCTGTGTTCACAGCCAGTTTCTGATCTGATAGTCAGCTGAGTTGACAGCCAGTTTCTGATCTGATAATCAGCTGTTCTGACAAGTCAGCTGTGCTGACAGTCAGCTGTATTTTAGGTTTACGTAATTTTGCGTTAATTTAACAATAACAGTACAGTTCACTCATCCCATCAGGAAATTAAAGAAAAGAAAGGGGGAAATTTTAACTATGTCTTTTTGAGGTATAGTGGAATCTTTGATGAAAGACCAGCCTGATTAGAGACCAGCCCTGTTTTCAGACTACTTCTTCCCAACCACTCCCTTTAAATTTCCATTTCCATGTTATTGTTATAAACCTCTCACTATGGATCAGCCCTGTTCTTGATACTACTTTTTTCCGTCCACTCCCTTTAAATTTCCATTTCCATGTTCTTTTTTGTAAACCTCTCACTATGGACCAGCCCTGTTTTTGAGACTACTTTTTCTTTCTTCCATCTTCTCCCTTTACATTTCCATGTTCTAAACCTCTCACTATGGACCAGCCCTGTTTTTGAGACTACTTTTTCTTTCTTCCATCTTCTCCCTTTACATTTCCATTTCCATGTTATAAACCTCTCACTATGGACCAGCCCTGTTTTTGAGACTACTTTTTCCAACCACTCCCTTTAAGTTTCCATTTCCATGTTAAAAACCTCTCACTATGGACCAGCCCTGTTTTTGAGACTACTTTTTCCAACCACTCCCTTTAAGTTTCCATTTCCATGTTAAAAACCTCTCACTATGGACCAGCCCTGTTTTTGAGACTACTTTTTCCAACCACTCCCTTTATGTTTCCATTTCCATGTTATAAACCTCTTACTATGGACCAGCCCTGTTTTTGAGACTACTTTTTCTCTCTTCCATCTTCTCCCTTTAAATTTCCATTTCCATGTTCTAAACCTCTCACTATGGACCAGCCCTGTTTTTGAGACTACTTTTTCCAACCACTCCCTTTATGTTTCCATTTCCATGTTATAAACCTCTCACTATGGACCAGCCCTGTTTTTGAGACTACTTTTTCCAACCAGTCCCTTTAAATTTCCATTTCCATGTTCTAAACCTCTCACTATGGACCAGCCTTGTTTTTGAGACTACTTTTTCCAACCACTCCCTTTACGTTTCCATTTCCATGTTATAAACCTCTCACTATGGACCAGCCCTGTTTTTGAGACTACTTTTTTCCAACCACTCCCTTTAAGTTTCCATTTCCATGTTAAAAACCTCTCACTATGGACCAGCCCTGTTTTTGAGACTACTTTTTCCAACCACTCCCTTTATGTTTCCATTTCCATGTTATAAACCTCTCACTATGGACCAGCCCTGTTTTTGAGACTACTTTTTCCAACCACTCCCTTTATGTTTCCATTTCCATGTTATAAACCTCTCACTATGGACCAGCCCTGTTTTTGAGACTACTTTTTCCAACCACTCCCTTTACGTTTCCATTTCCATGTTATAAACCTCTCACTATGGACCAGCCCTGTTTTTGAGACTACTTTTTCCAACCACTCCCTTTACGTTTCCATTTCCATGTTATAAACCTCTCACTATGGACCAGCCCTGTTTTTGAGACTACTTTTTCCAACCACTCCCTTTAAGTTTCCATTTCCATGTTAAAAACCTCTCACTATGGACCAGCCCTGTTTTTGAGACTACTTTTTCCAACCACTCCCTTTATGTTTCCATTTCCATGTTATAAACCTCTTACTATGGACCAGCCCTGTTTTTGAGACTACTTTTTCTCTCTTCCATCTTCTCCCTTTAAATTTCCATTTCCATGTTCTAAACCTCTCACTATGGACCAGCCCTGTTTTTGAGACTACTTTTTCCAACCACTCCCTTTATGTTTCCATTTCCATGTTATAAACCTCTCACTATGGACCAGCCCTGTTTTTGAGACTACTTTTTCCAACCAGTCCCTTTAAATTTCCATTTCCATGTTCTAAACCTCTCACTATGGACCAGCCTTGTTTTTGAGACTACTTTTTCCAACCACTCCCTTTACGTTTCCATTTCCATGTTAAAAACCTCTCACTATGGACCAGCCCTGTTTTTGAGACTACTTTTTTCCAACCACTCCCTTTAAGTTTCCATTTCCATGTTAAAAACCTCTCACTATGGACCAGCCCTGTTTTTGAGACTACTTTTTCCAACCACTCCCTTTATGTTTCCATTTCCATGTTATAAACCTCTCACTATGGACCAGCCCTGTTTTTGAGACTACTTTTTCCAACCACTCCCTTTATGTTTCCATTTCCATGTTATAAACCTCTCACTATGGACCAGCCCTGTTTTTGAGACTACTTTTTCCAACCACTCCCTTTACGTTTCCATTTCCATGTTATAAACCTCTCACTATGGACCAGCCCTGTTTTTGAGACTACTTTTTTCCAACCACTCCCTTTAAGTTTCCATTTCCATGTTCTAAACCTCTCACTATGGACCAGCCCCTTGTAGGAGCACATGTATCATTGGCAGCAGCTGCCCCAAGTATCATTTTTTGTTGCGATGAAAGTTTTGTCGTGACAAACACATGTTTGTTATGACAGTTATTTGTCATGACAAAACTTTTGTCATGACCAAAAATTTGTCGTGACAAAAGTTTTGTCATGGCAAGCATACCTTTGTCGCGACAACGGACGTGTTTTTACAGCCATGATATTTGTGGGAGATCCCACCAATGATACACATGCCACATATGATGATGATGATGAAGTGATGCTTAATGTCCTCAGATGTCAGTTGACATATTAGGGACAAGTTGTGACCAATGCCGAAGCATGGTTCAATAATTCTTTACGTCCACGGAAACCAGAAGGTTCGTTAGGACGGACAGCCCAGGACGTCCACCTCGACTCTCACACAGGTCCTGAACTATGATGCCACATATGCTTGATCGTCTGCTTAAAACTGACCTCTTCAAACAATATTTTGATCCGTAATAGCTTTTCTGCAGCACAAATCTTGAACTCGCTCTTTTGCTCTCTGTCACAGTTCTTCTAGCCCTGCCTTCAAATTAGTCTTTAAAACTTAGCCCCCCCCGCCCCCCCCAACCCACCCCCTCGCCCCCAGTCCTTGGTTGTGTGTAAGTGTGTTCTTTATTGCCATTATGGGGGTGTGCAATCGTGTGTGTGTGTACATGTGTGTGTGTGTGTGTTTTACCATGCTTTGTATGAAAATGTTGATAAATTTGTGTGTGTTTTGTTTGCTTGTTTATATATACTTTTGAATATATGGGTATTTGTGTATTGTATGTTTTTCTTTAAGTTGTAAAGCACTTTGAGTCTCCCAAAAACACTGTATAATTATTATTTTTAGAGCCATTTTAAACGAAAAGTTTCGCTGTACATCTATAGATTACCACTGCTTTTCTTTGTCATCTCCAGAAATCCGTTGCTGTCAGAGCACGAAAAAACAGAGGCTGTCATGTGGGATGCAGCTGATGAATACAGCACTGGTCATGGCCGCCGTGGTACTGCTGTTGTCATCATCAATGAAACATTCAGGGGCCATAAGGGCCGAACAGGGAGCCAGCTTGATGCTGACAATCTCTGTCGCACTTTCTCCCTGCTGGGTTTTGAAGTTCGACTCATCACAGACTGTACACTGAGGGACTTGAAACATGCATTGGAAACAGGTCAGAATCAGGCTGACAATTTTATAGTATGTATACGTGTGGCTACTTTTGTGTCACTTTGTTTTTGTTTTACCAGTTTGGTTATTTGTTTTGTGTTTTTATTTGGTATACATGTTTTTTTGTTTTGTTTTGCTTTCTTTTCCCCACTTGGGCTCATTACCTGGGAAACTGACCAGAAATTACTAACATCCTGACTGACCAGCTAAAACTGTACATGTCTGTGGTTGTGGGTGCATATCACACTCCGAGCATCGCTTTCTGACACCTTCCTCCAAACTCTGCCAGATTTAGTTACGCCATTGAAGGGGCACTCTTTATCTCCGCACAGCTGTCCAGCGACGCGGTCAGCGCCCTCCGAAAGGTTCAGGTACTAATATGACTGTAGAAGCAACCCAGCGCCAAAGCACGCACGTAAACATGAGACGCATCCACCCCAGGTAAAAAATAAAAGAGTTCCGTTTCGATTCAAACGATTGTGGTTTTATTTATGCTGGTGTAAACTTCATGGCAGCTGTAAATGACACGCCTTGTTTTATTTGTTTGTAATAAACGTACTACTGTTTGAGCACCAACAAAAAAACTGCTCGTTAGCTGACAGTTTTCTGGACCCTATGGCTTAACTAAATATGGCAGTGGTTGAAGGAAGGATGTCGTAAACCAATGCTTGGAGTTTGGGTGCATATATGTGTGTGTGTGCCCATATGTGTGTGTTGTGTGTGTGCATGTTTGGTTTGTGTGTCAGTCACTGTGTGTATGTGTGTGTGTGTGTGTGTGTGTGTGTGTGTGTGTGTGTGTGTGAGAGAGAGAGAGAGTGTGTGTGTCTGTGTGTGTACACATGTATGTGGTGGGATGGGTTGAGGAAGTAACTTTTTTCTTCTGCTGTAGACATGTATTTGTGTTTGGTTTAAGATCAGTTGAAAAATATGTATATTATATTATTTGTGTTTGGTTTTTAGTTCAGTAAAAAATATATATAAATTGCATCTCATTGTTTCAGTCGCCAAGGAAGACCACTCTGACTCTGACTGTTTCGTTCTGGCTATGTCCAGCCATGGAGATCAGTTGATGGAGGATGAGAAATCAGCACGACTGACAAAGACAGTGCGGGAGGATGTTGTATTCTGCACAGACTTCTACATGACCACACGCCAGCTTCTTCTTCATTTCTCAGACACTAACTGCCCAACATTGGCAGGAAAGCCACGCCTCTTTTTCCTGCAGGTATAGATATTAACAGCGACGCATTGTTTGCGTCAGTTTTGATCTGAGATCTGATATTATGAGATATAATATGAGATATACACAATCGGAAGAAAAGCTACATCTGTTTTTCCTGCAGGTATATATAATATGCTAACAGTGAGGCATTGTTTTGTTCAGTTTTTATGTTATGAGACATATGTAATATGCAATTGGAAGGAAAGCTACGTCAGTTTTTCCTGCAGGTATAGATACCAGCAGCAAGGCATTGTTTGGGTCAATTTTGATGTTAGGAGACAGATATAGATATATACACACAACTGGAATGAAAGCTACATCTGTGTTTCCTGCAGGTATAGACATTAGCAGCAAGGCATTGTTTGGGTCAATTTTGATGTTAGGAGACAGATATATATAGATATATACACACAACTGGAATGAAAGCTACATCTGTGTTTCCTGCAGGTATAGACATTAGCAGCAGAGGCATTGTTTGGGTCAGTGTTGATGTTATGGGATATATACAACTCAAAGGAAAGCTACGTCAATTTGTCCCGCAGGTATAAACATTAGCAGCAAGGGCTGCAAGGCATTGTTTGGGTCATTTCTTATGTTATGGGAGATATACAACTCAAAGGAAAGCTACATCAGATTTTACTACAGGTATAGATATTAGTAGTGATGCATTGTTTGGGTCAGTTTTGGTGTTATGAGATATATATATACAACTGGAAGGAAAACTACGTCAGTTTTTCCTGCAGGTGTAGATATTAGCAGCGAAGCATTGTTAGGGTCAGTTTTGATGTTGGGAGCTAAATACAACAGGAAGGAAAACTAAATCTGTTTGTCCAGCAGGTATAGGTATTAGCAGTGAGGCATTGTTTGTGGCAGTTTTGATGTTGTGAGATATATACAGTTGGAAGGAAAGCTACATCTGTTTTATTATACAGTTGGAAGGAAAGCTACATCTGTTTTTCCTGCAGGTATAGACACTGCCAGCCAGGCATTGTCTGGGTCGGTGATGATGAGTTGATGCTTAATGTCCTCAGATGTCATTTGACATATTAGGGACAAGTTGTGACCAATGCGAAGCACGGTTCAATAAAATCCACATACGTAAGGTGTATGCGTGTTTAGCTGTAACCTGCCACCTGCACTTTTGGCAGAATGACCGGGATTTTTTACGTGCTACTGTGGTAACACAGGGGTGGAACGGATACCGAAATAAGAGTCAGCACAGAAAGTCGACCCTGGAGAAGAAAATTCTCCCGCCGTTCCAGCAGGGATTCAAACCCGCGACCTTTCAATCACGAGTCCGGTGCTCTAACCACTGAGCTATCCCCGCCCCCTGTCTGGGTCGGTTTTGATGCTATGAGATATATAGCTATACAACTGGAAGGAAAGCTATACCAGTTTTTTCTCCAGGTATAGCTACTAATAGTGAGGCATTGTTTTGGTCATTTGTTATGTTATATGTACAACTGGAAGGAAAGCTACACCAGTTTTTCCTCCAGGTATAGCTACTAATAGTGAGGCATTGTTTTGGTCATTTGTTATGTTATAAGATATGTACATGCAAACCATTTCTTTTACATGATGTTTGTCCATGCAGTGCATATGCAAATAAGTTTAATAAGCCTTAATAGCTTAGCTAAGATCTATATTTATATAACGTCTCAAAAGTTCAAAATTGCACTTGAAAGGTAAACATATATCCACCTAAATCCCATTCAATTTTCAGGCATGCCGCGGGAGCCAGCTGGATGAAGGTCAAGAGGTGAAGGTCATTCACTCTTCAGAGGATCAAGCGGCTGACGAGTTGGATGCTGTGGTTGAACCTCCTGAAGTGGTTGTCTCCCCTGCCCCATGCTTCAAGGATTTCCTCGTCATGTACGCCACCCCACCAGGTTTGTTTCTCACTGTTGTGAAATTCTGTTTCAGACAAGCACCCATACCTGCTCATCCAGCTTAATCTGTAGGTGACAGTGCAAGGGTGGGACCCTAATGAGTTAGTTTTGGGATTTTTAGGGCTCATCAACCGTACAGGGTCACCTCAGGACGATCTAAGATGGTTAGCTGATGGTGCATTGGTCTTACAGTTTGACCCCCACCCCCTACCCCCCAGACCTCCTCAGTTAAAGGATATCCAAGTGAAGAAGCTTCATGGGGCCATACTGTTAGCAGTAATGGAGATATATAGTTGTGGCAAACATTTCATTCTCTGTAATTAAGATGAAAGTGGAAAACTGACTGGAAGGAAAAGAGAAAAAGAAAAGGGGGAAAAAAATGCAGGATGGGGGTGGGGATGAGAAACAGACAAAACGTAACCATCCAAAATTGAAATTCTGTTCTATTTTTGGTGGCATCTGATTGAGTCTGTCTCGTCCACCTTCCTCTTTTTTTCTTCTCGCTCTCTTCTTTTTTTGATAATGGTCTTGGAATCCAAGGCTGTTCAGTTACAGCATAATTAGTAAGCAACTGGATTTTAATGTCAACCACTCAGGGGTACCCACAAAGTCTTGATTTTGATGGGGTACCCACAAAGTCTTGATTTTGATAGCTTGCAATCCATGTTCCTTTCAGGCTACTTTGCCTTCCGACGGCCAACAGACGGGTCATGGTTCATCCAAGCACTATGCTCTGTGCTAGAAAAGAGTGACGGCACTCATGATGTCTTGCAGCTTTTGACACGCGTTGTGAACATAGTGGCTCAGGAATATGTCTCGCGTGCTCCTCTTAACCCCAAAATCGACAACAAGAAGCAGACACCATGCATTTACTCCATGCTGACCAGGGACCTGCACTGGAAAGTCAAAGAACAGCCTGGAAAGATTCTCACATGGCCGTGATCAGGGTCCCTCACTGGAAAGTCAGGGAACAGCCTGGAAAAGTTCTCACATGGCT
This sequence comes from Alviniconcha strummeri, assembly GCA_963584105.1. NCBI lineage: Eukaryota > Metazoa > Mollusca > Gastropoda > Provannidae > Alviniconcha > Alviniconcha strummeri. The sequence goes on along the minus strand of OY757541.1, from coordinate 16,798,411 downwards.
GTGACCGGATGGTATCTGCGCTGCATGACTCCAAATAAATCATATCCATGGAGCAAATGTGTGACAGGTTCAGACATTCCACCTTTCAGGCTGGTGAGATACAAGTGCTGCCTTCATTGTCTGATGCTTGTTTAAGAAAAGAAACCAAAAAAAGAATTTTGAATGGACATTGACACACCCCAGTAAACATGCTGAATTCTGTCCACATCCAATCCGGATCAGCTTGGAATCATTGGAAAGAATTCTTGAAGCACCAGTTTGCTTCTGGACCAATCCGTTTGGCCCAAACCTGACAGTCACCCAGAACTAAATCAGATCTGGGCTGGTTTTGCACAACATGATCCAGGACATCTGTGGAAAAATGCAATCAAGTCTGAAAATGAGAAACTGGTAGTGGGCCAGTTGCACCCTGGGCCCAATGACTCCTGCACACTAGCTTGCTTCCGGACCAGATGTGTTTGGCCAAACCCTGATCAGGCCATCCAGATTGGATCCAGGTCAGTTTTGCACAGTATGATCCATGCTGGGAAGTCAGATCTGGCATATTCGATCCAGCCCAATTCTTGCTGCATGCTGGCCACATTGGCTATAATTGGCTGTAATCAAAATGCTTCCAGATCGAATTCAGCATGTTTACTGGGACATTATCAGGATTTTATTCAAATATTCAGTAGTTGTTAAAATGCATCAGTCCCATCCATTCTGAGCCAGCATGTGCTTGCAGTTTTTATTTCCCGACAATTGATGATTGATTGTGACAAATAACACATATTCTTCTACCTTAGTATTTTTTAATTCTGCTCAGTGCTTTTCGAAAAATGCACCCTATTTTCCATTGGAGCACCTAGGATCGTTGCTGCTGTTTTGGTGGGTGGGGAGGGGGTGGCTTCTTGTTGTTGCATTTCTTTGTTTTTGTTGTTGTTGATTTTCTTCCCTCTGCCAAGTGCTCTATGCCTTCAAACCCTAAGTGGTAAAACTGTTTTCATGAACAGTTGCATATGGTCAAGCCACCCAAAGACAGAGAGGTTCAGTGAAGATAAAAAGCGTCTTCAGTGGACTGAAGATAAACTCACTGAAATTGTAAAAAATGTTTAGCTAATTTTATGCGACTTCAGTTGATGTAAAGCTGAAACATCCTCTAAAAAGATGTTGCTGTACTTGTGTTACAGATTTTGAGTGCTAATTAACTACCTTGTGTGTTAAAGATGTGAAGCTATTTCATTTTAAACTCAGATGGGTGTATTTTTTGTTTTTGTTGGGGGTGGGGGGGCAAGCTTTATTGCAGTGATGCACCTTGAGTAATGAGTGAACTTTGATCGGGTTTGGTTTGGTTTGGGTTATTTGTTGTTGTTGCTTCTTTATTTCCTTCTTATTATTATTTTGACTTAATTGACAGAATATCTACAATTGTAGGTAGTCTCCCTTTGCATGATGATTCTGTTACAAATTAAGGGTTTATTCACAACTTTTTCATGTACCATGAGTCAGTGCATGGGGCCCTGCCATGTTGGGCCTTGGCTGATTGAGTTTAGTGGAGTTTCACCGAGTTGTTTTCCACTTTCTTGCTTGGCTAACTTTTGGGATATCATAGCTGTCAACCCCTTTTGGGAGTAAATCTTAGTCCAGAGTTTGTGAACCTGTATTTCCCTTATGCAGGCCGGTGTCTTTTGGGTTTTTTGCTGGTGGCAGAGGCATTTTGAATTCTGACCAGCACATGCGGGAGTGGAAGGAAGAAGGAATGTTGTGTGAAATACACATGCGTGACTTCAAATCTCACTTCTGATGAGATTTCTTAGCCTGTTGCATTAGGCCAGTCAGTGTCCATTTGGCGATGGTGTGTCGGCTGCTCATTCAACAGTTTTTGAATCTTTTTGATCAGTTTAAAACAACAACAGAATCTCTTGAAAATTATGTTTTCCTGTATCCATTTTCCAATATGGCCATACAACACACCCCCACCCCCAAAAAATAATAATGAAAAAACTGTATTTTATACTGGTAAACTGTATGGGTTGACAGGTATGGGATATATCACTCATAAAACTGAAAGTCTTATTCAATCCATTGTTCAAGACAATTCTTTATTCAGTGTCATGATCAGGAAAGTTATGAATATATGTAGACAATAGGGATTTTTATCAGCTGGGATTAATTGTTTTTATTGATTACATTACATTTTTAGCACTTTGATTTGTATCTCTGGTTGTGCATTGGCAAGTCACCATAAGCACAGGCCACTCTTCGTGGACATGAACAATGCAAACTGACAACTGGTTGCTTGGCAGACAGATTTATTCTGTTAAAAAATGTTCCCTCCTGGCTGTTGTTGTGATCAGGTGGGGTTTTAGCTTTTTAAATACCTGCAGTGTTCCTTACTTTGCACAGAACCTGTGTGTTCGATGCAACCCACGTGCCCCATGTGCATGCACTTGCCATATTCCAATGTTTGTTCTTTGTATTGTATATATCCTATGCTTGTGTCATTTTGTAAACTTGTCTGTTTATTTATTTGTTTGTACCCCAAGGTAGTGTGGGTTTTCCCCTGATCTAGTTCACATGTGCTTTTTGGTTTGTTTGTGTGTGTGTGTGTGTGTGTGTGTGTGTGTGAGTGTGTGTGTGTGTGTGTGAGTGTGTGTGTGTGTGTGTGTGAGTGTGTGTGTGTGTGTGTGTGTGTGTGTGTGTGTGTGTGTGTTGGTGTTGGTGATGGTGGTGTCTCCTATCCTTACTTTGGGGATGGGGTGGGGGTTGAGATGGGGACGTCACTCATCTAGGTATTTCCGTGCCTTTGCCTTACCTTGAGTGGACAGGTGGTTCACTGTATTCCCCGGGTAAAGACAGATCCAAAGTAAAAGGAAAGCAGCACAGTTAGGGGTTTTTTCTTGGTCATTTGCTCAGACATGAACTCCATTAGGTGGTACGTATGCTGCTGTACACTGGAGGTTCTCCACAGGGCCATACAGCTTCTCCTTCACCGCTGTGTCAGCAGGGCCAAGTTTCTGCTCTCAGATTCTGCTGGGTCTGACAGTCCTGCAAAAAGTGTTCCACTGCCCTTCGCAGGAGTTACGAAGTAAAAAAAAACACTGATGGTCAAGACTTTAGACTCAGTAATTCCAGAGTGTGCTGTTACTGCAGTCTTACCTAGGTATGATGCCGGGTTGTGAAAGTGCTCAGTGATTTTAAGATGCTCAGTTTCTCAAACATTTTGTATCTTCGAAGAGTTATCTACACGGAAAACGGCTGTGTAGGACATATTGTCCCGAGTCTGCAAAGTCAGTAGAACAGTGTCCTGGGCCTGGCAAAATCATAGGAGATCGCCAGAGGGAAGTAGTCAATAGGGTGAAATACCGCACATGGCGGTGCATGTTCTAGTACACTGCAATCACATTTTTGTGTGCCTTTTCCCTGTTAGTACTGAAACTTGGTTTCAAAACTGTAATTAGTTCACCATTAACCACATGCAACACAGCTGCTGAGCTTGTTTGTAAAAAAGTCTTGGTGCCCACCACCACCACCCCCTACCCGACACCTTTCATGCCATTCCTGTCCATTTTACATTTGCAATCAAAATCAAACAGGCAGCAGTATTTCATAGGAATTTCCACTTGTGTCTGAACAACTGAAACTTTTCTGAAGGTTACATCGCTTTGGTATAGTTGTGTTTTGTGGTCTCGCTGTGTGTCAACTGTTAAATAACTGGACCCATACCTAGCAATTCATAAACATTTTTTAACTAGTTTTGATGGCAGCAAAAAAAAAAAAGAAAAAAAAAAAGAAAAAAATCCAGGATGCATGACAGCTTCCAACAACCAGTTGTTGAACAAAAGTCTGGAATGCGATCAGACAATCAGTTTCAACTGTAGTCGGTCTCTGTCTGAAGTCTGAGCCCAAAGTTGATCTCTGTTCAAATCCCATTCAGGGTTGGTTTATGCTTTGGTTGTCACTTCAAGCATACAGATCAATATAAACTACATCATTTGGGACTTTGTTTTCATTTACAGAAAGCCACTGATATATTATTAGACACATGTATGCTCTTCAGCATATATTTTCGGCAATGGTACCACCTGAATGGGGGTCTGCAGCTCCTTTTCTGCTAGTCTGAACTCAGTATGTGAATCAGTTTTATGCTTCTGCTTTGTTTGTATGTGAATGGAATCTTAAGCTGCCATTTGTTTTATCCAGCTATTATTGTGTTATTTGAACATTGTCAAATTCTACCATGGTTGCACATTTACATGATTTACATGTTATGCCTTTCTCGTAGCGTTGGATTTGATAACCTTTTGGTTTCATATACATTTTACTTCAGTTCAGACTGTTTACATGTTTTTATCAACCACAGCTGGGTTTGTATTTTTTACAGATTACACATGTTTAATTTGTGCTGTAAAGCATGCACAAGATTTTAGATTTTGTTGTTGTTGCATCACTATCTTGTTGTCTATCTCTATATCTTGTATACATATAGGTATCTGTTTTTTTGAGATTATTACCAGTATTTGCCACACTGCAAACTGATCTTGCTATAAAGGTTTGTTGTTTGATTTGTTTCCTTTTTTATTTGGTTCTTTGACTTGCAATAATTATGAACATTTTATGTTGATGAATATATCATAATTCTGTTGTTTTTGTTATTGCCATAATTATTTATGTGCACATTTTTGTGTGTATGTGTGTGACTTTACATGCCCCTCTCAAAATGTCTGGTAGTGGTATGTGGGTTTGTTGCATTAACCTTTCTCACTTTTTGAGAGTATTAGACCATTACTGGCAGGCACAAAGAAACAAAACAAACAAAAACCACAACAACAAAAACAGAGGCAAAATTTAAGCCAATACCACATTGATTACAAGTGTTATAAGCTTTTCAAAACAAGGAGGTGTGTACAGTCAGCATGTTATGTGGATGGTTATACCTGCAGATTAATCAGAGAGCAACCTCTGCTGGTAGTTGAAAGCCAGCTGTTACAGCCCCACTGAACATGTTAACAATGGCATATATATCACCACAAACACCACCCAACCCCCAACATAAACACACACACATGCAGAAATGCACACACACATGCATGCATGCACGCACACACACACACACACATACACACACACACACACACACACACACACACACACACACACACACACACACACACACACACACACACACACACACACCACACACGCACACACACACACGCACACACACACACACACAAACCAAAAACAAACACACACAACACATCCACACACACGCACACACACGCACACACACACACACACACACACACACACACACACACACACACCAAAAACAAACACACATCCACACACACACGCACGCATGCATGCACGCACGCACACACACACACACACACACACACACACACACACACACACACACACACACACACACACACACACACACACACACACACACACACACATACCACAAACACACACACATACACCAAGTTGTTCAACTTGAAGAGTTGGGTTTCGAGAATATTGTGGTGGCTGTCCTTTTCAAATGTACATCCTGAGACACTGCCGTCATGTTCATGTTCCACCACAGGATCATGTGAGTCCAGCTTCTAAAATCAAATGAAAATTAATCTACAGTACAGTACTTTGATTTGCCTAAGTTCAGCTGCTGTAAATAATAACTGTCTAAAGTGCTGTTTTGCAGTTGCCTTATTTTGCCAGGCAGCATTCATTGCTGGTTCCATTTTATGTCACATTTTGCAGTTGCGTGTTGTTAGCTCTATAAACACCCCACAAACACAGATGTTGCTCTGAATTATATTCCCAGCTGTTGCGACAAGCTGCATGATTACTTGTCGAAGCCTCATAACAACAAAATTGCCTTTGGTAGGAGTTCATTAAACATGTTTTCTTACAAACAACTGTAACTCTGTGTGTGTGTGTGTGTGTGTGTGTGTGTGTGTGTGTGTGTGTGTGTGTGTGTGTGTGTGTGTGTGTTTGTTTCTCCATTTTTATTTAGTTTTTAGTTATTGTTTTTTGTGGTGAGTATGATGGTGGTGGTTTTGCTTGTGCTTTTTCCCATAGTGGGGTACCGCGTGGGTGCAGAAATGAATGCCTCTGACTGTGTGTTGAGAATCCAGAGATTGTTTGCATGCTCTTTTTCCCATACGCACTGGAAATGTCTGGGTGCAGAAACAAATGCCTCCACCCATTCGTCGAGAATCCAGAGATTGTTCATTAGACTGCCTCCACCCATTCATCGAGAATCCAGAGATTGTTCATTGGACTTCTTAACACCAAGTTGTCTCCAGAGAGATACTGGCACTGACCAAGATCCCAGGAGGCCGTGGGAAGGCACATTATACTTAACTCCGCACTGTCGCCGCCAAAATGATTTCCCTGCATTACGACTGGCTTTAATGCTGCATTCACTGTGTGGGCAAATTAGTGTCCATGATCCATGTTTGTTTTAAGAGAAACGAGAGCCAAAATGGGGGGGGGGGGGGGGGGAATTGAACCAACATCATCTGTTTGATAGCCTAACACCTTACCACTAAGCCAAACCAGCTCACATAATCCAATGATTCATCTTCAAATATTGCTTTACATCCTCAGAGACCATAAGAACGTCTACCTCGACTTCCACACAGTTCCTGAACTCTGCCTTCTAATGTTCATGCTTTACATCCACTGAGACTGTAAGGACTGTTAGGGACAGGGAGCCCAGGATGGCCACCTCCACGTTGACACAGCTCCTGATCAGTATGGCCCTGAGTTCAGTGTTGCTTTACGTCCACAGAGACCATAAGGATTATTAGGGATGGGGAGCCCAGGATGTCCACCTCAACTTTCACACAGCTCCTGAGCTCTGAATCTGAAGATAGGTAGGTAGTGTTGCTTAATGTGCTCAGATGTCAGTTGACATATTAGGGACAAGCTGAGACCAATGCCGAAGCATGGTTCAATATAGCTTTACGTCCACGGAAACCAGAAGGCTAGTTAGGATGAACAGCCCAGGACGGCCAACTCGACTCTCACACAGCTCCTGAACTATGAGTAGAATCTGAAGATCAGAATGGTCCTACCTTTAAGTCTAGAGTAGGACAGAATGTAGCGGATCAGCTTTGCACACTTCGTCTTTTGACAGGAATGATATTCTGCCTGCATTTCAAGTGTATATGTATACATGAAGTGAGCGTGTGTGTGTGTGTGGGGGGGGGGGGGGGTTGTGAGAGAGAGAGAGAGAGAGAGAGTGTGTGTGTGCTACGGTGTGTGAGTGTGCGTGTGTGTGACTTTATGTCTGTGAATCCGGCGCATTAGCCAGCTTTGAACACGAAATGCCAGCAATGCCATTTACTTGATCAGGACAATAGGATCACCTTGTCTTGCCCATCAAAAGGCATCCACTCTTAACCTTTTGTGTGTTTTGGTCTTTCTTCTTTTCCTCCACCTTTGCTTTTGACGCTAGTGGCCATCTTATAGCTGTTGTTGTTGTTGATTGTTTTTATGAGCCGGGAATGAAGCTTTCAGGTGGGCGGCACTACATTCAGAGGGAAGTGGGATGACTGCCTGTCTTACCCAAAGAGCACGACTTGAAAAGCCATATGAGGCAAGCAGCCATTTTCATAACTGCAAAACGAACGTAACAGACGTTGTTGGGTGTGT
>OY757541.1:16715349-16790564 GCA_963584105.1 Alviniconcha strummeri | reverse complement strand
ACCAATTGTTTATCCGTCTGCCTATGTTCATAAGTGTACGTTACACAACTGAATGTCCCTCGTGTATGTGAGAATTCTCTCTCTCTCTCTCAGTTTTCTCTCTGAGAGAGTGAACGTGTGTGTGTGTGTGTGTGTGTGTGTGTGTGTGTGTGTGTGTGTGTGTGTGTGTGTGTGTGTGCGTGCGTGCGTGCGTGCGTGCATGCATGCGCGCGCCGGCCACTATGTATGTGTTTTGTTATTGTCTTAGTATTTTCCTCTGGTATGTTTGCTAGCGCACACAATGAGAGTTGTGGCTTACTTGGCTGAACCCATCATGGTTATGGATCATAGTCTGCAACCCTCTCTCTCTCTCTTGCTGTGCATATTAGACGATTGTATTACACATATATACGCACACGCAGCGACACACACACACACACACACACACACACACACTTTCTTTTTCGGATATCCCCCCCCCCCCCCCCCCCCCTCCCCTTGCTCTTGCTATGTAGTGCCGAGAACTCACGACCACCTGCGAAAGCCGCCAAGAAGCCGTTCTCGGTCAACCCCATTGTGTCAGCGAACAGGGCGAAAAGAGCCACATTATTGTCCCATGGATGGAGATCCAGCCAGGCGCTGAAAGGTCACACGGGAGCCGAGTGGCACATGACTGTTAGAGGCTGTTTTGGCCTGGGCCCAATATTCGCATTTCTGTTTTGTTTTCCGGCTCCGTCTGTAGATTTTTCTGTGCGGTTGGTTCCTGGCCCCTGTCGTTCTCGAGTCCAGCTTTCATCGGTCTCTCTATCCACCTCCCCTGCCCCTCCCCTCCCCCCCCCCCCCACCCCCTCCATCTCTCACTGTGCCACTCACTCCGATGATGATGTTGAAGTGTTGCTTTACGTCCACAGGAACCGTAGGTTTGTTAGGGACGGGAGCCCAGGACGTCCACCTCGACTTTCACACAGCTCCTCAGTTCTGCCACTCACTTGCTTTTTCTGTGTCCCTCTGTCTTTTTCCTCCCCCCCCCCCCCCCCTCTCTTTCTCCCCCCCTCCCCTTCTCCGTCTGCCCCCTCACCCCTCACTCTCTGTTACCTGGGTAAGTGAGTAAGTAAACATGGTGCTTAACGTCCACAGAAACCATTATTAGGGACGGGGTGAATGGGGGAAGGGTGTATGGAGGGGGGGGGGGGGGGTGGGAGGGAGATTATATATATATACCTATCGCTACACTGTCACCACCAGAATGACTTCTGCATTAAGGTGGGCAGCGATGAGAGCCATTTTAATGTTTCATAATTGTGAAGGACAAAATCACAAGACAGTGTCCACAAACCAGTTTTTGAAGAGAAAGGAGGGCCGAAACAGATTCGAACCGAGGTCCTTCTGCTTACCAGCCTAACGCCTTTACCGCTAGGCCAAACCGGCTCACGCTTTTTACGTCGACATCTGATACCTTTTTATTATGCCTCCCATTGTGTCAAAGCTGGAGGTGGGAGGGGGAGAGATTATGTAGTATACTGGAATCGCCGTGTCTGCTGTGTGCCCTGTGTCGCGTTCGTGTGTTTAGGGCTTTGCCCAGAAGATACCTTCTGAACCGGTCGAAAGCTAAATGTTTAAATCGATACGGACCCAGTTTTTGTTTTACCGGGTCAGACGCGCCTCATGCTTACATGCCATGTTAGTAAGCAAACATGGTGCTTAACGTCCACAGAAACCATAGGGCTTATTAGGGACGGGGAGAAAGGGGGAAGGGTGTATGGAGGTGGGGGAAGAGGGAGATTATATACCTATCGCTACACTGTCACCACCAGAATGACCTGCATTAAGATGGGCAGCGATGAGAGCCGTTTTAATGTTTCCTTAATTGTGAGGGACAAAATCACAAGACCGTCTCCACAAACCACAACTTTTGAAGAGAAAGGAGAGCCGAAGCGGTATCGAACCGAGGTCCTTCCGCTTACCAGCCTACCGCCTTACGACTAGGCCAAACCGGCTCTCTACATGCCATGTTGCTTCTACAGTCAAATAAGTACCCGAACCTTTCGGAGGGCGCTGACAGCGTCGCTGGACAGCTGCGCGGAGGTGGCCTAACCAATTCTGCAGGGTTTGGAGGAAGGTGCCGGAAAGCGATGCTCGGGGTGTGATTAATGCTGAAACCTGTCGGAGGGCGCTGACAGCGTCAGCGGACAGCTGCGCGGAGATAAAGATCGAGTGCCTCTTCACAGTGGCGTAACCAGTTCTGGCCGAGTTTGGAGGAACGTGCCGGAAAGCGGCGATGCTCGGAGTGTGGTGAGATGATGGATGAAGTGTTGCTTAGTGTCTGTCCTCAGGTGTCAGTTGACTGACATATTAGGGACAAGTTGTGACCAATGTCGAAGCGCGGTTCAATAATTCTTTACGTCCACGGAAACCAGAAGGCTCGTTAGGACGGACAGCCCAGGACGGCCACCTCGACTCTCACACAGCTCCTGAACTGTGTGGGGAGATCGGAGCCTCGGGAGGTTTATACGAACACTCGCAACATGTATTGATGACGTGAGCCGGTTTGGCCAAGCGGTAAGGCTGGCAAGCAGAGGGTGCTCGGTTCAGATCCGCTTCGGCTCTCCTTTCTCTTTAAAAATTGTGGTCTGTGGACACTGTCTTGTGACTTTTTCCCTCACAATTATGAAACATTAAAATGACTCTCACCGCTGCCCATCTGAATGCGGGAGTCATTCTGGTGGTGACAGCGTAGCGATAGGTATATAATCTCCCTCTTCCCCCCACCTCCATACCCCCCCCCCATCTCCCCATCCCTAATAAGCCTTGTGGTTTCTGTGGACGTTAAGCACCATGTTTACTTACAAGTATTGATTAGTAGTGGACAGGCCGTTTGGGATGGATGGATGCGCTGGAGCTTAGCAGTGGCAGAGGAAAGCAAGATGACCTTCACTGACTTTGATCACCGAGTGCAGCGCGGCCAGTGCACGTGGCTAATTGCTAAATGAACCATCAGTCATTCTGTGTCCGGCTGCGTGAAGCACGGTTTTGGGTCACTGGGTAGTCGCCATCACTGCTGTCCGCGTTAGCCGGTCTGGCGGCCTAGCGGGAAGAGGATAGGCTTGGAGGCAGAGGGAGCTCGGTTCGAATCCGCTTCAGTTCTCCTTTCTCTTCAAAAGTTGTGGTCTGTAGACACTGTCTTGTGACTTTGTCCCTCACAATAGTGAAACATTAAAATGGTTCTCATCGCTGCCTATCTTAATGCATGAGTCATTCTGGTGGTGACAGCCAGTGTAGCGATAGGTATATATACTCTCCCTCTTCCCCCCACCCCAATACCCCCTTCCCCCCTTCTCCCCGTTCCTAATAAGCCTCATGGTTTTTGCGGACGACATTAAGTACCATGTTTACTTACTGCTGTCCGCCCTGATTTCAGTCATCGTGCGGGACTGCGTGGCGGTCAGTTTGGCCGGGTCAGCGTGTACTGAGGGTGATATAAGATATTATATCTATATATATGCTTCTCTGTCTTCAGCCCATCAGGTTTGTTATCTTCATGATGAGAAGTGGCGGGTGTTGCTGTGGTCGCGGCGTGTATTATAGGACACTGAGGGAAAAGGCTGGCAAATATGTACATCCACACTCCTGACACTAGAGCGCACACGCATACCTCCCTCCCTCCCCTCTCTCTCTCACACACAGTCACACACGCGCGCGCATACACACATGCGCCCCCTCACGCGCACATACACTATACACTCGCACATCACACATATATATATATATATATGCGCGCGTGCATACACACATATATATACGCACACATGCGGCACATACATATATACACGCGCGCGCACACACACACACACGCGCACGCACGCACGCACACACACACACACACACACACTTGAGAGCATAAATGGCCGTCCAGGTGGGTGACTGACCACCACCACTACAGGTAGCAGCAGCGGCACAGGTAGGAAGAAGAGGGCGCAGACCATCAACTGTTTACACCAGCACAGTCTGTAGCCGGTGCGTGTTTACGGAACAAAGTCAACCATCTAATGGATTCCAGCCCTGGGCAGGCATGTGCACACATATATACACAAACACACCGGGCTATGGCATTCAAATCTGGGATGGATGGATATTATGATGACGAAGCGAAATGAAAGAGAAAAGTATATAATTATTAGACTGAAAATCATAAGGCGTGTTTTGCTGCGTTCTTATTTTAACCTTCATGCTTCTGCCTCATATGGCGGGGGGGACCCACCAATATATTTTACCAAAAACAAAATTACTCGAGAGAAACATAAATGTCCGAGGCCATCATCTTGTGTAGAATGTCATTTACGTTTCCCGAGGCCTCCAACCAGTGCTGGGCGCCCACCACATGTCCTGAGACCTCTACCTAATGTAAAGTGTCCGTTACATGTCCTGATGCTTTCACCTGACATAAAGTGCCCATTAGTCACATGTCCTGAGTCCTCCATCTGACGCAAAGTGCCCGCCACATGCCCCGAGGCCTCCACCTGACGCAAAGTGCCCGTCACATGTCCTAAGTCCTCCATCTGACGCAAAGTGCCCGTCACATGTCTGAGTCCTCCACCTGATGCAAAATTCCCATTAGTCACATGTCCTAAGGCCTCCACCTGACGCAAAGTGCCCGTCACATGTCCTGAGTCCTCCACCTGATGCAAAATTCCCATTAGTCACATGTCCTAAGGCCTCCACCTGACGCAAAGTGCCCGTCACATGTCCTGAGTTCTCCACCTGACGTAGAAGGCCTGTCACGTGTCCTAAGGCCTCCGCCCCGTGCCCATAATGTTTGCCATGTCAGTCTCCGAGACCTCCATCGCCCCCAAAATTATAAATACAGGTATTTATAATCTTTGATCGCCCTGCGGAGAATGTCCATCGCGTGACCGGGTGGACACGCGACGTCGAATGTTCGCATCACGTCACCTGAGGCAGGCATGTGACTGGGACTTTACGTCACCTGTTTTTGAGGCGGCCTCCAGCAGACGTCGGAATCTTTGTCGCGTGTCCTGACGCTGCCACCTGACCTGCAGCTGGCATCACGTTTCCGCTGGCCAACCCCCTGATGCAGAAAGCCCATGGCGTCCCCCCCCCCCCCCCCGGCCCCCCACCCGCCGCCAGAGTATAGCCACACGTAGCCTCAGCCGGTGTTTCAGGTCTGTTTCTATGGACGTAAAGCACCATGTGTGCGTGTGTGTGTGTATTGTTATTGTTAAGTCTTTTCCTTGTATTTGAGCGGTGTTTAGCTCCGTGTTTCATTGAGTTGTTGATCGTTTTATTGTTAATTTTATTGAATGTTTTTATGTAAATTGCTGATGTTTTATTGTTAATTTTATTGAATGTTTTTATGTAAATGACGAGCCAGAAAGCAAATTTCTCTACACAGAGACAATAAAGTTGTGTTGTATGATTACTGTTACTGGTGGGTGTTCCTTTTGGAGGCTAAGTCCCGTCATTCTTCTCAAGGTTTAACCTTTCCTCCTCTTGCCAAGGTCGGCGCACGTGGAGCTTCAATTTCTGTAAGACGACACTGGCGACGGGATTACCAATTAAAGGGCGTCAACGCGTAGAGATGAGGAGACTAAGCTGATTTTATATATATTTGAGGTCACGGGTTTTTGCACCATTTGACGTGCAGACTGGATTATCCACAGAGTTAGCAACTGTTGCATATTTCTAGCCTTGAACGATTGAAAAAATCGACAGCCGTTTCTCTGTCTGTCTGTTTGTCTCTCTGCTGTATGTGTACGTTCTTCTTCTTACCCTCTCTCTCTCTCTTTGGCTTCCCGTCTTCCTCTTTCTTTTTTTCTCGTTATTTTTGTTGTTGTTTTGTTGTTGTTGTTTTTGTTTGTGTGTGTGTGTGTGTGTTGGGGGGGGGGGGGGGGGGGGGCATTGAGAACATGGCACTCCAAGCAACAATTTTTTTTTTTTAAATTGCAAAATGACCACTAAAGTGCTGGCGGTCTTCGCGGTGCACGCAGCGCCCCCAACCTAACCAGTATCCGTCTGTCCAGGAAGGAGTGGGGGGGAAGGGGGAATCTATCCGTTACAGTCAGAACCCAAATAATAAACTGGCTTTGGTGCTTTTCACCACCAGTGAGTCCCAGCTTGTGAAGTCCACTGAAGTCGTGCGGTCATTTGTCCTGAAGATTTATGGTCATCTGCCGGACAGTCCCTGTCAAGCCTGACCACGCCCGCTGACCGGTGACCTAAGTGAAGAGTTTTCCGCATTAACCACGCCGGAGCTGCGGACAGCTGTATGTCCCTTCGATGGACATTCGCGCACACACAGGGAACCATCTTCCTTTGTAGTCGGCTTGATTTTAGTGCAGGGTGTAAACGTTCGTTGAGCGGGTAGCAAACAAAGAATACTTGAAAGAAAGACTGATGTACGTAGCCAGCATGGTAATAGCGGTTATACTACTGCTGTGTCTTTTTGTGTTGGTTCCTTCTCCAACTCAGCATGCCGCTTTTATCAACAGCGCCTAAATGTGTGTTCATCACGCACGCACACACACAGACAGACACAAACACACACACACACACACACACACACACACACACACACACACACACACACACACACACACACACACACACACACACACGTCAAGACCTGCGTGGTGGCGGAAGCCGGACTGTCTTGTCCCTATAGTACAGTTGATACGCTTTACCTTGGATTCTTTCTACCTCTTCTTCTTCGTTTCGATTTCGTTTAATTCTTTCTTGCACGAGATTGGCTGGGAGTGACTGATCGAATGCAGTTTGAAAAACAGAAGTAAACTAAACTGCGGTGTGTGTGTGTGTGTGTGTGTGTGTGTGTGTGTGTGTGTGTGTGTGTGTGTGTGTGTGTGTGTGTGTGTGTGTGTGTGTGTGTGTCCCTGTGTTGTCTTTGACGGGAAGCGGCAGGGCTGAGATAGGTCGCCTGGCTGTTTTGTCCTAGAAATACGGTCGTTGTGAGAAGGTTGTTGTGTACAGGGGAAGAGTGTAATCGTATCACAGAGAGCCCTACCACTTTGTGACAGGCCATATCAGTGACAATATGGACAGCCACAAGTGTAAAATTCTCTTTGTTCTGTAAAGGTTAGCGGTAGGTAACATTTATGTGAGAACTACATACACAAATACGTACCGCTGACTGTGTCAGGCCTTTAAGAACGGCACTGCAAAGTGATCACCATTACGATGATGATGATGATGATGATGATGATGATGATGATGACGATGACGACGACGACGACGACGACGATGATGATGACTATCCTGCCGTTGTCTCAGACTGTGGGGTATAGATACAGTATTTAAGGCCCCTCTGCCAGAGCTACCAAAGGTTCTCTCGTTAAAGTCTGGAGTTAGGTCAGATGTTTGTTTGCATGCTACACCCGCTGTCAACTGTCTTCAAGCTTAATTTTCTGCCTTTTGGGTTCGTTCACCTCCACCCCGACCCCCAGTCCCCTTCCATCCTAGAGCGGCGCATTTCATGAACTGTGAATCAGACTTTTGTCTCACCGTCGCAATAACTATATCTGAGGTTGACTGGGCGTCAGGTATGAAGTATCCAGTCATCTGTCCGACCGTTTGTCTAGAACAGTGACGGGCATTTTCAGTGTAATCTATTGTGAAAGGTGAGGTTCTCAAATAGTCATGAGGTGAGGTTACCATGCGGGTAACAGAGATCGAAAGCGAGGCTTAGGAATGTAGGCTACGGTGCAGACGACAAAACATGTCTAGGACTTGTCGCCATGTTTCCACACCACAGGCTCGCTTGAGATCTCATGACCTGGCTTTTAAAGACTGGTCCATTTTACGGTCATAAGTGCGAGTTTATGTTCTTTATGCGTTGTGAGCCGGTTTTGCCTAGCGGTGAGGCGTTAGGCTGGTAACTGAGCAGAGGGACTTCGCGGTTTGAATCCGCTTCGGTTCTCCTTTCTCTTCAAAAGTTGTGATCTGTGGACACTGTCTTGTGACTTTGTCTCTCACAATTATGAAACATTAAAGTGGCTCTCATCGCTGCCCACCTTAATGCAGAAGTCATTCTGGTGGTGACAGTGTAGCGATAGGTATATAATCTCCCTCTCCCCTCCACCTCCATACCCCCTTCCCCTCTCCTTCTTCTCCCCGTCCCTAATAAGCCTTGTGGTTTTTGTGGACGTTAAGCAGCATGTTTACTTACTTACTTTCTTTATGCGTTGACTGTTTTACGTCTTTATTCACCTCTCACTTTCACAGGTTCGTCACGTTTACCTTCAGATTTTTTATCCTGGCATTAATGATTAAAGGTGAGGTGTGTGTGTATTTGTGTGTGTGTGTGTGTGTGTGTGTGTGTGTGTGTGTGTGTGTGTGTGTGTGTGTGTGTGTGTGTGTGTGTGTTGTTTTGTTGGCGTAGATGGGTGTATACCTCTAACTATGCTAGTTGATGTATGTCAGTGTTGTCGTTTGCTTATGTTTGTATGCTTACCGCTTTTCGAGACACTTTCCTTGTTGTAAAACTTGGTGAATAAAGAATCAAAATAACGCTCAAGGCAGAGAACACCAGAACTGGACGTCGGCGGACTCTGTCTGAACTCCAACTCTTGCTGTATGAAATACATGCATCTAATAGGTTTCAATTGAAAGGTGAATCCAATAAACAGAGATCATTTCTCTTTGAACTTGATTTCACAACTATCCCCGCCAGCGGAACCAGAAACGCCTTTGAATGTTACAAGGTTTACTACATGAACTCACACTTTCGTCAGTGAAAGTCCATGGTTTACGTGCTTGTACTGAGAGTGAGAGACTGGCCTGAGGTGTGTAGTGTACATATGTTACTGGTGAGAATCCGATCTTTTCTGAACACTGTGTCTGTAGAATGACAGAGATGTCATAAAGTTCTTATAGGCCTCACCGTCTGACCACTTGCCGTGGTATATAACAGTTTATTAGGGTTGTTTACTGTGCGTCTCTTATCAGTCAGGCGAAGCGATCGGAATTTCACCGAGATGACGAAAACAAATTGAGTGTGATTATTGTGAGCTGGAGCTCAGTGTTAATAGGGTGGTGTCTGAATGAGAAACGGGTGGACGGATATTTGGAGAGAGAGGGAGAGACAGAGTGAGAGAGAGAGAGTGCTGCGTAATATTACCACCGTCATCAACATAAAAATAATATATATTCAGCATGGTTGACTAGACGTTAAATATCAACCTACCTACCTATCACCACCGAAAGGAATATATGGAGTAGCCTAAATCTTGACTGAAGACCAGTAGAAATAAGCAAGCACACACACACACACACACACACACACACACACACACACACACACACACACACACACACACACACACACACACACACACACACACAAAGCAAACAACAACAAACTTCACAACTGACTACCATCACGCACGCCGCAGCAGAACGAGCAAAGCTGTTTAAGGTCAGAGCAAAACCAAATGAATTATTTGTGTAGAAAATTACACAAGCAATCGGCATGGAGGCCTTTCTCGGGCGCTAGGCCGCTTGCTTTCTGCTGGAGCTGTGGCAGACGATCATCAAAATTGCATGACGGCGTCACAGCGGACGGAGAGAACAACGGCTGTTTCTGTCGACATTTCTGTCTGGTTTGATAAACTACTCAAGTCCACCCATGGAAAACACTGGCCTGCAGCTTTCCCACCGATTATCAGTTTTAAACCGCAGATACTGTCCTTTTTATTAATATTATTATTATTTTGCTTCGTTTTGCCTGACGCTTTCACGATTGCAGTAAGGTGAAATAACCCCCAAAAATAGGACGGGAAGAAAAATGACAACGAAGAACAAACAGGACAAAACAGCTCACACGCGAACTTAATTAAAACGCCCGTGTCTAGTGATGTCAGTCCAAGATAAGAGATCGGCGAATTACAGATAATCAACATCAAAGACACAGCGGCAGGAGGGGAAGCAATATTCTTCAGCACGATTTGAGAATAGATTTCATGGGGGATAAATATCGTGTTACCCGACTGGCTTGCGTGTTATGTTCAACAATAGATTCCGCGATTCGTGTGTGTGTGTGTGTGTTGGGGATCTTCGTGGGCGTGCGTAGACAAGTGGTGTGTTTGTGTTTTGCCGCACGAAAAACTGACATCAGACACACAGCACGAAAAAACTGAGGTATATACATGGAAAACCTACGAAGCTATATATACTTCGTGTCCCCTTCCCAACAACAACAACAACACACACACACACACACACCATCATCAACATCGCCATCATCATCATCATCATCACACACACACACACACACACACACACACACACACACACACACACACACACACACACACACACACACACACACACACAAACACACAGGCACACACACACACACACACACACACACACACACACACACACACACACACACACACACACCGCAACAACAACAAAGAAAAACCCATAAGTCAACACTTTTCTTTTTTAATTAGCCCTGCGGATACTAAAGGTGAAACCCGTCGATGCCATAATGATGTGGTCATAACACATACCGGCAAAAGCCTCGCAGCCCGAGATCAAGTTCATCAAAAACAGACAACGGCCTCCCAGAGATCGAAGGGAAACCCCAACATCACTAACACTAAACCCACAACGGCCCCGCTGCAGAAACCATGGGCACAGGTGAAAAACCAACGAAGCCTGACTTCATCAGAAAAGCGACGAGGGCAGTCACAGGATTCCAGTTACGATCAGTTACGCACTGCCAGTCATGAATGCTGCAAACTGAAGTGCGCATGGCACAACGGCGCGCGCCTCGAAGATCGATCAGTTTTAACCCGACCGGCTCAGTCAGTGAAGAAATGCGCTGAACTCCATTCTTTTTGCCGCTGACCGTTCGTGCAGCTCGGAAAGCTCAAGGACGCGGAACGTGTTCACTGCGGAGATTGCCCGCCTGGACCGTTGGTGAACCTACATTTCAAGCACGCGACAGAAATTGAAGTATCAGAGAACACAATCTGAAAGGCTTAAAAAAATAACTTAAAAATAAATTAATAATAATGTAAAGATCTAAATAATCTTGGTATTTCAGAGCTCAGGAGCTGTGTGGAACTCCTGCCCGTCCCTATTAGCCTTTATGGTCTCTGGACGTAAAGAAACATTGAACCTAAACCCTTGGTATTGTTCTGTTGAACTGGGTTGTGCTGCTCAAGCGGCTCAACAATAGCTTGATATGCCGCCTGCAGGTGACAAGATGGATGAAACGTGACGATTGTGCTAAAAATATGAAAGGAAATTGAACGCCACACTGACTGATGTGTTTGTTTGCTGCTGTTGTTTGCGTGCCCTGACCTGGCTGTATACAGTTTAAAACAGTCGGGTCATTTCGCGAACTTCAGCTGTGAAAGTGCAGGTTTTAACGACTTCTGCGCCGCTGATACCGCCACGGTGTTGTCATATATCACAGTTAGATAAGACCTGATTTAGCTGTTACGCACGTAAGTGATTAATTTATGTGATGTCAGTGAGAGAAGCCTTTTTAAAGTGACTCTGCAGGGCCGGCCGGGAAACTGTGTTTTCTTCACTGGAGCAACAAAAGTGAAACCAGTGCTGCACGGCATCGGAACACTTCTCAAAGAGGGCGTGACTTACTCCTTTCGTATAAGTTCCTCAGTGGTGTCGCTGCTGTACTATGCCCACTGAGAGTGAGGGAAGCCCGTGCGCCAGTGTACAGCTCGACGTACACACACAGAGCAAGTGGCATCATGTATCGTGTGCGCAGATGCAAAAACCTATAAATTCAGTACATCACCGAGCGTACAGTGGCAGCAGCACATTGTGATGTTACTGATAGCGGCACAGGTAGTTCGTCGGGTGAACTGAACACAAGTCGACTCAGACGTCGGGGTGTCGATAAACGGGGTGCTGACTCTGCCCGCAGCTGCAGCAGTCGGGTAGCCTAGCTATCTCGCTATGTTCGTAATACGTGTGTGACCTCGATGAGAATGGGAAGTGCGATGCAAAGATTTTACTACGGCGGAGGCGATGCGGGTGAGTTTTGTGTATTTTTCCACAATTTTATTTCAGTACTTCGTGGTCCCGATCCTGGCTTTTTTCATTCTGCCGTGAGAAACTAGGATTGCGTGGTTTACCGGAGGGAAAGACCCCAGCTGTAACAGTCAGTCATGGCTCTACCCGTAACCAATCAGTTCCCGGCTACAGTGGCATTAATCTGTTGTCAGTTTTTACAGTGGCATTAATCTGTGGTCAGTTCCTACAGTGGCATTAATCTGTGGTCAGTTACTCAGTGGTGGGGACTCAGAAATTAAGACCCCGTGTGCTGAGAGCTGGTCTCTTCAGTCGAGTCTAGAGCTGATCAAAATAGATCCTGTAGCCTTGCATACAGCTGCCGGGAATTCTGCCAGCCTGCTTCGTTATTCAGTCATTTTTTCTCTCTCCCGATACAGCTCAGACACAGGGTGACGTGAGTATACGTGTCATGAACCGTGATTCAGACCTTTGTTGTGAATCATTTGACTTGTGATTCGCTGACGGTGTGGACGTGTCATGGACGATTGTTACCATGGCGGTATTGTATATGACCGTTTCTCGTTTGATCAGCTGGGAAAGTATCAAGCCGTACGCGACGTTTATCTTTGTTTTGTTGCCATCTGTTGGTAACACACTGACTGATAATTATACTTTGTACGGAAGCTTGGAGTTTTGTTTTCTGTTTTGATTATGATGCCCCCCCCCCCCCCCCCCCTTAAAAAATTAATAAATCCTTCGGCTGTTTTGTATACTCAGGTTGAAACACGAAGTCTCTCTCTCTCTTTCTCTCCCCCCCCCCCCTCGCCCCCCTTCTCTGCAGTTTGCACTGCACTGGCGCCACTACCTGGCAACTTTATCCAGATTTGCCAATATCTGAAAAATATGAACCCTACGATAAATTGCTGGGTACGCCGATGAATCTAATTATGTATGAGTTCAGTGTATGTTAACCCTACTGACGATTCCACTGTTAATTGAGCTGCTCCCTGCTTCTTATGAAGGCTGAGCCAGGCAGGAGTCCAGACAGTTCGTTCATTTTGGCCTTTTAGAGTCCTACCTGACTTGTCCTCGTGCTGCACGTGCTCACTGATAAAAATTATGTCATTGAGCAGGCCGTCCAGATTACTAAAGTCAAAGCTGGCTAAACCCATTTGTCGCGAAACACACGCACCTATTTTAAAGGAACTTGCCTTCTCAAAGGCTGAAGCTGGCTGTAAACTTGAAGACTTAAGACTGGGCACCGAGGGTGATCTAAGTTACCAGTGGCCAGATTCCGTCTGTCAGAATTAGCTAACTTGCAGACTTCACGCTGGGCATTCACGGTGATTTTACCAATGGCCAAACTGCTTCAGTCAAAACTCGCTCACTTGAAGACTTCACGTTGGGCATTCACGGTGATTCTACCAATGGCCAGATTGCTTCAGTCAGGCTAACGTGAAGACAGCACTTTGGGTATTCAGGGTGAGCCAAGTTACCAGCCTTCAAGACCATACACTGGGCATCCAGGGCGATGATTTACCAATGAACACGAAAACACGATCAGTCTAAACACGATCAGTCTGAACGGACTGACAGCTTTAGTGCCAAGGGTCGTGCCGTTGAAAATTGCGGCGTCATGCGTGGAAAGGGGGTCAAGATAATTTGTCGCCAACGGGTATTTTCGTGTTCAAAATCAAATGTACCGTTGATTTTTATGACGACTTTTATCTTGTCGACCACAACTGGGTCGGCCGATACACTAATCCCTGTGGCGACCGCGGGGTGTGCTGAGTTTTGCGTGGAAAACATGTAAATAGTCCATGGGTCTTGCCCTCGGGGTCATCTGTAAACACACCAAGCGTCCAAAGGCGAATCAGTGCACTGGAGGGGGAAAAACTGCAAAATTCGTTGCAAAATCCTTAGCTAAAATTGTTATTCTCTATGGACTTTTCTGTCCCGTGTGTGTGTGTGTGTGTGTGTGTGTGTGTGTGTGTGTGTGTGTGTGTGTGTGTGTGTGTGTGTGTGTGTGTGTGTGTGTGTGTGTGTGTGTGTGAGAGAGAGAGAGAGAGAGAGAGAGAGAGAGAGAGAGAGAGAGAGAGAGAGAGAGAGAGAGAGAGAGAGAGATGCCTGGAGGTTGGGATAGAGGGTGGGGGGAACAGAATTATTTACAGTTTTGCAGATAGGTTCAAATAGTAGGCGCTCAATGGACTGCAAGTAGGGTCCAGTCGTACTACAGCATCGTATAGCTACACAGGTATACGATCTTTGGTCGTACCAACAGGCCTATTTTACTTTCAGTACATGAATCGACCAGTTTGACATCCTCTGAAAACTGCCAAGAAAAAGCAGAAGTGGGCATACTAGCAGTCGCTACTTAGACCTAAAACACAGCCACAAACAGACAATCAGCAAGGATCCCCTACCTGAAACACAGCGGCCAGTTTTGGTGCATGTATCCTGTGCACAACATCTCCTTTACGAAAGTGCTGTGAATTGTTAATTTCGGGCTCGAATTATTATCCGACGAAATCTACGCCCGCCTGTAGTGTTATGACTGATGTGAGAGGTGGGGGGTGCCAGTGGCAGGTTTATTTCTGTCAGCACGAGTTAACAGCAGTCAGTCCAACTTGCCACGGGCCCAGTTGTGCACTGGTTATGTTTAAAAAGGTCAAATAAAACGACAGCTGCTAGGCTCTAGCTCGTATCGAGATCGGTTACCGCCCAGTCGTATCGTAAAATATATATCCTGCATATTCCGCCGGTACAACATCATGACTGCATCTGTAGTGCAGAATTCTATGCTTCGTGTCTACGTAAATACGACTACAATTGGAGAGAGAGAGGGGAGCGGGAGGGTGGGGGGTGGGGGCGAGAGTGAGGTGGAGGAGGGGGTTGCTTTTTTTTTTTGCTTTTTTTTTTCGTTTAAAAAAATAATAATTAAATATTAAAAAATCATACAATTAAGAATCACAGTTAAGATTACGTTAGTTTTCACGCGTCTGTGCAATCGTGCCCCCCAGCCCTCTACTCACCTGTTCAGTTTATAACTACTTCACTGAAAGCGTGAAGACGTGACGTTTTCAGTGTTGCCGCCGATTTGCATCATCAAGGGCGTTCGCAACAGATGTTTCACACAGTGATATTGATGAGAGAGAGAGAGAGAGAGAGAGAGAGAGAGAGAGAGAGAGAGAGAGAGAGAGAGAGAGAGAGAGAGAGAGAGAGAGAGAGCAACGTGGGAACAGCATTATATGTACTCTGAACAAGGCTTCATTAATTAAAATGCATAGTAAAGTGACCACAACAGTTCAGCTGATGGAAGACGTTTTATTTCTTATGACAAAAAAGAAAAAAGAAAGAAAAAAAAGCTTAATTATATCGTTGAGAATGCATCTACGTAAAGAACTAGTTACCAGGACTGGTGCTTGCGATATGTATGAACATTGCTATAATGATACCGGCTGTAACCATAATAACTGGGGTGGGGTGGGGTGGGGGGTGGGGTCTTGTTTCTTATTTGTTAGTGTTCCTTGCCTAAAACCTTGAGCTTCACCCAGTGTTGGGTGAGGAGGTAGCGTGTGCGACCGTTTCCCCACTGTATATTACTGTTAGACATACATACTGCCGTACATACAAGAGCAGTGTTATCCGCCACTCCGGCAGCTGTACTCCGACTTCGGGGATTTCAATAATGGAGTTTGTAACGTCATGAAGATGACTATAGCTGAAAGTAACCGTGACATGGAACTTGATCTCAGACTAACACTTTGCTTCAGCCCCAACGTTCAGGCTATTGACTCATTGAGACAATAAATTGCCAATAGTGACGTAGCCTCATTGTCAATGGCCTCTCATCGGGGGCCTGCTAACGAAGTCTTGTAATTTTAATTTTCATGCATCCCAGACCGAGAGGTCATGTAATTCTAATGTTTATGCAGTCTAGAGAGGTCTTGAAATTCTAATGTTAGAGAGGTCTTATTATTCATGCAGGCGAGAGAAGTAATTCAAATGTTCATGCAGCCTAGAAAAGTCTTGTAATTCTAACTTTCATACAGAGCAAGAGAGTTCTTGTAATTCTAATGTTCATTCATTCTAGAGAGGTCTTGTAATTCTATTGTTCGTGCAGCCTAGATCGAGCGGTCTTTGAATGCAGCTCCGAGAGGTCTTGGAATGTTTATGCAGCCTAGAGGGGTCTTGCAATTCTAATGTTCTGGCACCCTAAACAAGCCTTGTCATCCTAATGTTTATGCGGCCTAGACAAATCTTGTAATTCCAATGTCCATGCAAAAAAAAATTCTCTTAAAAATAAATAAATAAATAAAAATATCATCCAACTCCTGTTTTTCACAGCACAAGGGCAACCCCTACTGCCACACCCCTTGCTACAAGGCGCTGTTTGGCCCCTCCCTGCTGGGATATGGTTCAAACCTCGCCTCTCCGGCCAACTTCGCCAAGAAGGACAACGCCGCAGAGTTCGGCCACGACTACGACGACGACGTGTACAAACGAGAGATCTACAGCAACAGTCGCACGTCGGCCCTGCGACGACAGAGACAGCGGCGGTCCGCCCCACCCTCCATCCTCAACCACGACTTCTCCGCCTTGTCCGTGCCGGCGACAGCGCCCACCGGCAGTGCTTCGGCGACAGAGTCGGACTTCAGTTCTGTGGGAAATTCAGCAAGGAACGTCCCTGTGGCGATTTCGTCCACGAACCCTGTTGCAGATGCAGGCCAAAACCACGTGTCTAATGACGTAAAACCACGTGTCTAATGACGTTCCCGTGTCGGCGGCGTATTCAGGTTCTCACTCTGTGACAAATTTAGGTGTGGCTCGAACCGCAGCAAAATCAGAACCACAGCCACATACAGTGCTAAGTGCCCGGGGTGGAAATGGTGCACCCGTCTCGGGGACAAGCTCTCCCGCGGCGGCGGAGGTAAACGGACCCAGGTCAAATTTTGAACCTGCTGCGAAATCGAGATCTAGTTCAGTGAAAGTCATTCGTGTGGACAATTCTGGATCTAATTTTGTGGGCAGTGTTAGGGTGGGGAAATCGTCGTCCGTGACCAGCTTAGGGTCGACCCCACAAAGGAGTAGTGCGCCTGTGGTGAATTCTGTGAACTCTTCGTCTCATTCAGCATTGCATTCTGCATCAAGAGCAGCGCAGTTTGGATCTAGGCTGCATATGACACCAACATTGTAAGTATGAACTGCCACTTACTACCTACGATCCTATCGTCATTATGACGAAGTAGATTTCGGGTTTTGCAGGTCCACACCTTAGCTTAATACTGTGGTCCCACATATCCATCTTTATACAGTGGTCCCACTTTGAGTTTAATACTGTGGCCCCATACTATATATATTCATCTTAATACAGTGGTCCCACGTATTCAAGTCCTGTTAATGCAGCGACTGAATAGCTCGTTGTATTTTCCCGACCGGCCTCCGGTGGTGTAGTGGTTAGCGCTTCGGAAGGTCGTGGGATGGAACCTTCAGTACCCAGGGCTAGGAGTGCTATGGACACAGTGGCAAGGCTGGGGCGACACAGCCGAGCTTTATACTCTTCAAGAATGCACCTTTCAGAGTGTTGCTCTACTTGACTTACGTGACCAGCACCGTACCGTGACTTCAGGATCACCCGTGGATGCAGGTATCCTACTGCAGTTCAGAGTCCAGGAGCTGTGTGAACAGAGAGACTGCTGAGGTGGTGCTGGGCTCTCGTAGCAACACGGACTGTCTCGCTGCTAAGTAGTTCTAAACACTTGTTTCAGGCTCTGGACACTGTCTTTGCGACTGTGTTCCATACAACGGTTGAAACATTAATTAAGTTGCGGTGATTTGTTCCGCGCCTGCGAGTTTCCCACAACCGTGATAGGGCCTATCTCCTTAATCGGACCTATTTCCACAACCTTAATAGGGTCTATCTCCTTAATCGGGCCTGTCTCCACAATCTTAATGCAATAATAGGGCCTATCTCCACAACCTTAATAGGGCTGTCTCCACAACCTTAATAGGCCACAACCTCAATCGGGCCTATCTCCTCAGCCTTAATAGGGCTTATCTCCACAACCTCAGTCGGGCCTATCTCCACAGCCTTAATAGGGCTTATCTCCACAACCTTAATATGGCCTATCCCCACAACCTTAATAGGGCCCATCTCCACAACCATAATAGGGCCTATCTATTGTTCTGCCGGTGGTGATCGGTGACATTTGGGAGTGTAGGGTACGAAAACGATCGGGACGAGCATATTTAGCTAGAGCCCCGTCCGCCCCTCCCCATTTTCCCACTTTCCCCGGCCCTGAAATAAACCGCGTACAATTTTTTTGTGTTGACGTTAAGCCCGGTGGCAACAACTTTAAAACTACTACTGGTAGTTAACACCGGGATAATTATGAGAATAAGCATGGTCAGCGGCCCTGTCAATTACTTGAGAGTAACTATACCGAAACAGACCGTGGCCACCACTCATTCCATCGCGGTTTTGGTTTGTTCACTGACACGGCATGCAGTAGAACTTCAAGGAATGATCTCAGGTTCTTTTGGTGGCTCTTCCTGCTCTGCTCCCGTGGTGACCCCGGTCCCACTCATTCATGCCGCTTGACCCCTTCCTTGCTTGGCGGGCCGGAAGTTTCGGGTCAAGCCGTCAGCATCCAGAGTGCACGTCAGTAGGCCCGGGTGGCCGCTGGGATTGATTCGGTGCGGAGGGACGTCGTAGTGTCGGTGGCCCGCTCTCTGGACCGAGGCCATGCTCACTCACTGATTCTGGCTCCGCGGCCGGCTCGTCAAGTTATAGCTAGTTAGCATTGTCAGTGGGACGCCGGTTGTCGTATCGTACGTCAGTTTAGTGAGTCAGTCAGGCCTGCGTGTTAGTGCTGCATCAAAACGACTTGTAAGTTACGACTCATTCGGCGACGGCAACAGCGGTCACACTCCGAGCATCGCTTTCCGGCACCCTCCTCCGCCAAACTCTGCCAGATTTAGTTACGCGACTGAAAGGGTACTCTTTATCTCCGCCGCGCAGCTGTCCAGCGACGCGGTCAGCGCCCTCCGACGAAAGGTTCGGGTACTAATCAGACACCAAGCAGTGGTTTACGACATCCGCTTCCTTCAATTTTTTTTATTTTTTTTTGAGGAAGGTGCCGCGGGAAAGCGATGCTGGGAGTGTGGGTACTAATATGACTGTAGAAGCAACCTAGCGCCAAAGCACGCACGTGAACATACACCCCCGGTTAAAAAAAAAGAAAAAAGAGTTCCGTCTCGATTCAAACGATGTGTGGTTTTATTTGTGCGGCTGGACGGTAAACTTTGTTGGCGGCGACACTGAAATGACACGCCTTGTTTTATTTGATTTGAATGTTTGTAACAAACTTACTACTCTTTGAGCACCACTGAACGACTCGAAAAACTGCTCCGATAGGTGACAGTTTTCCGGCTGGACCCTATGGCGTAACTAAATACGGTGGCAGTGGTTGAAGGACTGAACTTGGATGTCGTAAACCAGTGCCTTGGAGTTTGGCAACAGTGTCTGCTTCGGCCAAAGTAGCCTCTCCTGCCGAGGCCGGATCTCAGCGATCGGGCGTCTCAGTCAGTCCCTGTCAAGCCGACCAGTCATTTGAAATTCCGGCCGAGTGTACACCGGCCGGTTATGCGGATACAGAATGGCAAAGTAGAACAATGTCAGTGTTTATTTTCATAGAATCAGTATAAAAATGGCATATCAGTCCATCTTAGAGCTGATGGCAATGATTCAGTGGCCAGACAGTCAACAAAACCGTGGCCGCCATCGCCGGCCGTCAGCGGCTATTCCAGAACCACTGCAGTCCAACTAGTATGTCCCACTCAAGTTCATTAGTAGCAGCAACTAAAGTCAGTTTTGGGGCGTGACCATCGTCAGTACTCAGTCCCCTCCGGCCGGATTCACTGGGTCTCGTCCCGGCCGGCGGCAACTGACTAGTCACTGAGTGCACTCAGTCCAGACCCCAGTTTCCATTCCGGCCGTAGCTTCGGGACCCTGCCACAGAAACCGTGTACGTCAAAATTCAGTGGATTGGTAGATTGCTTTGCTAGTTGGGCCTGGCCAACTGATCCGGCCCCGGGCCATTCGGCGGCTTTCCGAGCGGCCGCCTCAGCCAATGCCGGGCGCGGCTCTGCCGCCGCATCGGCGCTCATGTCCGGCGACTGAAAAATCGTTTCCGTACAAGGATTCTGTTGATCTGAGACCCAAAACAGCGTTTACACTGTCCCAGGAATTTCCGACCTGGTGCTTCCTTGCACCAAAGATGTATTTATAATCTCTGCGGCTTGCACTGAGAAGTTAGCCTACCGGCTGTACGATGTGCGACTGAGCAAGAAAAATTAAGCGGTGGTAGTGTCTGTTGTGTTATAAATAGTGCAACTTGTCCGCTGTCCTGATTGCCCAGGCACCAAAGGAGATAATTGATGATTTTGTTTCACGGTTTTACAGGCTCAACATGGTCTGTCAACGAAACACGTAGACAGAATTACAGAACTTCTTGAAAGCAAAATGCAACAAGGTGCATTACTCGTGCAAGCACCTGCTTCCGAAGCAGATAAGAGTAGTTTCGCATGTATCAGTTTTGGCGGTTTGGGCAACAGAGTTGTCTCCCTGTCTCCCATGAAGAGCAGATGGCAGCACAAGGGAACATTGAGGTCAAATGTAAAGCTGCATGTGTGGAGAGTGGGGGAGGTTGAGGTGACTGTTCCTCAAACATGAATGGGTAAGCGCTTGTATTTAGCAGTTTGTTTTTGTCTTTCACGCCGCTAATCGTCCACACAGTCGCTTCTGGTCTTGTGCCGCCAGTTCACGGCTTCTGTGCCAGGCGCACCGAGGGGCCGAGAGATCGGTAAGGGGTTTGAAGTCTTCTTACTCAGGTAAAAAATAAAAATCGCGACAACGGACACGATCGTTAGAGATTTTTTCCCCTCCCCCGCCCCCCCCCCCCCCCCCCCCCCCGCCCCATTGGGGAAAGTGGTGCTCCTCTACACTGAAGTATGCCAGTAAGGCTCCTGTCCCCCCGGAAAGGACCCTCGTTAACCTGGACAAACACGTCTCACCTTTTGACAGGTGGGAGCGAAATGGCCTCATCCTGTGTGCCCGCAACATGACAAACCTAGTGATTATTCTTGTACCGCAGCGACGTTTAGCACCCCTCCGTCAACAGCGCTCTGTGTTCGCATACCTTTGCATCTAACAACGACAGCCCTGTGGTGTAGGCGAGTTGAAATCTGCGGCCAGTCGACAGTCAGATAGGCAACAACGAGGTCATCCAGAGCCGGCAGGAACACTAAGGTGATGAGTCTGATTAATTGGGGTCCTGTCATCTTCTTTCTGTCTTTGATATTTTATTGGGTCCTTTTCAAAAGCAGGATTTCAGCTGTAATACTAATAGTCAACACTGAATGCTTCAGCACAGTGGGCTATACTGGGAAACTAAAATAATTAGTAATTATTGTGCTGCTTGTCATCAAACGCTTTTGTTCAGTTTAAATGAAATTGATTAGTTGACATGACTGAATATCTCAGCCATGAACCCACACTGCCATTTGGTTCAAGTGTGAACAAGATCAAGTTAACTAAGTGTTTTAAATGTCTATGTTGTTACTGTGTTAATGATC
Source organism: Alviniconcha strummeri (assembly GCA_963584105.1). Classification (NCBI taxonomy): domain Eukaryota; kingdom Metazoa; phylum Mollusca; class Gastropoda; family Provannidae; genus Alviniconcha; species Alviniconcha strummeri. Next base: position 16,768,928 of record OY757541.1, on the reverse strand, counting down.
ACAGTTTTAAGAACTACCACTATTTGAAGTTGTCATGGAACTGCTGTTGCTGCTGAGCATGACTATATTATAGCAGTGAGTACTGTACCATGACTACCACTTGCTACTGCAAGTTTCGCTCCACTCTGAGTCTCAGTCCATCCGCAGGCCTTGTTTGGCTTTGAAACTGTGCACAAGTTCACACAGTGTTCACAGCACAACTTGTAGTGCTTGTGACTGATGGGACTACCACAGACTGTCAAAACAGGTCTTTAGGATTAATTGATTCTTGATTGTTAACACCCAGTCTCATTTCAAGATGAAAATAAATTTATACAAATGAGCAAACCGTAAGCAAAAGTCTAATTTGCTTTTAGATTAAAATTATATCACAGTACATGCCACATTAGGTTTCAAGAAGATTGGTAGAAAATGAAGTTAAGTGAACCAAGGAGGGCAGAATTTGTGGCAGTAGGTGAAGCATGCATGGCTGCATTCTGACCTGCTGTAGGCTTCAGATGGGAGAGCTACTGTTGCCAGTAGATAGCTGGATTCTCAGCAGATGTGACCTTAATTTATGCATCCACACCCACCATGGGGCTTTCATTTCGAGGTTCACTTCAGACTCAGAGTAGAATTAAAATGTACATGTAGGGGAGCGGGCTGGGGAGTGAGGGAAGCAGGATGGCAGCATGAATGAAGAGTCACAAGTCAGAGGTTGCTATAACATAACTTTTATTTGCACCAACCAGGAAACAGTGTCTGTGTTGGAAAAAACACAAGCAAACAAAACATTTAGAATAGGAAAGCAAATGTAAAGTCTAAACAACAGCAATTATCTAATAAATACAGTAACCATGTAGTTTACCTGTACGTAGTAGTATAATACATGATGGTAACTGACAAAATGAGTAATAATCAAGCACGTCAATTGTGTGCATGACTTGTACTTAAAACCCTGTCTCACAGTGTTGTGGTGAGTATACAAGAGATGGCCAGCCAATTTACTGATGAACTCCCAGTATATAATACTAATAGTATACTGTACAATAAAGTAACAGTGAAAAATGCGGATTACCAAGATCATTCTTAACTAAACAGCAGTTCCACTTAAACACACAACGAGATGGACAGTGACAGTCATAAACTGACCGGCTCCAGCTTCGTTACTCAATGTGTGCACAAAAGGGCTACAGCATGTCACTGTTAGCAGTGTTACTGACTAGCAGAGCATATCTGTGAACAATGTCAAGGGTCTTACTGATGCAGGCAGTGTATCAAGAATCTAAGCTGCTGATCTGGCTGCATCTGTCTGCTTGGTTAGTGAACAGAGACAAAGACCTAATTGCCACTACTGACACGCATCACCGGCCAGTTCGGTACATGCACAAAGACCCGGAAAGGGTTTACAAGCTAAACAGAGTGAAAGTCTGCGCACCCAAGACTCAGCCATACAAAAGCCAGATCAAAACAGAAATAACATGTCTCACAGTTTATACAATCACCCCTATGCACTAAACCATATTCAACTAGTAAAATGAACATTCGACAAATATGAAGTCAACATCTTCAAAGTGTTAGCTATAATATACCACCGATTTCATGCAGTAAATTAGATTGGTAAAAACAAATAAGTTGTGCTGTGCAGAGATATGCACAGCTACACTGACAAAGGACCCATACTTTAGAGGGATAACTTTGCGTTGGTAAAGCATCACTCAAACTGAACATCCAACAATGGCAACATAACATACTAGCTACATGTCAGCTAACCAGGATTAGTTGCATACATGATGGAAGCACAGGTCACCCTGTGGCATAAAAGCTTAAAATTTGAACACACGAACAACGTACACTGATACCATGGTGGCTGCAACCAGACGGCAATCTGACGCCGAAATTACCCGCGTGCTCAAGAAACAAAATCAAGACACATTGTGAACATGGTAACATACATCATTTACATCAATGAGAAAAAACAGAACAATAAGCCAGAGAAAAAATAACTACTTACAGGCTCTGCCCTGAATCAGATGCATAGGCGGCAGCGCAAACTACTACTAACTGACGACCTGCTACTGCAGGGACACTGGGGGAAAGAGGATGCAGTGGGCCCAGTGCACAAGTTTTAACACTTTAGATAATTGGGGTGATAAAACTCCCACCCAATCAAAAAGGAGAAAGGACAGGAAAGAAAGGTTAAAGGGTCACGGCCCAAAACACACACAATACAATTGGTTACATACATTTTCATAAACACTTGATGTCTGAGAATGAAGGTGTTGATGTAGGCTTTTCAACCTTTTCAATGAACATAACTTAATAAGCACTGTGAAACTGAAAAGTATTGTTCCTGCATCAAATCTCATGAGTGTGACTGTGAACACAGTACTGGTATCCACTTCATTGTCTTTACTGTTTACATACATAATAACAGTACTGAATTTGACATCCACATTTCATTGTGTGGGTCAAGGTTAAAACTGGATTGCTATTATTAGTATTAATATTGCTGTATTAAAATTTAAATACTGTCTGTTTGACTATGGGGTATGTGTGTATTACCATTTAAAAAAAGAGACTGAAGGCATTGGGCAGTTGCCATGTGAAATGTGAAGGTGATGCTTTACAAGGGTACAGCACTAGTGTTATAAAGTAAAAGCTGATTGAACTCTGATGTGGTTCATTATAATTTGCTGTACAGTCAAAGCATGCCCCTCCTCCCCTCCCATCCCCAACACACATGCATGCAAAAAGGTACCTTCACCCCCTCCACCCAGTCAGCTATGCATCATAAAACCTCAACATTTTATTGAAGCTGACCTGCTGAATCAGTTTATATTCTGATATTGCAGCAGTATTATACTGCATATTTACTGTTGTAAACTTCCTGGTTGATAACACTGCAGAACATAAGTTTACCTGTTAGTGTTACTTGATGTGCTTAAAAGTGTGCATACAAAAACTCCACGAATCTTTACAGATTATTTTTCCTTTCAGAGCACACTTGAATAGCTGAAGTGGAATGTGCATCACTGTGTGTCTCTTCCTCTTGAAAGTTAAATGCAGTTTTCTGTACTAAGTGATGTTCCAGATGATGTAACAAGTGCCACTGTCAGTGTCACAGATGTGTACTTGTAGCTGATAGACTACTAAAAAGTACTATTCTGCATAATCTAAATTAGGTCACTTGTGACTGTGGTTTATTCACTTGAATCAGCATGTCAGCTCTTGAGAAAAATGAGTTGAGTGTACATGGGATGTACATGTTGATGGGATGTGTTCAGGCCTTAACTGGGCTTAAGCTATAAGAAATTTTCATGTTAGGAAGAAGTATTAATGTGACTGATGGTCCTGGACACCTTTTGTTAAAGGGTTCCACTGTATTACATTATCTTATCTAAGGAGTAAGTTATTCTTAGTATCAGTCCATTATGCATTTTTTGTGGTCTCGTGATCTGTCACATGCACGCACTCATGCACACACACACACACACACACACACACACACACACACACACACATGCCAGGGAGAGAGTTAGCTCTCTAAATAGTAGACATGAATGGAGCATCAAATAGAATGTATGCTGTATAAGCATGTGTTAATAAATACTTATTTATTCATAAGATGGATCTATTTTGCTGCCCTGAAATACAGTGAAAAACAGCAAACACAATCAGAACTGACTTAATTACCAACCAGTAACTGACACATCAGTTTTAAGCACACGGACAACTGCACTAAATTTCTTGACAGTTTTAGATGGAATGGTGAGATGATGTTAAAAACTAAAACATAGTAATGACAGTTGTAGAATCTAGTTTATTTTTTATATGATTATGATGTGGAGATTAAATTGATACTGTGCTGCAACTTGTAGTACTTTTACTTGTATTTGTACATATATATATTGTAGTTTAATTTTACAAACTGTAAGTATTTTTACTGGGTACATATTTTTTTTTTTTTTTTTATAAGACTCGGGTCATAAAAGAAGAGATAGAGTTCACGAAATGTAGAATTTGATAATTATGACTACTTACTTCTGTGGTCAGCATATCAACACATCCCTCTAGGACAGTTATAGAATACACAGCTGCCTTTGCTTATGAGCATGTCTGCCAGTGAGCTGGCCTGGTGAGTAATGTGGTGCAAAATTAGGCCAGTTTTATTTGATTGTGTGGTTCAGACTGCCAGTTACTGTTGCACTTGCAGTTCAGTCCAGTCAGTTTGATAGAGTGCAAACTGTGTAAATGAGTATCTGATTACCAAAATATCAGACAGCACAGGCAGTATATTAGTGAGTGGGGTATGTTCCATGTTAAATACATGATAATGATGATTCATGGAGCACAGATGGATTTGCCACGGATGTGGCTGTGCCGAGCACATTCATGTTCTTAGTCTTTATTTTCTTTATTCACAGTATTTCACCGATTCAGTGATTTGTTAATTAGTTTAATTACACATACAGGCATGTCTTTCAGTTTCACAGTTTAGTGGCTGCCCTCACCAGTTTTAATGGAATTTAAATTTGCTGTAAAATATTAAATTATTTATAGAATATGCAGTACATCTGTATAATTTAAGTCATAACTGTTCTGAACTTTGGAGTCAAATCACATATTTTTTTTTAGCTTTGGTGTAAGCAGTCCTGGTGGCATCAGCCAAGCCTGAAAGAAATGAGCATTCTGGATTGTTCCTGAAAAGCTTTGAATAACTGTATAATTTATGCCTTCTTTTTCTGTACTTTTTAACTTGCAACTTAGTTTTAACAGCTACCATGTGAGGCTTAAAGCTCTCATTTAATGAGTCATTGCTGACCAAAGTGATTTTATCTGGTATCAATAAATTAGAATGGTCAACGATACCAGCATGTCCTAGCCATGTGCACTTATATATATAATCATATATTTTTTTTATAAAGGTAGTATTGACAGGACTAACTCCTCAAAGTTTCATGTTTGTGTACGTCTTGTTTTATGTTGCGATTGGTTTTGTGGATTTTCCTTCAGAAAGGATGAAGAGTTTTGAAATGATGTATTTGCATTAATATAATATGATGGCGTGTGATTGTCCTGAGGTGACCCTGTGCAGTTGACAGGATGCCAAAAGCGCAGGTGGCAGGTTACAGCTAAACACGCATACACCTTACGTATGTGGCTTTGCATGAAGTGACACGGTGCATGGTTGTATGGTGTACACAGAATGCGCCGAGATTGACTCTCTGTGGCAGCAGATTCTTGTGGCACCAGCCATGCCAGCGCTGGAAGTACACCACTGCGGTGGCTATTAAAAAAAACGTGCTATAAAAAGCTATTCACTCATGTAGAATCACGTGCGAGCGCAGTGAGTCTGCTCGCGAGCGGAGAATAGCGCTATATAAAAGCGATCAATAATAATAATTACCAGCTTAAAAACTAACTAACTAGTTGAATCATATTGGTATGGCCTAAATAAATTATCATAACTGAAGCAGACCCAGGAAGAAATTTATAGCTGTGACAGGATATGATACTTAGTCACAAAGGAAATGGGGAGGTTTCTTTTGTAGTGCAGACAGTGAGATAGTGTTACAGGGCTGAGTGTTACACAGTGTGGTGATTCAGGGAGACTGCTCATTCTGAACCACAGTGATTACTGCCCTAGTACTGTAGTAGTAGACCAGTACTAGTGCTATCTTTGCAGCAATTTTTTTTTTTTTTAATCAGTTTAAATTCTGCTTAACTTGAAGTGTGTTAGATTTCATACAGCAAGTTCAGGGTATTCATGATTTCCAGTGTTTTGTGTCACTGTCAGTGTACTTGGTACTGGTAGTCTTGTTTCTTGAGGACCAAAACACACCTCAGTGGACATCACTTGTCACTGTCACATATTCTGAGGGGAGTTCTGAACATGGAGAATTACTCAGACATCAAAATCAGCGCACCAGCTTCTGGTCGAAGGAAGTCAGCAGGAAAAGGAATAAGTCGTGTGTTGAAAAAATACCAGCGTTCACCAATTTGGTGGTGAGTATTCAGAATTGGGCTAAAGAGTAGAGTGCATACCGTTTTCACATTGCATTCTTTTCGCAGAACTACTTTACAGATTTTTACCTTGGGCTGCTTTCAGTGACATTCTTGTTCATCTTATGATTTTATCCTAGGTTTTGTTATTTTGATAGTTTGACTTATAAATAAGACTGAAAGAAAGACTTCTGATGTGTGTAAATCGGAGAATAGTAAGTGTAATGTGTGGTCCACTGTGGAACAACAACAGAACCCACTTATTTAAAAACATTTTTACTGTTCCTTCAATAATTCAGGGAACCAGGTGATATGAATTTATGGCGTTTAAGCCAAATAGTTCACAGAACTCAGAGTGTTATGAATTCATGGTATTTAAACCTGCTCCCATTAACTTGTTAGGCTGGTAAGCAGAAGGACCTCAGTTTGATACCGCTTCGGCTCTCCTTTCTCTTCAAAAAGGTTGTGGTTTGTGGACATTGTCTTGTGACTTTGTGCATCACTTCCTACTGAAGCATTAAAGTGGCTCTCATCGCTGCCCATCTTAATGCAGAAGTCATTCTGGTGGTGACAGTGTAGCGATAGGTATATAATCTCCCTCTCCCCCCACCTCCATACCCCCTTCTCCCCATCCCTAATAAGCCGTACGGTTTCTGTGTACGTTAAGCACCATGTTTACTTACTTAATCCCAGATGTGCATCCTTTACGACGCACTAGAAGTAGAACTAAAAAGGACACGCTAAGCTTACTGGAAGGTTCCATGGGATGCACCACCATTGCCAGATTACTTGATGATTTTTTCTAAGTCCAGACCTGTTGTACCTGACTAGCAATGGAGGCCTATGAAATCAAGACATTTATCACTCTTCCTTTGAGGTCCATGACATTTACAAGAGCAGTGTACATGGTACAAGTTTTGTACCACTTCTTCTGTCTCAAAACCAGCTACTTTACACTGATTGAGTGACTGTTTTTGACAAGTAGAGAAGTACACATTCTCCCAAACCTCAGGAGAAGTAGAGGACTACTTCTCATGTTAGTTTACATCAAAGAGAAACAGAGCTCATGGCTGATACCACAGTGAAAATCATGGCATGCCATTGCTGTGCATGTCATGTTCATATTTTATAATGATTAATATATATATATGTATAATACACTACATTGTAAGATGTTTTGGTCTTCTGGTTCTGAAAAGTTTAATTAATGTCTAAAGTGATGCAAAGAAGCTGAGGACCAAGTAGAGATCTTTGCACAGGCTATCATTCTAAAGGCTTAAACATAAAACAGATTTGTTGCAAATTTCCAGCAGCCACAAAAAAAAAAAAAAAAGAGAGAGAGAGAGAGAGAGAGAAAAAAAAAAGGAGTTTCTTAAATACAGTTCTTTCTTCCATTCAAACTGGCACAAAATCAGTCATACTTTAATGCTAGTTTATTACCTCTTCTCCATTTGCAGTTTGTAAAAAGAAAATACAAGCTTTTTATCTGCATTCTCTGTTTGGTTTTGATCTGTTGCCCAGATTCAGAGTGCTTACTCTGATTAGTTTCAAATACATATTTTGTACTTGTATTGTGTATGAAAGTACCACAGATTTTGAGTTCTTGCCCCCTTAACTTAAACCTCCCTAATGGGAGCCCTGTAGTGATGCTGTAGAGTATACATAATAAAGATTGTAATTTTAAAGCAACACACAGTGGCACTGACACCCACCCACACTCAGAGAAGATTATAACAGTAACACAGTGGCAGTGACACCCACCCACACTCAGAGAAGATTATAACAGTAACACAGTGGCAGTGACACCCACCCACACTCAGAGAAGATTATAACAGTAACACAGTGGCACTGACACCCACCCACACTCAGAGAAGATTATAACAGTAACACAGTGGCACTGACACCCACCCACACTCAGAGAAGATTATAACAGTAACACAGTGGCAGTGACACCCACCCACACTCAGAGAAGATTATAACAGTAACACAGTGGCACTGACACCCACCCACACTCAGAGAAGATTATAACAGTAACACAGTGGCACTGACACCCACCCACACTCAGAGAAGATTATAACAGTAACACAGTGGCAGTGACACCCACCCACACTCAGAGAAGATTATAACAGTAACACAGTGGCACTGACACCCACCCACACTCAGAGAAGATTATAACAGTAACACAGTGGCACTGACACCCACCCACACTCAGAGAAGATTATAACAGTAACACAGTGGCACTGACACCCACCCACACTCAGAGAAGATTATAACAGTAACACAGTGGCACTGACACCCACCCACACTCAGAGAAGATTATAACAGTAACACAGTGGCACTGACACCCACCCACACTCAGAGAAGATTATAACAGTAACACAGTGGCAATGACACCCACCCACACTCAGAGAAGATTATAACTAACACAGTGGCAGTGACACCCACCCACACTCAGAGAAAGTTATAACAGTAACACAGTGGCAGTGACGCACCCACACTCAGAGAAGACTAAACTGAGGGTGGTAGTAGTATAGACCGGTGTATCTGACTGGGAACAGTGATTGGCTGGTTTCCATGAACCCTATTCGCCACCTCACGCAAGTCACAGATGTCACACCAGTTTAAAAAAATGTCTGGCACAATCGCTATATCAGATAATCAGTGTATGACATGTTTATTGAGTTTGAAGGCAGCTGACTGTATTAGTACAATAGTAGTTTTAAATATATATAAATATATATATGATCATGCTGGTTTGGGTGGCACATATGAGCATACCATACTACAGTCACCAAGTAATTTATAGTGGAGATAACCTGTCCTGTACTACTTGCATTTTCACCAGTGCAGCATCCCTCTGTTTCATGGATGCTGCTTTTGAAATTACCCAAGTATTCTGCTACCCCAACTGTTCTCCTGGGTGTATTTTTGGGGTGCATCTGAGGTCTGTGTAGATCATAGCTTGCTACTTACTAGGCTTGCTGTCATGTTGCAGATGTTTCCTTATTCTAGCTCTCTGCTAGGGTGTAGCCCCCACCAGATGGTATTTCCATGGCATTTATGGGGAACCTGAATAGCATGTATACCTGAATAGGTTACAGTGGAACCCCTGGTGCAGGACCACCCTCATGAGAGACCACATTGATTTGAACTTCACTTTTTCCTCCCTTTTTTGAATGAAATGTTTCTCCATAATGTCCATGAAATTTAACCCCTGACCAGTTACTACCCCTCTATTAGTTAGAACCACTGGAACAAACAAACAAATGGGGGGGGGGGGGGGGGGTAATCTCATCTGCCTGGTGGTCTTTTTATGTGTGCTAATCTTAGACATCTTCCTTGGGAGGGCAGGGCTGGCTGGCTGGCTGTCTTTCCCCAGTAACACACACCTGACCCCCTTGGAGGCCTTGGGTGTAGTGCTTCCTTGTAGAACTCTGTACTTGGTGCAGATCAGTGTAAACACAGATCAGCATGAATGTAAAGGAGGATCAGGAACTGTTTTTGCAGTGTGCTGACATTAGTCATTAGGCCTGTCACCCCTTTCTCTGATTAGTTAATTAAGCATACCCACAATTATTTACTCCTTTGTGTTACCTTCATTTGGACATTTGGAGGAGATTTCAGTTATTATAATAATAGTAATAAACATAAAACGTTGAAATGGCATCCTACTCAGTTTAGTACTGAATTAGTATTAGCATGACTAAATTATGAACTAGTAACTCTAGTGCACTGACCACATCACTTGTGTTCATTGCTGTTATTGCTGAGTGTAATTTTATCCGTAAGATGCATAAGATGGTTAGTACATAATTTGCAAATGAATACACACACACACACACACACACACACACACACACACACACACACACACACACACACACACACACACATAGATGTGCACGTACTCGCGCACACACACACGCATTATGTATATCATCTATGCTGTCTGTTTGATCCCTCTTGCCCCATCTTTTTTTGTTGCCTTATCGTGAAGTAACCTGTTGAGATTTTAACTACATGCTTATATACTGCCCTTCACCTTCAGCTAAGTTACCCTGTACCTGAAATAATAGGTGATGTGAACTGAAAGACTCCATACACCACAGATGCTTCCAACGTACACCTTGTAGCTGTACTGAGTAAACATGCAGAGGGCTCTGCTCACTTAAGGCAGGGGAGGAATCTAGTGCTTTTACTAGCACTAGAGGCAGCCCTATCAAAACAAGTAGGTAGGTAGGTGGCAGTTTGATGGGTGCTTATTTGTTGAAACCGTATGCGAAGACAGGTAGGGGGAAGAGACAGGAGAGGGATGGGTAGGTTTGGAGTTGTGGTTGTCTGTGGCAGAGTCCCTGGTGAGAGCTGCTGATAGCAGGGCTGCTGTTACTAAGCTGCTAATGGCTGGGACTCGGAGCTGAAGTATTTTAGCAATTCTCAAACATGATGCTAGGTGTGCATCAACTCCCTTGGCTGCTTCCTGCCCCCTGACCCCCCCCCCCCCCCCCACCCCTTTCTGCTCCTCACCCCCCTTTTCTACTTGCTTCAGTGGCACCTGTACTCAACTCCAGGTCCCATTATACTGGGACTGGGAGATTGGTGTGTATAAAAATAAATATATATATATAAAATAGAGGAAAACAAAACACAATGTGGAGGGAGCATGCTCCACTGCTCTTTGGAGGCATACTTTGTATAAATTATATATATATTATTATTTGTCCTGTTCTTTTTGTCATGGAATGGACTGACTGGTTCTTCTTTTGTTTTTGTTGTTGTTGTTATTGATTTGTCAGATAACACTGGTTATCAACAACACCCAGTTGTTAAGGAAACCCAATTTAAATTTTCTTCCAGAGTATCTTGATTCAAAGGTCCATGGTGCAATGAGTTGTAATTCTTTGTATGTGTCTGGGACTGGGAGAGGGGGTGGAAGCAAAATACTAATGGGGTGGGGGTGATGAAGCACCACTTGTGCAGTAGCTGTTATGATTGTGCTTTTAGTGCTGTCTGATTTATTATTGTACTCAGTGCTGTCATATTTCCTTAGTTTGACTCAAGGACCATAACACTATGAAGACAAGGCTGGTTTGGTCAAGTTAACTGGAAAGGTTCTGTTTTGGTAATGTGGCCAAGGCCAAAGGGTATGTAACTATGGGTCAAATGGTTTGGTATGACACTTATTCCATCCGTAGCCAGTCTTAATAAAGCGAACTGTGATGGACTGTGAAGTTACCTTAAACCAGCGCTGCTTGTAACTGTATGCTGCTTGAAAACTATACTCTGTCTGTGTTGTGTGTGTGTGTGTGTGTGAGAGAGAGAGAGAGAGAGAGAGAGAGAGAGAGAGAGAGAGAGAGAGAGAGAGAGAGTAGGCCTGTAAACTAGTGCTGTTAACAGGTGTGTTGTTAATGCAGGCGTGACATCCTGGAAAAGGTGGAGTCATTCAACAGTCACTATGAGGGAAAGGTGCATCACCAGATGACAGTTGATCAGGTAAGTTTCATCTTTTGACATTGATTAGACCTACTCAAACCCCCCCCCCCCCCCCCCCCCCAAAAAAAAAGGGGGGGGGGGGGGTCCAGCAATTACGTTCTGAGAGACTGTAATAAAGAATTATTTTAAATTGTAAAATTGTCATTGACTGGGGTCTGGGTGTGTTTCATGGGACCAGAAACTAACAGTTTGGGCAGGTAAGAGATACTTTTCAGTGCAGTGGGGAGGGGTAGGGTGGGGTCTTGTCCCTTAAATGATAAATACATGGGCTGTATTCACACTCATATTACAGGATGACAACTATTCTCTGCCCCAAATAAGACAGACCCAAGGTGCATATGAAAAGAAATCCATTTATGAGCCAACGTCTCTATGTTTACTTTATGTGCCTCATTGTGCAGCTGCCAAATGGAGAGGTGAAAGTTCAAGGCCCATTGCGTATCTACTGGGGTTTGAGTCGACCTATCCAACTTCGGCAGTGTGATGATGTCCCCGCCCCACCCATTGCCAAGTGGCGACACTCTTTGTGCGTCAACCTCAACGACGGCACGTCCCACAACAACAACACTCCACCACAGAAACTGCTCGCACAAGGCGTGAGTGCGCTTGTTCTTTGAATTGCCTGTCTGTAGCAGCAGTGACTGACATTAAAATTTCAAGGGAGAAGGGGTTGGGGGCAACAGGCACCTATGCCTGACATGACGTGACAGGCAATCTTTTTATTTAGTATTGACTTCTTTAATTTTCAGGCACAGGAATGCAGTTGTCAGTTTTGGGGATTTTTGAAGGTTTGGCCATAGCCATCCAAGAAAAGGGGGGAAATCAAGGAAGAGTTGGCAATAGTTTTTCAAATGGTTTGCTCACACTTGCCAACAGGAGATTTATGGAAGTGAATGATTCAAGTGACTGTTTAGCTTTAAAAATGAAAAAGAGACTATGTTACTGTATGTACTGTCAGGTACCCCCAAATTGTGTTGATTTTAATTTGGTTTTTATACACATGTAAAACATAGTCTATACACATATATATTCTATACACATGTAAAACATAGTCCTACCAAAACAATTTACATAAAGTATTATACAAAAACAAAACAAAAAATGGACTACAAACACACCACACACACACACACACACAACACACACACACACACACACACACACACACACACACACACACACACACACACACACACACACACACACACACACACACACACAGTGACTGTAGCAGAAACGGGGTACTGATATTAGGATGGAAATACTCTGAGAAGAGGAAGATTTTCAGTTTCGCTTTAAAAGATAACAGGGTTGAGCAGTGTCTAAGGTCTTGTGGGAAGGAATTCCAGATGTGGGGTCCAAAGCAAGAGAAGGCGTGAAAGCCATGAGTCTTGCGTTTGTGTTGTTGGATTTCCAGCATGCAGGTGTCAGAAGAAGAGCATAGTGTACGAGACAGAGTGTAGACATGCAGCAGTTCAGAGAGGTAAGCAGGACCAGGAGAGGTGTTAAGTGGTGGTGACGGGGTGCCAAGAGAACAAGTCTTGCAGCAAAGTTCTGAATGTTCTGCATTATTTGACACAAACTTGGGGTTCATTTTTTGCAACTTTGCTTCACCAGAATTTGCATGATAAACCAGAGTTTGATCAGGACGTTCCAGGACGTCTCACAGCCAGATAGAAAACACTTCATCAGGGATGTCATGCAGTGTAATAAGAGATGGTTTGTTCAGGTGCCTTTTTGTGTTGCAGAGCCCAAGTGCAATGTCACCACACAGACCAATGCGAGGGATGGATGACAGCGTGCTTCTCTCTCCAGCATCCACAGACGAAGTTGTCATGCGGCGGCGGAACATTCGCAAGTTCAACACTGTTGCCTATCGTAACGATGCCCCCACCCGGTGGAAGCGAGCCTCTATAAATGGGCACATCTTTAACTACGATGTGAGTAAACTGACACCATAGCTGTTCTTCTGTTGTTATTGCCCTGATATAACTAATTTTAATGGGTCACCCTGATATTACCAAAATGGTTAACTGGGCATGAAACAGCAAGTTACTTGGTTACATTTTAACAGGGCATTTCAAATCGGTTATCTGTCTTTCCTGTTTTGTTTATATGACTGCACTCATTCCATGCAGCTAAACATTTATGTGAAGTAGTTGAAAACTGTGTAACTTTGTCAGTGGATACTTTGGACCTGCAAGAAATATCTGAAACTAGTGAGAGATGAAAAGATTTTAAATTACGTAGCTGTTGATTTCTCAGTGAGGTGTGTAGCACCAGCTGTATCACACATGTGGTATACGGCGTGTTTATGTGTGTAAATGTGTGTAGCACCAGCTGTATCACACATGTGGTATATGGCGTGTTTATGTATGTAAATGTTTGTAGCACCAGCTGTATCACACATGTGGTATACGGCGTGTTTATGTGTGTAAATGTTTGTAGCACCAGCTGTATCACACATGTAGTATACTGTGTGTTTATGTGTGTAAATATGTGTTTCATTTGACTGAACTGGACATTTAAAAAAAAAAAAAATCCTTTGTGCTGTGTCTGCTATGGAAAGAGACTATTAACCAAGAAAAGATGTGCATCAGAATGATAACGGGGTTACCATTTTTCTTGAAGTTTGTTTTCTGTTGTAGTCTTTGTTGCTGTTGACATCTAAAAGTGTTTTTTCTCTTTTTTTCATTTGTGCCATTTGATCATGCTGTGTCTGCTATGGAAAGAGAACATTACCAAAGAAAAGATGTGCATCAAAATGATAACGGGGTTACCCTTTCCTTGAAGTTTGTACTCTGTTGTAGTCTTTGTTGCTATTGACATCTTTGGTTTCTGCTCAGTGAATTGTTCGCTGTGGTCTGTTCTGTTCAGACTAGTGTGTTCATCCCGGTCCTGGGCAGTTCAACCAGTGTGATAGCTGACAGCACTATGACCTCACCAGTTGTTATAGAAACCCTGCTGGAAAAATTTAAGGTGAGTTTTGCCACTGTGCAGCGTGCGTTGGTCAGTTTCATGCACATGGTCTTGTTTGATTGTTTGTGAAAAAATTACATATCATCAACCGAACTCTAACCTGAGGAGAAATAACCTGTTGACAGTTACTGCACACTAGGTAAAAATGCAAGTCACAAAAACACAGCCTGGTTTTGTATCTCTTTTTTTCATGTGGCAAAAGTGTAAGTCCTTCACCAACTTTTCCCCAGTCAAGTGTTAATAAGGTGCTTTTGTCAAATATTTCGACCAGAGCTCAAAGAGAAATGAAATGTGACTGGGCCTTTGTTGTTGTTGTTGGATTTTTCATCCCTGCTACTATGCATGGAACATATACACCAGTGAGTTATGCTAGAATATAAATGCAGTTTTCTGCCTTTTTTGGAAATGTGAACCATGTTAAGTTGCCGCCCACTTTAAAGTATTTGTTGGTGTATGTCCCAGAAGCTGTAATGCAGGAACATGGCTTTCATCTCTAGATGATCCCTTGAGCTCTAGCAGAGGAACAAAAACAATGTGTGCAACTGCAAGACTTCTCAGCAAAGTTCAGGGGACCAAAAGCTCCATTCTTTCGTGGCAGCGTGAGGTCACTGGTGGTTCCCATGGGTGACGTTACCAAACTTAGTGTATGAGGGACTGTTACCAGACTGAAGGTCACTTTATAGGAAAGAGACTTTGTTCATTGCCAGAAGCTGATGTGCCAGGCAACCGCTCTAGTTCATTGTGCGGTTTAGTTTGCTGTTTGTACAAATGTGTGGGAAATCATGCCTGAACTGAGAACATCCTGTCAATTTTTGATGGTGAAATCTCTTGACGATGTTCCATAATGTGCGCACAGCTGGGGAAGAGCCCAGGGGAGCCCATCCTGTCATTTTTTATAATGTCATCGCTTGACGATGTTCCATAATGTGCGCACAGCTGGGGAAGAGCCCAGGGGAGCCCATCCTGTCATTTTTTATGATGTCATCGCTTGACGATGTTCCATAATGTGCACACAGCTGGGGAAGAGCCCAGGGGAGCCCATCCTGTCATTTTTTATAATGTCATCGCTTGACGATGTTCCATAATGTGCACACAGGTGGAAAACAGCCAAAGGGAGCACATCCTGTCGTTTCTTGATGATGTTACCACTTGATGGTGTTCCATAATGTACACACAGGTGAAGAATGGCCCAGGGAAGCACATCCTGACATCGCTAGATGATGTAACATGTGCAAACGTGTGAAAAATGGCCCAGGGAAGCACATCCTGTCATTCCTTGATTATGTCACAGCTTGATGATATTCCACGTGTGCACAGGTGGAGAACAGCCCAGGGGATTATGTCCTCATCACTTGATGATATTCCACGTGTGCACAGGTGGAGAACAGCCCAGGGGATTATGTCCTCATCACTTGATGATATTCCACGTGTGCACAGGTGGAGAACAGCCCAGGGGATTATGTCCTCATCACTTGATGATATTCCACGTGTGCACAGGTGGAGAACAGCCCAGGGGATTATGTCCTCATCACTTGATGATATTCCACGTGTGCACAGGTGGAGAACAGCCCAGGGGATTATGTCCTCATCACTTGATGATATTCCACGTGTGCACAGGTGGAGAACAGCCCAGGGGATTATGTCCTCATCACTTGATGATATTCCACGTGTGCACAGGTGGAGAACAGCCCAGGGGATTATGTCCTCATCACTTGATGATATTCCACGTGTGCACAGGTGGAGAACAGCCCAGGGGATTATGTCCTCATCACTTGATGATATTCCACGTGTGCACAGGTGGAGAACAGCCCAGGGGATTATGTCCTCATCACTTGATGATATTCCACGTGTGCACAGGTGGAGAACAGCCCAGGGGATTATGTCCTCATCACTTGATGATATTCCACGTGTGCACAGGTGGAGAACAGCCCAGGGGATTATGTCCTCATCACTTGATGATATTCCACGTGTGCACAGGTGGAGAACAGCCCAGGCGAGTATGTCCTGTCCATCGTGACGGAGGTCGGGGAGCAGACCCAGGAGCGGTTGCTAGGGGAGACAGACCGACCGCTGCTGGAGAGGCTGCAGCTGGGACCGGATGACCAAAATGCCAAGATCTTTCTCAAGGAGCGGCGGATAGAGCCGGATGTGACTGTGCCAGACACGGTGAAGCTGCCGATCATGGAGGAGGAAGAGGAGGAGGAAACTCTGCCAGCAGAGGTGTGTGATTCAGAGTTGTCTTTCCTAAGGCTAGCATGTTGAATTAGCCCTTCATATAGCCCATTTGTTTGTTTGTTCCAGTGGTTCTAACTAATAGAGGGGTAGTAACTGGTCAGGGGTTAAATTTCATGGACGTTATGGTACAAAGAACCAGGATATATCACAGAGCTTGGCATTGCCTATCTGTAGTAGCACAGTAGCAGCTGCTGGAGAACTTGCCACTATATGGCTGTGTCATTGTGGAAGAAATTGGTCTCATTTCTGACTCTTGGCATGAGAATGCATGTGCTGTAAAAGCATAGGGTAGCGGTTGGCATCTCTTGCTTCTTTGTGCAACTTTGGACTTATTTGGAATCCTGACAGGTGGAGCAGCTGATGATATTACCTGTGGCTGTGCTGAAGGGAATCATGATCAAGTACGAGAAAGACGAGGAGAAGGAAGTGAAACTGCTGAAAGCCAAGTATGTACAGTGTGCCTGTTTTCCATGCTTTAGCATTGGTGGTGGTGTCGGTGATGATGGTGTTCAGTGCAAGGACCCCTGCCTGCGACTGACATGGTCCAGGGATGTTGAAAGTTCACACTGCATTGTTAGCCCGTACAGTGTCAGTAGATAGACTGAAAATTGGTTTTAGCGCTCCGTCAACCATGATGATTTTATATCAGGGTGTCAATGGAAGGGCTCGTAATTCTGACTGATTTCTTTCTGTGTACTAGATGTTACAGATTGCTAATGGCATTGACTGTACTCACCAGACATGTTCTGCTAGGCAAAGCACCCAATTTTTTGTTTTATTATTACTTTATTACCTCATCCATGTTTGATGAAATAATAACAAAGTAGTCTTAAGTCATATGCATGAATTATCAGTTTTTTTTAGTCTTAAGTCATATGCATGAATTATCAGTTTTGATCATGTTTTGATTTTTGTTTCCAGATACGAGCGGTGCAGGCGGAAGATTCGTCAGCGATTAGAAGAAATGAGAACTGCGTGAAGAGAGTGGCATGCCTGAGGGGAAAGAAGAAGAAGAAAAAAAGCACCACACACAGTACTGCTTTTCCAGCGTCACCCTCTACGCTGCCCCTCCAGTATTACATGAAGTATCCAGGGATAGAGCCTTTCAGGGGATAAAAACCTTTCTCAGAGCAGACAGAGCCTCCCATGAAAGACCCAGACAGCCAGTGCTTTGCGTCCATGCTCCGTTTCTTGGACATGGCATAAAGTGTCCTGAACTTGGCATCCCCCCCTGCCCATCTGTGAAATCATCAGAAAAGTATTGCTTTGGTATATGTACTTGCATTGTGAATGTGATAGATCTATTCTTGGTTTGATGTTTTTGGTGTTTCATGCTGTTATATGCCAAACTGCTCAGCTTCCCAGCGTGTTGGAGGTTTCATAGTGAATCGAAAATGCTGATGAATGGGTGTTTTGTCGCGAGCTACTCTTGCACACTGGTATTTTGCTCTGGTGTTTCTGCACATGTCCTGGGGCCCTTTGGGCTTTTGTCCTTGCAAGATTTGGGTGGCTTGTCTCTGGGGCTTTTGTCCCTGCAAGATTTGGGTTGCTTGTCCCCGGGGCGTGCCAGCTGTGACAGTCATGCTGCCCAGCATACGGACTTACTGGTCCTCAAAGGAACCAGCCTTTGCAAAATGTCCAGATCCTCAAAGGAGTCAGCCTTCTCAAAATGTAGTTTGGCCAGTACGCAGAAGAGGTTGAACAGAAACTTGAAATCATAGATTCCCTTTTAAAATGCTCTGTTGAATTTATTTGAATTTTGATCAAGTTAAGTGAGTAACGATTAGCAGGACTTGATGTGGTGCTGTCAAGTGTCGTGGCTGACCTGTTGCATGCCTCAGCCACTTTGAGGTTTGGTCTGAGAAGTGTATGCTCAGGCCACCTGTGGAACAGGTTCCGAGGCAGCGGGTAGCCGGTGTCAGACCAGCTGTGATGCTCAGCTGTGTTTTGTGCATCCAGCCCTGCTGTCTGTTGCACATGAAATTCAGGTTCTAATCCAGAATAAACCCTACAGAGCATTTTGGAGAACAATATCCCTGATTTGAAGATTTTAATTTGATATTTTCTAGTTCTGCTTGTTGGATAAAATGTACATTGAGAAGGGTACTTTCCATGCTTGTGGGGTGTATTCACAATTGTATCAGGGCAACATTTTCCAGTTGTCGTGGGTTCTTTAGGGTTCACATGCCTGTAGCAGACCTCAGGTCCGATCTCATCTGAAGGGTACCTTTAACATAAAATGGAGAACTGGATGTGCCCCTTTTTAAAAAAAATGCTATAATTTGCACTTGCAACCTGCCAAGTGAAACACCGAGTAACCTGGTTGGGTAAACTCCAGAGTTAAACTACTTTTCACCAATTCTGAACTAGACATACTTTAACTTGGAGTGAAACAATAGGGGGCTGTTATTTGATTCAGTGCAGTGAGAGACACTGAGGGTTTGACTGCAAGTGTATTTGTTGCACGATAAAGCATCTTCTGCAGGTGATTGTATACATGCCATGGAAGAGAAAGGTTTGTTGCTCTCAGAAGAGAGTAGCCAGGACTTATTGATCCATTCCTATACGTGACGCCCATACAGCCGTCAAGGTCATATCTGAGCAGAAACATTACAACAGAGAAGACCTGAGAAAATGTGCTCACCAGTGAAAGACAGCCCAGCGAACAAGACAGTATACAACAGGGTCAACTAATACCATCATCTTGGGGTAATAAAACACAATCCCAAATAAAAGTCTGTTTCATTCTTTAGATGACAGGTTGCTTCATTTGTTGTGGATTTGATGGGGGGGGGGGTTAAAGACCATAAAAATGACTTCATCCTAGCATCGTAGAACAAAAACAGGGAAAGAGCACGGTAGCAGTGGAGTGCTCTTATCTCTTGGCCTAAGTAAGCAAGCAACTTTTTATGCCCACTCAACCAGTACAGTTACATCAGGCTAAAAAGCAGATTTTCGCCTCCTGTGTGCATGTACGGAGAGGGTTCCATTGCATGTTGTTTGCTACGTGTGCAGGTTAATACTAAAACTCTGAACCCCACCTCCCCCCTCCCCTTTTTGTTTTGTTCTGATGAACACCAAGCAGGCCACATTAATCAGTCCGATTATGTAGAGGGTACCCAGTGAACTGTGGGTTAGAACCATGGTGGCCTACGTCTGGATCGTGCAGTCTTTCTTCAAACTGACGGCATTCTGTGAGAATGCAGCCTGTGATTTTGTTGACAAGTTGCTGGTCAACAGCCTGAATTATTCCTCTCAGTTTATGATGGGACTGGAGTTACCGCCAGGCGCTGAGCTGACAAAATGTGCTTTTATAGGATTAGGTGATGAATTTTGTGTGAAACAGTGGTGGATCTTCACCAGTCTCCCCCCCCCCCCCTTCCAAGTGCATTTTGTATTCATTCACCAGTCCTCGCCCACTTTCCAGGATCTTCACAAGTTTCTTCTCCTTCTGCCTCCTACCCCCAGTGAATTTTGTATTCATTCACCAGCCCTCGCTCCTTCCCCACCCAACTCACCAGGCTGGGAGTTTGGAAGATGAAGTCATGCTCACAGCAGACTGTTTTCTTTTCTTTTACTGCCGCCTCCCATATCAACAGGGATTTTTTTATGTTCCATTGCATTTAAAAACCAAAAAAAGTATGGAAAGAATTTATTCTGCGCCAGAAAGCATGACTCCCTTGCACCACAGTGGTTGTATATCGCGCTTTTTTCGAGTACAACTTGACTAAGAAGCATGTATTTTTGGCTCTGAATGATTAATTATCTATGTTACATATCATTTGCTCTGAGACAATCACGGTCAGCCTTGCTGAACACAGAGGCAAGCCATGCATGCAGGAAACCAGTCTGTGTCTGGTCAGTCACGTTCACTGCCCAGTGTCTGGTCAGTCATGCTCTGTGTCTGGTCAGTCATGTTCAGGTTGGAAATGCAACAATCACTGAATTAGAGTGAACTGGGTTTTGGAAGCAGTGGTGCAGGTGCACTTTGAAAATGTGTTGGGTATGTGTGTTGTGCTTTAAAGGCATGTCTGGGATGTGTAGAGTAGGGTACTGTGTTAGGACCAGACCTGGCTACACTCAGTGTGGGCGTCGGTTTGTCAACGTAGTTTAGTCTGTTGGTTTGGCGCGCGAGTTTTTAGTGGCAAGGGTAAATTATGCAGTGTCAGCAGGAATTTTTGAAAGGGGATTTTGTGGTTTCTCTTCGAGCGTTGGTGCAGTGCTTAAAATTGTGAAATGATGATTTAGATACTTTTATACAGTCTTACTGTCCGTCACAAAATACATCACAGTTGATTTTACCAGTCATTCTGTTGTTTGTCAGAGAAAAATAAGAGAAAGAGGAGGAGAACATAGCTGATTGCTTGATATGACCTTTTGACACAAACAAAACAATGCCAGCAAAGGAGAAGAATAGGCCGTAGCAGATCTGGAGCTAAATTGCTCAATGTTTCACTGTGAGCTTGGCTTTTAGTTTTATTTTCTTCTCAGATGCACTGAGCCATTGCTTGTGTCAGCGTCCAAAGGTTTCTTCAGGGACCTGTGATTGTACAGATCTGTTATGTCCCTTGGTGGGCATTTCTGCAATATGATTATATCCTCCACACCAAACGGTTGTGAACAAGTAGCCTCCCTTGCAGTGCTCAGCTTTGGCCCCTGTCCGCCAGTGTACCGCCTGTTGTAGCATAATTCATGTTGAAATTCATAAGCAAAATGGGACATATATTTTTTCATAATTTATTTCCTCTTTGAGACCATGTTCATATTGACTTTTTGTTCTTTCTCTCCAATCAGTGACCAAAAGTGGAAATATGTTGTAAATACATACACAGCTGATTGAAGGCTGTTAATGATAATAGTGAACAAAAAATCAGGTGGAGAGTGCTCATTTTAGTTGATATATCAGATATTATTGGAAGAAAAAATGATTGCCAATCATGTAGTAACATGTTGACGATCATGTAGCAACATATGATGCTGCCGGATGTACTTATTTGTAAAAAATGACTACTGTATGGGTCATCTGTATGACTATGCTATCAATATTATTGACCTGCTTTATAGCGGGGCATGAAGAGATTGACAACATTGTGATAAAAATGTATGTGTTGGTGTTAGTGCTTCAGTCTTCAGAACCCAAAAGTGTAAGCCTGCGGCATTGCACAAGCTTCATTTCTTGTTTCAGATAACAAGTTTTTGTTGTGTTGCAGTTTTGAAATACAGACCGAATACAGGGAAAGAACAAGTAATGAACAGAATTAATTTCTGTCGCCTTAAGTATCCTCTTTGTGTGGTAGGAAAGATGGGTGGAATTACTTTCATGTGATGTATTGGTGTCAAGTCTAATTTCACGCTGACTTGTTTCTGTGACCTTAAGTATTCTGGCAGGATAGATGTTGAGTGGAATTACTTGGATTGGATTCATTGATGTCGGGTCCAATTTCACATCAACTTATTCTCCCCCCCTCCCCCCCCCCCCCTTACCCCCCGCAGCCCTTAATATTTGTTAATGGTTCAGTACTGCTGCTTTTTTTTAGAGGTAGTGTATGAGGAATCATACTTCATTGGTTTTGTCTTCCCACTAATAAACAGGTAGCAGTGTTTTTGTCCAGTTGTCTCTTCCCTCAACATGTCTTTGAATTGGCTGGATCTTGTTTACAGACACTCTTCATCTTTCCTGCTATATTTGAAAATTGACCAGTCGAGTGCTTCCTTGGATTTCAGTGCAAAAAAAACAAAACACCCACAGATTATAGATTTTTTTTTAGACTAGTTGCACAGTTGAATTGAGTGATCATTTCCTTGTGTTTTGGTAAATGGACAAACAAAATTGCATGGTTTACTTGCACCGTATTCACCTGTATTTGGATGAATGAATTGAATGTGCATGGCCAGCTTGTGCCACATTTGTGTGTGTTTTGATAAGCAGACTAAATATACATGATCAGCATTTCTGTGTAATTTTTTATTAAACATAATTTATTTAATTTGCATGATCAGCTTGTGTGACACCCATCTGTATTTCGATAAAGAATAAATTTGCACAGTCAATTTATGCCGCATTTCTCTGCATTTTTGATAAACAGACTAAATATGAGTGGCCAGCTTGCAGCACATTTGTCTGTATTTTGGTAAATGGATTAGATTTGCATAATCAACTTGCAGCACAGTTGTATTTTGAGAAACAGATTGAATTTGCCTTTTCGGCTTGCACCACATTTTTTTAGGTTCCGAAACAAATTTGCATTATTATTAAATTGCCCCACCTGTCTTTGTATGCTGCTAAACAGATTATATTTAATTTGCAATATCAACTTAAGCCACAGCACCTGCGAAAACAAACCCACTGCATTGGCAAACGGCGTAGAAATGCTACAGACTAACACACCCAGCCATTTGCAGTGAGAGAATGAGAGGCATTGTGGGGCAAATCAGAGATGAATATTTAATCTGTCTGCAAAAAGAAAAAGGATCAGTTGCATCCAAAAGTTTGATTTATTTTCTGGAACTGACCATTTTGCACTGAAATGGATGTGAACGCCGTCTTTGGGCAACTGTTACGCTTGTTACACCCTCTGTGTTGATTGATGCACTGGTACCATCCTGTCCATGCAGTGTTATTTGTAGGTTAACTCTTCCATACCCTGTTTACTTGTGTGCATGGATTGGATACATGTACCTTAGTGTGCTTTATGTAGTTATTGTGCACTAGCGTCGAGATAGCTCAGCCTGTGGTTTGCCTCCCCTGACGGTATTGTGCATGTGGCTGCATTGTGGATGTGTTCCTGGTTGGTGTTTGGTTTGGAAAAAAGTTGAGAGGAGAGTGGCTCCAAGATGTGCTGCATTGGAACAGTTTTTCAGATTTTTCCTTCTTAGTTAAAAAAAATGGAAAAAAACAAGTTTTTGCTTTGCAAGTGGACGAGCCCAAAATGTGAAAACAGATTTTCACAGATGTTGTGTTGGTTGGTTAGTTCTTGTATTTTAACATCCTGTTAACTGCCCAGGGTCACCTCAGGACTAATCACACATTCAGAATTGTTCTACACCAGTTCAAAACCACAAGTAAAAAGCTGCATCACGGTTCTGGCAACAACACAGTGGTCATAACTAAAGTGTACAGGTCTAGGGCTACTTTACAGTTCACTAGTTTCTGTTTCAGAAGATCTCTAACAACTGGATCTGTTTTCAGTGATTCAAGCCTGCCCCCTCCGTAGCCTTGTAATTTGTCAGCGACAAAAGACCACCTTAAACAGTTAAAGGGATTATGTGAACAAAATAATTACTTAGAAAAATAAAGGGAGAGAAAATGAAGAGAGGGAAACGGGCCAAAAACCTTTTTCCTTGTTCCAGCGTGCATGACAGGAAGAGTCTTTTCTTTGCCCTCGTCCCTGACAAATACCAGATGTAGCTGACTTTGCCCCTGTCCCTGTCAGTGATGGGATGTAGCTGACTTTGCCCCTGTCCCTGTCAGTGATGGGATGTAGCTGGCTTTGCCCCTGTCCCTGTCAGTGATGGGATGTAGCTGGCTTTGCCCCTGTCCCTGTCAGTGATGGGATGTAGCTGACTTTGCCCCTGTCCCTGTCAGTGATGGGATGTAGCTGACTTTGCCCCTGTCCCTGTCAGTGATGGGATGTAGCTGGCTTTGCCCCTGTCCCTGTCAGTGATGGGATGTAGCTGACTTTGCCCCTGTCCCTGTCAGTGATGGGATGTAGCTGGCTTTGTCCCTGTCCCTGTCAAAGATGGGATGTAGCTGATGCATAGAACTGAGATGTTTGGAACACTAAGCTGGCATCCAGTTTCCTACACAAATAATAGTTAGTGTTTGTAAACATCACAAATTACAAGAGGATGCATGGTCCTTGACGACTATGATGGGAAGCGTTGGTTCAGTTCTTGAGGGTACGTACACACACACACACTCAGGGAAAACCCATGTGCTGTGTCCCATCCTCAGTGATTACCTTTCAGAGACTTCAAAAGGTGTATAGCGGCTTGGGATGATGTGCATTTTTATTTTATTTTTTAGAGGCCGTTTACCAAAGCTTGCAACCAGTAGTAACTGCTTATATAGAATGACTTTTGCCCCTGACATTCCATTATACTTTTTCTGCCAGACTAACCTGAGCTAGGTGGATATGGGGTAAAGCTTCTTATTATATTGAATATCTGAACTAGGTGGGTATGTGGTAAATCTTACTATGTTAAATGTCATCTGAACTAGGTGGGTATGTGGTAAATCTTACTATGTTAAATGTCATCTGAACTAGGTGGGTATGTGGTAAATCTTACTATGTTAAATGTCATCTGAACTAGGTGGGTATGTGGTAAATCTTATTATGTTGACTATCATCTGATCTAGGTGGGTGTGCAGTAAAGCAAGTGAAGGAAACTAACAATATCCAGGGTGTTAATTATAGCGATACATATTCTGAAGTATTTTTAAAGCATCGTAGTGCTAGTATTACCATTCTGTGTAATTATGATCAGTACCTAATATGACGTACAATTCTCTAAGGAATGCGGAAACAGGCTCTTCCTCACCAGAAAATAATTACTGTACCAGAAAATGAGAACAGAGATTGGATATCTAAATAATGTGTTTATTTCAAGCATGAACCACATACAAAAAAAGTGTTTCCTACTTTTAACTATTGTGTTTCTCCTAAAAAAATAAAGTGTCCATAAGTTGGGGGGGAGGGGGGGGAATGTTTCCTGTCTTTATGTTGAGCTTGCACTGTTTAGCTTTTAGTGTTTGATTAAATGCTACGCTTTGAATTTTTAAACGGTCAATTCTGAAATCTGGTTAGTTTTCAGGGGACCTCTGTAGATGTTTAGATATTGATTCAGGGTTTTTGTTTTTGAACACTGGGGTGGGCTGTTCTGTTTTGTCCCTCTGGTGTGTATTTACCTGTTGAAAGTTTGACTTGGTTTGAGACAAGAAAAGCCTTTTGCAGTTCTACCCATAACTGTCAAACTGCACAAGAATGCAATTCCAGGGCACTGGTTACGGTGGAAGAATGCGATTACATAGCACTGGTTATTGTGGAAAGTAGTAGCATGGGGTTTCCCTTCTGTGCTTGGGAAGGCACTGACAAAGCGTATTTGAAGAAAGGTGACATGTTCTTAGCAGTATTCCTTTGCTCGAGGATTTTTGTGTGTACGTTTTGTTTTACCCCTCCCCCTTTTAATTTTTATATATTTTACTTTGGCAATGTATTGCATGATGGCAGCTTTGGGTGCAAGAAGTGAATGGATTGAGTTACAGAGATGTGGGACAGTTGGAGCAAGAGATGTTTGTGTGTGTTTGATGTTGCAGCCAAAGGTGATGTACAGATTCCCATCAATAAATTGTTGACTTGTAATTTCTCGGTTGTGTGTGTTTATTGATGACTTCTAGTTTGTCGTGTGCGTGTGTTTCTAGTTTACCAAGTAAATGTGTTTTTTTGTCAGCAAACAAAACTCAACACCACATGAATGTGTTACATACAGTTACACGCAAGCATACAATTTTGCATGTATATTTAATTGGTGTAAGCAACAGTGAAATAAAAAAATAAAAAAAAAGATTAAGGCCACTGTGATTTTGCACACCAATCCAACAATAGACTATATATCTCTTGAATTGCACGTCATTATATAAAATAAACATATTAAACAAAGTTATATATACAGTTCCACAAAAAGACCACAAACCCTTGAGATGTTTCTTGTCAGTGGTGGCTTTTTGTGTGTGCATGATCTACACATTCATGGTGTGTAAGGTTACGCATTCACGGTGTCTAAGGTTACACGGTTATGGTGTGTATGGTTGTTGACTCAAGCCACAGCAAAGCCTTTCAATGAATGTTGGTCAAGAGAGAGATTTCCCCATGTTAACTTTGGAAAATTATCAAAAAGAGAATTCTGAAGAAAAAAAAGATTAAAAAAAAGAAGAGAATTCTGACAACTTGCACAGCTGAATAGGCAAATTAGGGCTTGAAATGCAAGGTACATCCTCCCGGCCTGAATGCAATGGATGTCAGACGGGAGAAAATTCCATTGCTTTTGAGCACAGTGTTAAAAAAACACAGGCTGTCCTTTACTTTTTATCGCCACAGAGTACCACAAAATGACTCGCTGTTCTTGGAAAACCAGGTCTAAAATTGTCACATTTCCTGTTCGCCTATGGTCAGTTCCTGGTGGCTGGGTGGCTCAAATTTGGGACAAAAAGTTGATCCAGATGGCAAAAATAATAACAACAGCGGTCATTTCTGTAGCACCTCATCTCACTGACAGGGTGAACACACTGTGCTTTACAACAAAAATATATACATAAATACATAAAACCTCAAAAATATAATGTATTCCTCACACACCACATCAGGAAGGAATGGTTGGGGGGGGGGGGGGGGGGGGGGATTTGAAATTACTACTGGTACTTTTGCAGAGGTGAGTTTTAACACAGTTTTGAAGGCATGGGAGGACACTGCAATGGATGTCAGAAGGGAGAGAATTCCATTGCTTCTGAGCACAGTTTAAAAAAAGAAAAGAGAATTCCAGTGCTTCTGAGCACAGTTTTAAAAAAAAGAATTCCAGTGCTTCTGAGCACAGTTTTTAAAAAAGAAGAGAATTTCAGTGCTTCTGAGCACAGTTTAAAAAAAGAGAATTCCAGTGCTTCTGAGCACAATTTAAAAAAAAGAATTCCAGTGCTTCCGAGCACAGTTTTAAAAAAGAAAAGAGAATTCCAATGCTTCTGAGCACAGGTTTTAAAAAAGAGAATTCCAGTGCTTCTGAGCAGAGTTTTAAAAAAGAAAAGAGAATTCCAGTGCTTCTGAGCAGAGTTTTAAAAAAAGAAAAGAGAATTCCAGTGCTTCTGAGCACAGTTTTTTTTTTTAAAGAAGAGAGAATTCCAGTGCTTCTGAGCACAGTTTGAAAAAAAAAAGGGGGGGAGAGAATTCCAGTGCTTTTGAGCACAGTTTAAAAAACAAAAAACAACAACAACAACGCTTGGCCAAAAGTTTCTGTTTTATTATGGGGGACACAGAGTGTCAGTGTGTCTGCAGAAGAATGAACCTGCCTGGAAGGGAGAGGGTTAGAGAGATAGACTGGAGACGAATCTGAGAAGTTGTGACAGGTAGTTGACAGTTTGTAGTCTATTCTAGCCTGGCCTGGTAACCACAGAGTAAGTGAGAAAGGGTCACCATCTAACTGGGTCAGCTGCTCATCTCATGTGTTCTACGGCCAATGTTTTGCACAAAAATATGAATCATGGCCCTCTTGGCCAGCTACAGTGAAGGAACCCGATTCAAATAAGAACTCTGCGGCAGAAGCCATGTGATGGAGTTAATGAAGACTGATATTCATTGGATGTTTTAGAATTCATCCAGTATTGTGTCAAAAAATCTGCATTGGAAGAACAACACTGGTGAATGGAATTAACAATATGCTGCAATTTTAGTAAATTATGTTTCCATGATCTGCTATGTTATTACAATTTTAAAGATGATGCTATCCACACTCTTTGTTGAACATGTCAGATCAAATTAGGGATGACACAATATTAGGGATGGAACAAAGAGCTAATGAATCTAAATTCAGCTGCCTAAACAGATAGGAGACAGGACCAAAAAACAAAACAAACAAAATCCCAGCAGACAACATTTCAGGAGATAATCCCATCAGGAAGAGCTTGATAAGTAATTAGATTATAGCATCCTGTCATTTCAAACAAAACAAATCTCAAACAGCTAAAAAAAAAACTAAAAACATTTGAAACTGCGATGCACCATATGTACAAGTTACCTTGCATAATTTTTATGCCAGCCTCTCTACACTCAACCCAAAGCGACATTCTGGGATTCTGTCCACTGGGATATTGTCCATCAGTGCTGGAGTTTGGTCCCCTCAGATTTTGTCCACTGGAATTCTAATCACTGGGAATGTCATTCATCCGTAGGTAAAAGGTAGCATGCCTGAGTTTGTCACATTAGCCATGTTAATAGAGCACATATGCTGGTATCATCGACCATTCCTTCTGATTTATCAATACCAGATTAAAGAAGAAGAAAAGAAGAAGGAATGGACAGAAACAATAACAAATAAAAAAACATTAAATGAACGCATAATGGCAAGCTGCACACACCACCTGCCAACTCCTCACTGCCCAGCAAGAGCCATTACAACAACAAAAGCCTAACTCCTAAAGACAAATTAAAGAATCTTCTGAGAGAAAAAAAAGTCAGGAGAATGGACCATTAGCAGAAAAATGCCAGGACCAAAAGAGCAAGAGGACTAGGCAGAAAAACAAGAGAGTAGATAAGAAAGGGGAATCAAATGACAGCCCTGAGATTCCTGGGGATACATCAGACATCCTCGGCCTCCCTTCAGGGGGGCAAAGTTGGTAAGCCCCTCCAAGGACAAGTACAAGGGATGTTGCTTAAAATAATCTCACTTCAAGGAAAAGGAAAAGGTAGGTTTGGGAATTTTGGAATCATTTCTTAAAGTATGTTGGTCACAATAATCTTACTTCAGACATCACACTGGTCAGGATTAATCTCACTTCAACAGCCCATTCAACCGTGACAAATAACGGCAACTTTTTAAATGATTTCTGCATGGACGAGAGACAAGTTTCAAGAACTGTCTTCAATCCACAAGCAACCAATGCACATGGCCTTAATAAAATTCATCATCAAACAGCGCCCCCCCCCCCCCCCCCCCCCCCCACCACCAAATGACTGCATATATATGTAATATAAAAATATATAAAAATCTTCTTTTTCTCTCTTCATTTTCACGTGACAGTTCATTCTCCACATTTGTGGTTTTTGTAGTGGTTTTTCTCTCTTGATTTTAAGGTCTTACCAACAACAAGAGCAACAAAAACTTTTCAGCTGCAAATTTCAATATAAATAAAAATTACAATATTAACACTGAAAAAAAAGTTCACCTATGTACGTTCTTCATGAAATATGTTAACAAGGCCAAAAAACCCGTTAATGTACACATCAAGACACTTCCAGAATGAATCTCAGTTTTTGTATGTGGGTGTACAAGAGGGAAAAAAATCACTAAAACAATTTAAGACCAGTATGTCTTCTATCAAAATCTATTTTGGCAGGACCATCATCTTGTGCATACATATCGCTGACAGAAAACAGTGCCAAATCCCATCTGTCAAAACATGCCAGCACCAACACATCAGTTAAGCGCATCAATCAAAAATAAAACCCAAACACACCTATTTTAAACCACAGCAACATTGAAAAACACATGCACTGAAAGCACTGGAGGCTTCCTGCTACCACCATCTATTAACGGATTTTATTCAAAATTATACACTGCATGGGGATGTAAATATACAGTGTTGGGTTGTACAATGTTGCACATATCAGGTTTGCAGAAGGCTAGTTCATTTAAGAGACAACAGCATGACAAGGCACCCTAGCACACAAATTACTGCATGTTCAAAATCTGATCTAGTTCATTTTTTCACAGTTCACCCAGTTAATGAATACTCTCTCCCACCACCGGGCTTACAGTCCCGATTTTCATTTCGAGTATAACAGTACTTTCATCCCCATCAACAGACACACAAACAAATGTGCTGCACTTCCATACGGTTAAAAAATACAGGTTTCTGTATACCCTAAATTAAATACAAGTAAAAATTAACATTACATACCCATGAGTAAAACACTTTATTTTCCCCAACAAACCAAATCCCTGAGATTGATGGCACTTTTGGTAATGGAGTCGTTGCAGTATCTCATTCAGGGCCTTCAAGAAAAAGCATTATGCCCCTTCTCAGCATGCACACAATTTTTTGTGAACACTGTTCGTTCTCAGATGCACACAATCTTTTGTCAACACTGTTCATTCTCAGATTTAATTAACATTGTGGTTTTTAGTCTCAGTACAAAAAGCAATGCCTAAGATGCCTGTGTCCATATCATCAGATGTTAAACAAGAGGATATTGTAGAGAAAAACACATACCCTGAAACAATGCTGAATGCTGGTGTCCAGAATTTTGTTGTTACTGTTGAAACACCCACACTCTTAAGAAAGAAAAGGTGAATTTGACTGGACAAGACACAATGCATTTTGTTTTGTCTTGTCCTACTAGAAAGGAATTTGTGTGTGTGTTTGTGTTTGTGTGTGTGTGTGTGTGTGTGTGTGTGTGTGTGTGTGTGTGTGTGTGTGTGTGTGTGTGTGTGTTTAACCTTTTGTGTGTTTCAAATACTGCAGCAGTAGTGGCGACTGCTGTGACTGCCAGACAGCAGAACAAAAAACGACCTCAGAAGAAGAGGATGTGACAGGGAAGTAACTCTTTTGCAGTGAGCAGGATGTGACATCAAAGTACCCCAGAAAACCAGTAGCTGCACTTTGTATCAGAAATTAAACTGCAAAGTCTAGAAAGCATTCATCAATGGTGTTTGGAATGCACACACGGTTTACAACTCCTGCACAAAATGTCTACAAAGTGGTATCAGAACTGGGTTCACTCCTGTTTTCGTTTTAAATACTTACAATATACAAATATGTACAATTTTTTTATATAATTTAATAGCACAGCGATATTAATTTACAGCACTGACAAATTTGATGAGCATTTTGTAAATATTATTACCAAAATATATATACAATGACACTAAAAATGCAATAAAAAGATTTCCTTTTTTCTTTAAATGTATGAAAACTAAAAATATAGAACATTAAAAGATTTTCAACATGTTTCAAAAGTATGTCCTGATTATTGACATGTAATACTGATATGCTACTGAGCAATAATATGACCCGATCTGATGTACACAAACATGAAATCAGCATCTTTTTGTACTTCATGTCCATTTTAAAAAGACATTACATGATTGTAAAATAAACTGAATGATACATGGCACCTGTATTTCAGTTACCGGTATGATCACAAATCAGACATTTACAACATCAACATTGTCCTGTTTCTGATGCCACCTACAATAAAGCATGCTAGATAACCAAAAGGATTTTCTTCTTAAACAGGCTAAAAAGATGCAGAAAATTAAACCAATAAACTAACCACTGAGAAAGAAATTGCAACTACCTCATTCCTTACAGTTTTATACACGTAACAAGCCTTTTTCTTTTTTCTACTTTGATTGGTTCCCATTTGTATGAAGCACTAAAAGTAGTGGGCATCAGGTTACTTTACATCTGCCGTAAACCCTGTGTAGTAGAAAATAAACAACAAAATGTGACATGCACACATCAAAACTAAGCACTAAAAGTAGTGGGCATCAGGTTACTTTACATCTGCCATAAAACCTGTGTGGTAGAAAATAACAAAATGTGACATGCACACATCAAAACTAAGCACTAAAAGTAGTGGGCATCAGGTTACTTTACATCTGCCATAAAACCTGTGTGGTAGAAAATAAACAACAAAATGTGACATGCACACATCAAAACTAAGCACTAAAAGTAGTGGGCATCAGGTTACTTTACATCTGCCGTAAAACCTGTGTGGTAGAAAATAAACAACAAAATGTGACATGCACACATCAAAACTAAGCGCTAAAAGTAGTGGGCATCAGGTTACTTTACATCTGCCGTAAAACCTGTGTGGTAGAAAATAAACAACAAAATGTGACATGCACACATCAAAACTAAGCACTAAAAGTAGTGGGCATCAGGTTACTTTACATCTGCCATAAAACCTGTGTGGTAGAAAATAAACAACAAAATGTGACATGCACACATCAAAACTATCTAGTAATATGGAAAGTCAAATGTGACAGGGACACATCAGAAACGTATCTAGTAATATGCAAAGTCTTTTTTCTTTCAGTGAATAAATCAATCAATAAAGCAAATAACATAAATACATGTATTTACCACTAGCTTTGACACATTATTAAATATACATATGCAACTCACTGACCTCAGTGTAGGTGAGAAAAGAAATTGGTGGCTAAACAATACATGCTCTTCCCCAGAGAGCTAGTAGTTTTGCCTCCTTTCTTTAAAAAAAAGTTTTTCCACGCCCAAAAGAAAAAGTAAAACATCAACACTTTTAAAATGCAAATGAATTATTCCAGCAAATCAGGACAGGAATTTCACAAGGAACAGTTATTGCAGTTCAGCTGTTTCAGTGTATACATTTGTTCAGATGACTAGCAAGAAAAATATTATTTCAATTTTTTTTTTTAAATTATATATATATAAGAAGATGGGAAAACAAAAAGAAAAATGACCACCAGTGACAAAGGGCCTTTCAAACTTCTGCTTAATCTGCCAATTCTTCAATGCACTCTTCATGCTGATCATATATGTTTTCTCATGTTTTTACTGGTGCCTGTGGCAGTACACCATGCCATCCAATGTGAAACCCACAGCATCATGACAGACTGTGCAACACTGCTCATTTTGACCAGCTGCTCTCACCTTAAACCTTGCATGTGGGACTTTGTGGTTTCAGAATACACCTCACCAAGGTCAGTGGCAGCACACCACAGAGTGAGAATCGTCACTGCCAACATTTTATGTTACAAATGAAGAATTTGGTGTGTAAGTAAATCAAATCAAACTGTGGTCATGCTGAGTTCATTGACAGTCTTGGGTAAGTAAAGTGGACCTGTGTTCAAATCAAACTGTCAAGATCAGACCACACTTTCTTTTTTGAGATGTCACTGGCAATACACACACACACACACACACACACACACACACACACACACACACACACACACACCACAACACACATCCAGAAAACTGCCTTAATTTGAATGAAGAGATAACTGGGTTGTACTGCCCAGTCAGTCAGTGTGACCTAACCTGAATATCTGCCAAATTAGTAATATATAGTATACTGGCTTAGTACAGGAAAAAAAATACACTGTAGAATAATTTTGCACCAATATGTATATATACAATAAAACATGTACACATATTACAAAATGAACTTTACACACAATAGTGAGCAATATTATGGTTAAAAAGACTAGTATTTGAGACCATCTCACAAATACATTCCACTGTATTTTTTACACTATCACCTCCACAACAATAATTGAAACTGAAAAAAAAAAAAAAAAAAAAAAAACCCACATAAGTGAAGTGTTATAGTCATCAGTCATACAAAAACCCACCCTTTTAATGTTCATTAACTGGTTTCATTCATTTGAAATTTTAGTGTATTTTACATATATTCGAACGGAATTGAGTACCCTCCAGGTCCCCCCCCCCCCCCCCCCTTTCCACCTTCATTTCACCACCACCTCAGAATCCTCAAGCACGATGGGCAGTTGTCACAGCATGAATATGTCTGCCCTCCATATAATAACACAATAATAATAATTAATTCTAATGAGCAAAATTAAGTCCCAAGAAATCATTCTAAGTGCACACACACACACATGGGTGCAACCCCACCCCCACCCCCCACCCGGACACATGTGTACACTAAAATTTGCAAGCAACTTAAATAGATAATGAACAGGGGTTTATGGCAGAGGAAGACAATAGCGCATATATATATATATACACATTATATATATATCATCATCATCACCATCGTTAGTCCACTCCCGCATTCAGGCAGGCTCTTAACCCTTTCAGCCCTGGAGGCTTTACTGCTTCTGCAGCCTCTGCTGCCTTTTTTTTTTTTAAGCCTTGCTGCTCGAAAACCACAGATGCTGTGTTTAGAGCTGATTATTTTCACTTCTATACAAGGTAGAGCCACCAAATTTTGCACACATTATCCAGAATAAACAGGCACCACTGTGCTCAATTTTCAATACACATCGTTCATTCAACATCTTTCGGCAGCCAGGGAAAGATGAAGAAAGGAATATTTGAGGTGTCACTACTGTATTTTCAGCATCAAAGAGAGTCTGGAAAATGTTTCTCATTTCTACATTATCCTGCTGACTGGTTTTGCACACTTGCTTGCTTGAATATGATAAAGAATCAGCAATATCCGGATCAAAATCATTGTCCTCATCAACAAACACCTCAGCCAAAACCTCCCTGAGTGTGTAGCATTGGCGCTTGCTCATGATGTTGTGGAAATTTGAATCAGAGGACAAACACAAGTTGGCCATTTATCATGCCAACTTGTGTTTGTCCTCATGTTCCCTGTCATTGTGAAGTGCTTTGAGCCCACCTTTCAGGCAAAAAAGGGTGCTCTACAAATCCTCTTTGCTGTTATTATTATGAGGACAGGGTGGAGCACATACAGGCTTTTCTGATACCATCTTAAACTGAGCTGAACTGAACTTATGAGGAGCATCTTTAATGCATTCAAAAGCTAGAGCCACCACCAAATATTTTTCACAATTACCCATTTTTCACAATGCAGCCATTGCTCCATATGATCAACAACCCTCAACAATTGCATGACCAAACAGAAGCTTCACATAGCCAGCATAAACAATCAACTCTACTTATCTGTGAAGTATACATCTTTGATCAGCATGGATTCCATGACTGGTGTCTGCTTTTTCCCAGACTGGTTGGGTCTGTCGCTCTGTGACTCGTAACCCTGTGCAACCATCCTAGCAACGCAGGTCAAGGCCTGGGTCAAGGACATGTGTGGAGTCAACTTTTTGGTGAAGACGCTGTGCAGTGACTGGATGAACCAGGTGCCTGATGGTCGCCGCCATGCAAAGTGACCTGTTGTCAAATGAAGGGGGGGGGAAAATGAAGATAAAATACACATCCAGCAAAACTACTCAAATCAAGGCACTGGGGACCAGAGAAGAATCCGCATAAAATACAATACAATGGGACCTCCCTTTCAAGACAACCCTTAAAATCCAATAAAACTGGCCTCAAGAGGAGCAGTCCATCCTAAAATTCCAGCAAAACTGGTCTGATGAAAAAAGGGGTAGTCCATCCTAAAAGTCTATCAAAACTGGTCTAATGAAAAAAGGGGTAGTCCATCCTAAGAGTCTATCAAAACTGGTCTGATGAAAAAAGGGATAGTCCATCCTAAAATTCCAGCAAACTGGTCTGATGAGAAAAGAGTTGTCCATTCTAGAAGTCTATCAATACTGGTCTTATATTTTAAAAAAAAGGGGGGGTAGTTCACCCTAAAAGTCTATCAATCTGGTCTTATGAAAAGGGGGTAGTCCACCCTAAAAATTCCAGCAGAACTAGTTAAGAAAGGGGAATGATTCCCCCCCCCCCCCCCCCCCCCCCCCCCCAGTTAAAAGGGGTTATACATTCTAAAAATCCAGCAAAATTGGTCTTAAAAAAAAAAAAAAATGGTGGTCCACCCTAAAACGTAAAAGGGGGAAAAAGAAGAGCAAACCTGGACTTAAAATGACTGGCGGCCCACCCTAAATGGACATCAAAATTAGGACTGTTTACACTAAAAAAACGGGGGGGGGGGGGGGGGGGGAACTGTAGACCATAATTTTTTTTTACCATTCCCTTCATATTCCTAAACACCATTGCCCCCCCACCCCTCTCTTTACTTTTTAAGACCACTGTTCCTGTGCTCATGAGAGCAAGATTTCTGTGCAACATCAAAATTATCTCCCTTCCCCTGTGACAGAGAATAGTAAAATTATGGTAGTACATAAGAAAACAAACTCCTCTTTCCAGACCACCCCAAAAGTGGTCTTTAAAGTCCAAGGTTTTTAAGTACGCAAAATGACCATTGCAATGATTGACAAATGAGTCACTGGTTTCAGATTTAATTAAATAAAATAAATGTTTAATTGGGTTTTTAATCGATTTTATTTTCTGTAGGCTGGCCGAGACTACAGTCTCAGGTTCTCCATCAATCATGTGACTTTCCTGGAAGTGATGTCAGTCTGGGGAGTCAGTACAGTTGCCATCTTAGATTCTTCAGTAATCTGTGTATGTGTGTGGTCAACAAAAAAGTTAACTTGCCGGCCTACTGTGTTGCCGCAAACTGTAACAATTCGCAGATGACCCCAGGTATAACAATGCATGAGCTCCCATGCAATCGACCCACAGTGAGGCGAAAGTGGATTAAATTTATACAGTTCAAATGAGCTGACTTTCTTGCTGGGCCGCATCACGCCCATTTGTGTAGCGAGCACTTCAGTGAGTGCGATTTCGCAAACCCCATGGAATACTGCATGGGGTTTGCTTCGAAGCTGACACGATGTTCCGGTACTCTTTCAAAATCCTGCCTGACAGGCTCAAACTGATACGGCTGTATCCTTCTGGGTCTCTCGGGCAAAGTATCCGTTTCATCTTCGGAGCTCGAGTTGGCCATTTTGCAGCGACTCCCCGTAATGGCAACGTTTTTGGTACGACAGAAAATGCCTTTTTTCATGCATTTATAACCCTCAGATCACAGTTTCAGCTACATCATCGTTCTCAGCAAGCTTTAACGGAAATCATGTCAAAAATCACCCCTAACCTTGGACTCGTCCTTTAAGATCGCTCGCTGTTCCTGTGCTTATGAGAGCAAAAGCTCTATACAACATCGAAATTTTTTCCCTTCTCCTGGGTTGGAGAACAGTAAAATTATGGCAGTACTCAAGAAAACAAAATTCCTCTTTTCAGAGCTTTTTTGGTCAGGGGTTCACTTAATATGGAAGTATGACTGGCAGGTTTCAGAAAAAAAAGTGGTCTTAAAAAGAGGATGGTCTTCAGAAACATGAAGAGGATAGTTTCAGAAAAACATGATCTTAAAAATGGGATGGTCTTTGGAAATATGAAGGGGATGGTTTCAGAAAAAAAAAAGGACTTAAAAATGGGATGGTCTTTGAAAACGTGAAGGGGGTGGTTTCAGAAAAACAAAGTGGTCTTATAAGGGGAGTGGTCTCTCACGGGTGATTTATTGCACAAAACAATTAAAGTAGATGCTGCACACCAGACTTTGTAAATGAACTGTCTCTGAGAATGGCTCCCCTGTCCTCTACCCCCTCCCCCCCCCCCCCCCCCAACCCCATTCTGAGGTGACCCTGTGTGGTTGACAAAAGTGTTACAATCCCCCCCCCCCCCTCCCCCAGGTGACCCTATGTGGTTCACAAGATGTCACACACCATGTCCCCTCCAACCCGCACCCAAGGTGACCTTATATGGTTGACAAAGTGTTACAATCCACCACCACCCAGTGACCCTACATAGTTTACAGGATGTTACACTCCACAACCCACCCACCCCCAGTGACCCTACGTAGTTGACAGGATGTTACACTCCACAACCCACCCACCCCAGGTGACCCTACGTAGTTGACAGGATGTTACACTCCACAACCCACCCACCCCCAGTGACCCTACGTAGTTGACAGGATGTTACACTCCACAACCCACCCACCCCAGGTGACCCTATATGGTTGATTTAAAATCCAAGAACCCCCCCCCCACCCCCCAGGGTGACCCTATGTGATTGACAGGATGTCACAATCCAATCCTCAGGGTCCCTGTTAAAGGTTACTGCAACTGTTGCTTCAGCAGACTAGGTTCCAGCACTTGACCTACCCGGAGTTGTGGCATACATGACCAGATAATCCTTAAAGATGGGTGCAGGAGTGACGATGGGTCTCTTATGACGCAGCTGCACGCCCCCTGTGTCTGTTTCGTCTGAGCCATCAACTTTATCCTCTTCCTCCTCCTCTTCATCAGGAACAACAGCCACATCCATACCATCGTCATAAGCATCCCCGCGACAAGCCTGGCGAAGACACAGAAAGCTGAACGTGTCATGGAATTCTAAGAGTAACAATGAGTAATGACTGAATATATGAGCGAATGATCAGTTAAATGTGAATGTGTTTCCAGGTTACTGGATGAGTGAATGGGCAGTGGAATGGATGACTATGTTACACAACGACATTACACAAGCCTACGGCAAGTAAGAGTTAGGGGTTAGGTTTCTCTCACTCTCTTTCTTCTTCTTCTGCTGTTGTTTCTTTCTTTGTTCTTGTCTGCTGGTTTTATCCAAAGGATCAACAGACAACCACACACACACACACACACACACACACACACACACACACACACACACACACACACACACACACACACACACAAACACACACACACACAAACATGGCATGAAAAAGAAAAAAAATCCCTTCTTTCTCTTCTATGTTCTTCCTTTATTTATTTTATGGAGGTAGTACCTGTTTCTTCAAAGACAAATAGCAGATGTGATGGGTTTCAATGCCCCTGCCACTTGGGCACGAAGATTCTGTCCTGGTGGGTTGACCTAGTGTGCGCAGTATTTTTGTGTGTCAAAACAGTGGTGTGGCTGCCATTGCTTGAGATTTTCAACTCCCACACAAATGTTAATGCACTCAGTTGCACACAGGGATGCTCATACACCATTAGACTGTCTGCATTGAAAGTCAACTCCGGGAGAAAAATCCCTGCTTCACACAGGGATGCTCAAACACCATTAGACTGTCTGCATTGAAAGTCAACTCCGGGAGAAAAATCCCTGCTTCACACAGGGATGCTCAAACACCATTAGACTGTCTGCATTGAAAGTCAACTCCGGGAGAAAAATCCCTGCTTCACACAGGGATGCTCAAACACCATTAGACTGTCTGCATTGAAAGTCAACTCCGGGAGAAAAATCCCTGCAAACTGGGGAATGGATCCAGCACCATCACTGCACCAGACTTGCTGCTCAACCACCTGAGATACATGCCCCCCACCTCCTCCTCCCAGCCCCAAAATATACAACAGCAACCCTCGAAAACTGTCAACACAACACAGCACAGTGAGTCTGCTTGAGAGAGGAGAATAGCCCTATATAAAAGCAATCAGCAATCAACAACAACAACAACACAGAGGAAACCCAAGGCTTTGACCCTGTCGCAATACCTGTAGGAAGAAGAGGCGGGGTTTCCCGCTGAGTCCTGGACACCGATCATCCTGAAAAGTCCGCATCACTGATGCTGTTGATATGTACTGTCCGTCCACTCCGAAAATGAGATCACGTCTCACTTTGTCTCTGTTCTGATTGGCCCTATAAGGGGAGTAGCTCCATGCTTTTTCCTGAAGGTCAGAGTCGCCATGGGACAAGATGGCTACCGCCAGACAGTCTGCATTGTGATGATCGTACTGGTGGGCCTCTGTTGAACACACCCATCTGAGCACTCTTTGTTACACATATGCAAGGCTTGAGTTTGATGCATGCTCCAGAGCAGGTTTACACTTGTGCTTTTACACAACCTGCACTGTAAATAACTTGTGCCAAGCTTGCATGCTTATTTAAAATGTAACTAGAATGAGCTTTGACAACAAAGTAAAACACACCCACACATGCTTGTACAAAAGTAAACAATATGTCCAAAAAAAAAGTTTTAATATAAGCATTTAGCAGAAATTTGCCTCATCTCTGAAATTTTTTAGTTTAAAACCATCACAACGCTATCATTTCAGCTTGGTTACATGAATGTAAGGCACGGCATTTAAATGTATCATCATATTTTAACAATAACTTCAAACATAAAGGCTGCTTATATCATAATTCATGAGGGGGATGACACACTGATTCAATGACTGGATGAAACTGCTTTTCAATATCATACCACACCAAAGGATGCACTATGATTCTCTACACTAAAGTGGCATGTACTCTAATGCTAACAGTAACACACAGACAACACATGTTCATCAATTACTCATATCTTACCTCTTTCAAGAGTCATTTTGAGCTCAGCAGCAGTGAGATTGTCGTAACTTTTCACATCAAACCCAAGTTTCTTAAACACTTCCTTCAAAAACGCAGCATCCTTGGAAGAACCCGGTCGGCTATCAAACATGGAGCCAGGGAGGAATTTT
Organism: Alviniconcha strummeri; assembly: GCA_963584105.1. NCBI lineage: Eukaryota > Metazoa > Mollusca > Gastropoda > Provannidae > Alviniconcha > Alviniconcha strummeri. The sequence continues at coordinate 16,728,503 of OY757541.1, read as the reverse complement.
TCATTGTTGATGATGACTGCTCGGCCACGCTTCTGATGAGTGAAGTCATATATATCGGAGTCTTCATTTGGCGGCACTGCTGGTGTTAGTTGTGGCTGGACTTGCACTTCCTTTGGTGCCAAGTCGCCTCCCTTTCTTGGTTCATCAGATCTTCAAAAATCCATACACAAGGCAAATTTCTATGTTATTCATAGCCAATAAAGAGTCTGGATTATGTATTCCACATGCTCCAATATGAAAGGTGTCAACTGTAAAAGAACTTGTTTATTGACAGTATTTTAATTTTCTCTTTCACCCAGAATCTGTAATCAATACACAATAGTGTTGACCAGTCAGACATATCTGTATCTACAGATAGTTTTACTTTACTTTTGCCTGTCAAATGTTTCAAAATCTGCGAAAAATATCAGACTTCACATATCACTATAACAATATATGAGGATGCGTTTTCAGGAGGCCAAAGAGTAAATCTTCAACTCAACAAAATGTATTGTTTAGCTCCAGCTGTTTAGGCTGTGCCGTTGGGAAATTGATCATAATTATTGGCTGCTAGTTAGCATCGTGTTGATGCTGCAGTACACACACACACACACACACACACACACACACACACACACACACACACACACACACACACAGACAGAGACAGATAGATATATTGACTGATTGATTGATACAGTATAATATCACCCACTGTCATGACTTTGGTTGGTTGTTTGTTCGATTTGTTTGTTGTTGCTTTTATGTGCAAGCTGACAATGTAATTTCTGATAATGGGGTGAATAAAGTATTCTGTATTATATTCTGTACTCTGTAGTTGGCCTCACTGACATCAGCGTGTTAAAAAAAAGGATTAAAAAAAAAAGTGTCAAAACCTGTTCCATTCAAATTTTGCATTGCACAATTTGCTGGTCACATGCATTTTATAAAGAGGGACACTGGAGAGACAAGGTGGGGCATTTATACACAAACTTTACTAGCAGTGCCACTTCAAGTGTACTACTGTTTCTGATCTGAGTTTTGGACTGGGTTACTGTCCTGTGCATTATATACAAATTAAAAATAAAAATGTTCAAATTTCCATGGGCAAAAACAAACCATTAGAGATAGAAGTTTCAAATTGCACTGAAAAATTTCCAGAGCCCCCTAAAAAACATGAATTTTGCCTTTCAGCAATATGTAAATGTTTACTGTTATGGAGTATTTCGAGAAGAGGAAAAAATGTTGGGCAAAGGAAAGTAAAATTATCTAAACAACGCAAGCAACAAACCTCACCTGTTATGGAGTATTTTGAGAAGAATAAAAAAATGTTGGGCAAAGGAAAGTGAAATTATCTATACTACGCAAGTAACAAACCTCACCCGTAGGTTTAACTATCTACACCTGACTCTTTCAGTTTCATCTGCTCCGTGCACTTAATGTGTCCATTCAGGCCACTGAGTAACCACAAGCTTCAGACGCTTGCACTAAAGACTACATGTGGAGATTCAGCTGCCTAATGGATGAAGTCTGACTCAAACTAGCAAACGATGACATGGATGAAATCTGGCAGTTGCTGTGTGTGTGTGTGTGTGTGTGTGTGTGTGTGTGTGTGTGTGTGTGTGTGTGTGTGTGTGTGTGTGTGTGTGTGTGTGTTTAGCATAGTAATAATACTAATTACTTAGAACACAGCTTTATAATTATGGACCTGTTTTAAATTATTGTAACGTCTCTGTGTTTTATAGCAGTTTTTTATGTGCCATTTTACAAGTTTTTGTTTTACATTAGTGTAATTTATTAAGTATGTATTATGAGATTGTTTGTGTATGATACGTTAGTAAATGTTAATGTAATATATTATGTACATGTATGTGAACAAGCGCGTTGAGCTCGCTCAGCAGGGAATAGCGCTATATAATTTTTTAATATTTTATTTTATTTTTATTACTGATGGCAGTGCTTGATGCTACATGTACTAGTTAAAAGTAATAAAACACAATCAATTTACCTCATGAAGAACTGCTTGACTGCCTTGAAGCCTTTCTTCAAAGACTTCCTGAGCCCATCAGGATCTGAAATTAGAACTATATATATATAAGAATGATTCTTCTCAAACTACTGTAATCATGTTTGGAAATATTTACCTGATATTATGCTTGGTATGATTGTTACTTACTGTGACAAACATGAAACATAATGAAATTGAAAGGGCTGGGGTGGAGTGGAAAAGACAGCAGACAGAAAGAAGAATGAAAAACAGCAAGTCCCAGCTATTCACAGGCTCTCAAACCTGTATGTTACTGTGTTCACTACCTGTAGTCATTTCTAAAAGGATTATAAAAAATATATTTAAAAAAGACACAAAGTTGACTGCCAGCATTGTGAAGCAAAGTAAACAGATGTCAGCCATGTGTTTGCATTTTACAACAAACTTCTCCAGCAACTGCCAGATTTCATCCATATCACCATTTGCTAGTTTGAGTCAGACTTCATCCATTAGGCATAATAATTAATAATATCATCTGTCTACCAGCATAAAGAATTAATTAATTACTTGGCAGTAGTTTCCCTCAAAACAAGGGGAAATCCATCCCAAATTGAGACAGTAAATGATCTATATAAATGTACTCTACATACAACAAAACTGATCAATACAGAATAAACATACAGATCCAGTACATAAACACTGAAGTTGTTGTTGTTTTACAAATGCACAGCTGTTATACTGGTCACATACTCTGTCTTCTTGGTTAGCTCACACTGATTATACATAACATAGGCAAACCAGGTTAACTTAATTTATGCATGTTCTTTCCCCTAGATTAAGACTGGGTCATGAGGGTGTCAAGTGAGGTGGCCTGTCTTGTTTGGGGCTGGGAGAAGGCAAGGAAACAATCTCTCAGTCAATGATTTAAAATGAACTGCTACTGAAATTAGTGAAACATCCAAACTAACACAGGCTGAGAAGCATGCAGAAGACCATTAGACGATTAGTGTATTACTGCATTAGCATACATAACAATCTTGTCTGTTAGTCTTCCTCAAGGTGGGTAAAACTACAGAGCCTCTGATGCCATAGAAACTCATTTGGGGGGTTGGGCAGGTAGGTTTTCTTAATGTCTGAGTCCATAGCATCCCCCCACACCCCCCTCACACTTTTTTTCATTCTCCCCCCCCCCCCCCCCCCACCCCCACTAAACTACAGCAGCAAAACCTAATAAAAAAAAACATAAAAAACATTAAAAAAAAGTTATAGACCCAGTGAGTAAACAAAATAACTAACAAATGAATGATTAAACCAGAAGAGTAAACAAATTTACCATCATCTTCCGTTTCGTGTGCAGTAAATCCTGCTCCTGTTTCCTGTGGCACATGAGCATCGCCCCTGTCTCCTGCCTGTGTGTCTTGGTTGTTCCCCTTGTCTGCCAACTCATCACTCTCCATGTGGTCTCCACTGTCCATTGTCGATTTCAACACACCAGCACCATTATCATCCTTCTGGTTTTCCTCATCCTTGTGACTGTCATCCATTGTTGTAGACTGATTTCTAGCTGAGTAGTTCTACATGCATGAGCTGTGTCTGTAAAGAATGAATCATGTTCAACATTCATTAGTCCTGAGTAGTTCTACATGCATGAGCTGTGTCTGTAAAGAATGAATCCTGTTCAACATTCATTAGTCCTGAGTAGTTCTACATGCATGAGCTGTGTCGCCTGTGACTGTAAAGAATGAATCCTGTTCAACATTCATTAGTAGTGAGTAGTTCTACAAGTATGAGCTGTGTCTGTAACAAATGAATCATGTTCAACATTCATTAGCACTGAGTAGTTCTACATGCATGAACTATGTCTATAAAGAATGAATCATGTTCAGCATGCATTAGTACCAAGTAGTTCTACATGCATGAGCTGTGAATGTAAAGAATGTATCATGTTCAACATTCATTAGTATTGAGTAGTTCTACATGCATGAGCTTTGTCTGTAAAGAATGAATCATATTCAACATTCATTAGTACTGAGTAGTTCTACATGCATGAGCTGTGTCTGTAAAGAATGAACCATGTTCAGCATTCATTAGTACTGAGTAGTTCTACATGCATGAGCTGTGTCTATAAAGAATGAATTGTGTTCAGATTCATTAGTACTGAGTAGTTCTAGTTCTACATGCATGAGCTGTGTCTGCAAAGAATGAATCATATTCAATATTCATTATTACTATCTTGTTTAGTACCGCCTTGTTCAAAACCAAGACTCCCCATCTTGCCTCAGCCTAAGGGGTAGCTGTACCCCTACATCAGGCTGTGTAAAGCTAAAAAATATAACCACATCCATCCTGTTCTTCAAACGCTGCACTGGCCACCAGTACGTTTAGTAACACATCTCATTCAATAGAAACTTTCAACTATCTGCTTCATTTCCAGGTCTGGCATATCTGTCCCCTCAGTATCTGTCCAGTCTGCTTCAACCTTTCACTCCAAATTATGGTCTGCATCTGACACCTGAACCTTTGTCACCCCTCATGTAAACACAAAAATGTTTGGTGAGAGATCATTTTCTTATGCTGGCCCATCTGTTTAGAACAGTTTGCCTCAAACACTCTGCCAGTGCCATTCTGATTCTTCTCCTTTTTTTCTCTAACTGACCTCAAGACTCACATGCTCGGTGACTATTTCTAAATTGTCTTTTTCACAGCCCATCCAATGTGTGTGTATAATTATATGTATACATTTATACATGTGTGTGTGTGTGTGTGTGTGTGTGTGTGTGTGTGTGTGTGTGTGTGTGTGTGTGTGTGTGTGTGTGTGTGTGTTGCTAGTGTTATTGTATAGCAAGCACCCTGTGTTATCACATTGTGTTGTACACTGGTAGATGGGTGCTATAGAAACCCCCTTTAATTATAACTATTCTGGAGGTAGAATTGCTTTGGTGTCCACAGCTTTGCATACATGGCAGGTGATTCATTGTCACTTACTCATCACTGAATATCAGCCATCTGAATACACATCTCCATTCTTCTTTAAAATAGTTACCTCTGAATCTGACTGAACCTTCCCTTCAGTGTTTGCCTCTTAGCAATCCTGTGTGTTTTTCATTTTGTTCAGCACCTTGCATGACCACATCAGTAGCTGAACTGCTATTTCACTTTTTAGGGGAAATCAAGGCTTTCAGAAGTTTTGCTGAGATGTCAATAGATGATTTCCAGAAATAACATGGGAGATAATCTGGAAGATTGTAGCCCCTGGGGTTGGACATCATTTCAGACACGGACTACTGGCATATATAGGTCTATGATTTCAGAATGGAGGTGGCAGTCGAAAAGCACGGGTCTGTGACAGTATCAGACCTTCAGGCATGGACCTATAATATACTGGACTGCCGGGTGAGTGCTATGCGCTAGAAACACTTTTTTCTTCTGTTTTTTTCTTTCTGCGTACTGTGCTCTTTTTGGCGGGGCCACATGCGGTGTGTCCATTTGGAATGGCGGATTGACTAAATCGACTGCAAGTGTTCATTATTTACACCATGTTCTTGATTAAGAAGAAGAAATGTAAAAAAAAAAATCATCAGTAGCCTCTGCTGCATTGTCTGTAGCACTTGCTCTATTCCATCACTCGCACTGGATTGTGGATAGCAGTCAACAATCCTCTCCAGGTATCTCACCTAAAGATTACTTCAAATATGGTAAGTTCTGAGGTGTCAGTAATTTCTGGTATAAACTGATATCTATTGACAGCTCTGTGCTGTGTGTCTGCATGAAGCAAAATGTCCATCAGGACATTTGACATCAGGAGGGTAGTGTAAACAACAAAAACACAACACCTTGTTTACAGGCACTTAAGCAGCCTGTGTGTACTGTTAATATTTACCGAATTTAGATTTAGAGGTGGTAAACTGTTAGAGAATAATGACTTGAAATTAAGAAATCATCCAGATATAGATCTAAGGAAAGATCAAATTCAAAGTGTGTAACTGTGTGTGTCATGTAAGTAAGCAGAATAATCTGTCACAGAAATCTGCATAAGCAGACCAAAACAAACATAAAAACAACATATAATGCAGAATGTATTGGGATGGATGTAAAAAGACAAGGCCTGACTGAAGAGTGAGTTTTATTACATTTGTGTCCCAGGTTTCTTATGCCCCACTGACGTTTGATCTAGATCTAGTTTCCAAGTAACAGGGTGCAGGCTTCTTCAGTGCTGATGTGGGCAAAACAACTGATTGTGTACTGAAATCTCACCTTTTACAGACTGTAATAAAACTCACTTTTGTTGCAAATTTTGGATTCATTCATTTTATATGAAGCAATTTTATTGATTTAAATAATATAAGTGACTCAAAATGGCATTCAAAAAGTCCAAACAGTTTCCAACCACCTCCTTGGATATCACCAAAGATTTTCATATTTTACACAATGCTTACGTATGTATACATTTGTTAAATTCCATTCTCAAAGCAAAAACATACAGCTGGCTCCTTAACACACACACACACACACACACACACACACACACACACACACACACACACACACACACACACACACACATTGCTTTGCTCCAACAAAGGAATGTTTCAAGCATTCACACTGTCACTGGTTTGGCAAATGGCACAAAAAACAGATGCCTTCACAGAACTGGGGGAACCTGCTATCAGAGCTGCATGCACCCCACAGACAATGCTTGACCGGCATTTCTAATGCCTTTTCTGCTTCTCTTACCAGTATCTGGCCATCTTTCCTGTGGTTTTACTGTACCCCCAACAAAGCGTGCCTACTCTGCACTATACCCGCAGGCACTTACTGAGTGCAGTCCCCTGCATTTCCGAAGATTGTCTATTGTCATGCTATTTGAAAATAGTGTGTTTGTAACTTTAGAAGAGTTAGTTATGGTCTAACTAAGAAATATAATATCAGTAATGGTGCTTTATCATAATGTATTCAGCAGAACAAGTTGTCATGGGTCATAATGATTTGTATATGAAACAGTAGCACAACATTATTGTCCTAACATAGGCAGCAACACACCAGCCTGCTGACTACACATTCTTTTTTTATAAATATTCTAACAGCCATAAGGTTTATTTCCAAGGACATGAAGCCCCACATCATCATCATCAAGGTTTATTTCTGAGAGCCAATTTGGCCTAATGGTAAGGCAGTAGGCTGGTAAGTGGAAGGACCACTGTTCGACACCGCTTCAGCTCTCCTTTCTCCTCAAAAGTTGTGGTTTGTGGACACTGTCTTGTGACTTTGTCCCTCACAACTAATGAAACATTAAAATGGCTCTCATCACCGCCCATCTTCATGCAGGTCATTCTGGTGGTGACAGTGTAGCAATAGGTATATGCTCTCCCTCTTCCCCCACCTCCATACCCCCTTCCCTCCCTTCTTCCCGTCCCTAATAAGCCGTAGGGTTTCTGTGGACATTAAGCACCACGTTTACTAAGGTTTATTTGAGATGGGAAGAAGGGGGGACAGGGGTATGGAGGTGGGGGAAGAGGGAGATACTTACTGCTACATCAGTAGTGTTTGTTATAGGCTGCTGGGTAGTGTATAACAAAATGGAGGTATTTATTTTAGCGTGTCAGCCTACCCACTTCACAACTTTTTAGTATGAAGTTCTGGCTATAATGTATGGTGTACACAGACCGCGCTGAGATGGCAGCAGTTTCATGTGGCACCAGCCATGCCAGCATTGTAAGTACACCACTTCGGTGGATATTCAAAAACGCGCTATAAAAAGCTATTCACTCATGTAGAATCACTGGCGAGCGCAGTGAGTCTGATCAAGAGCGGAGAATAGCGCTATATAAAAGCAATCAATAATAATAATGTGTTTAGCATACAAAAACATATGTTGGAAATCCCGTTTAGTTTTAAAGCACATTTTTCATTTTTATTTATTTTTTTCAATTATTTTCATATATAACATGTGGGTTGTTACTGTTAGTGTGCCACATTCATGATTCAGAATGTAAAGGTTCAATTAAACTCTATGTTATAATGTTTGGGCAATTAACCAGAAGGGTTCAAACCTTGTTTGGGCAAAATTTAACACTGATTCTTTCCGTAAAATAATACCTTTAGAAGTGAAAAATGTGTGTTGTTCCGGAGATGTATTGATCTGCCACATCTGACCACACAACATTTTGATTTTTAGAGTTTATTTCTTTGTAAGGCATTTCGATTAGACCAAGGCGATGTGAACGAGGCCAATTCGTGATATTGCAGAAAAGAAGAAAAAGAAAGAAAAAAAGTCCAGCCAGATGAAGAATTCTTTCAAAACAAAACTGTAAAGGATTTTTACTTCTTTAAACCATTTAAGTGTCACCAAGCAACAACAAAGACCACCACCACCTGAGCCGTTTACGCCCAAGGAGGCGTCGGCTCTTAAATGAAAGAAGAAGGAGAAGAAAACACGGAAACCGAAACTACAACTTGATCCACGGTTGGAAGGAAACCACCAGCAGTAGGGCAGTTGTAATGTGTATTTCTAAATTCTGTTTCGTTTGATTGAATCTTATTCCAAAATTTCAATCAACTGATGAAACGTCGGAAGGGAGGTTGCACTGCATGATTACCCCGTTTTAAGCCTGATCATAGATACCTGGGTGAACAATGACAAGAGACATAGGACTCACATACTTACAAAGTGGATCCAACACCTGGTGCAACTTTGGAAACGCACAAGAGTTCCGTCAAGGGAGGTAAGGCTCTGGCTCTTTTTCTTTTTTCTTTCTCTTTCGATTTGGTTGCCTCCTTCCATTGTGCAAAAACTGCTCGGAGATTATGCCAAACTTTTTTTTTTGGGGGGGGGGGGGGGGGGCTGCAGAGTCCTATCGAGTAAAGTGTTATGAGAAAGTACAGTGATACCCAGTTACAGGCGCCAGAATAATCGACATGTTGATTGTGGGCCTTAAATGAAAGAAGAAGAGAAAATTTAGACAATGGGGAAAGAGTGCAGTGTATTAACTACTTTGGAGTATCCGGCTAGACTAATCCGGCTACGTAGCTGTCCCCAGGGATGAATCCCGACCGGCACAGCTCCAGCCTTCACTCACCCACATTTATACTTGTTAGAGATCTAGGAGGGAGAAGACCCTGGTCACGAAGGAGCCAGGGGTGGGTGCTGTGGTCACTTCTTGCTGAGGGCTGTGCCACTCTGGAAGGTCACAGTCCTAGGAAAGAAAGTTGTGTAGACCTATAAGCTGTCCGGTAGGATGGAATGCCATAGGTGAGGTCGTGATTATGCCGGGTGAACCACCCGGGGCGGTTGGTTTTGGGGCAGTGTTTTGACTGACTCGATGTGGATAATGCCGTGATGGAACTTGCTGAAGGTAGTGAGGCGGGCTTACTTTACTCTTGAGTCTGACCAAGGCCCATAGACATTCAATAATTATTCAACGTCTGTGCCAAGGACACACACACACACACACACACACACACACACACACACACACACACACACACACAGAGGTATACGTAGGTCCATGCTCTTACAGACTGAATCTTCACGTCTTTCTTGCTGAAACTTCACTATGCTCTGATAGAATGTGTACAGAAGTTCACTGAATCCAAAAACCGAACTCAGAAGAAGAAAAGAAGTCTCAGCTGTGACTGAAGTGACTGCCATCTGGGTCCAGGCCAAAGATGTTCAGTTACATATATATACATGTTTTTGCATGCGCACACACACACATACACGCACGACACACACACCAGCAACTGGTCACAGTAAGTAAACATGGTGCTTAACATCCACAAAAACCATAAGGCTTATTACAGTCGGGCGGTCACAGTAACAGCGTGAACCACTATATATACTCGGATATCCGTAACTTCTTGAAAATTCAATTCAGCTGAATATTCACCCTCTCATTTCCAACTCCAGTCCCAGCTAAACACTTGCTTCACTCCTAATAAAGTAATAAAGTTTTGTTTTTTTATCAACAGAATACACCAGGACGTGTGTCAGTATATTGTCAAATCAGCACAAGAAAACGTGTTGCAATTCAAGTGCCAGTGTATGTGTACAGCAGCATGTCATGGTATTTCTGTGCTGTCTGTTTAGTCATTTCATTCTAGACTCGTCTCTTATTCATAACTTTTGTGACAGTCAGTGATGGCACTGAATAAGAATTCCCTTGAACAATGGGTGGAACGAGCCTTCTGGTTTTATGAGCAATACATTATATAGTCAAATGAAAAACCTGTGTAACAACTCAGTGCAACACCACTAAACTACCATAAGAAGCACTTGTGTTTCCACACACACACACACCACACATGCATGTACACACACACCACACATGCATGTACACACACACACACACACACACACACACACACACACACACACACACACAGGGTCACAAGTATTGATTTTTTTATTCAGTATAAAAATAAGATTCAACAACTGCATCAAAACATTTACACCTCCAAAGCACACACATTACTATCATAAAACTAAAAGCAGAATGTAAGTACCTCTCTCTCTCTCTCTCTCTCTCTCTCTCTCTCTCTCTCTCTCTCTCTCTCTCTCTCTCTCTCTCTCTCTCTCTCTCTCTTGTATGAACCATAAGGAATCAGCAATGGCACCTAATTCCTTTCTGTGTCTCTTCATTTCTTCATCACCGTACACATGTATGCATATGGCACTCTGAACATGCAAGGTTTTGTGTGGAAGTTTTAAGTGCCATGTACAAATTTTCATTGATTCTTTCATAACAGATAACTTAGAAATGAGCACACACACACACACACACACACACACACACACACACACACACACACACACACACACACACGCACACACAGGTTTTACACACAGACACAAATGCAAAGCAAACAAAATGCAAAGCAAACAAGAATACTGGCAATGTGTGTCTAAATTCATAAACTGAAAGGAACACACAAAAAGTACAATTTTACAAATCAACACAATCAATTCAGCAAATGACAAGGCAAACACTAGCCTAAAACAAGTAATGTAAATCCACTTACTCTGTATGTTACCTTTTGGCCTTGTGAAAAGTGTTGCTTTCTCTCTCTCTTCCCCCCCCCCCCCTCCCACTCATACACACACACACTGAATCCACTTAGTCACAATCTAACAACACACAAATGTACACAATTTCAACAAGTGTTCAATATCCATGCATGGCATGTACCCATAGTAAGCAGCACTTACACACATAACAACACACTTTGCCTGCAAAGTGATGCATTGTGTTTTTTTAGTGGCCCAAAGCATACTACATGCCGGTAAATAATAATTTTGTTTGCACATGGATGCTAGAAAGAAAAAGAAAACAAACAAAAAATATGGACTGCTCTTGCAACATGTCACCACTCTCTCTCTTAATTGGATCAAGAATTTTCTAGTGCTTATTTTCTTATTCAGATCTTATTCAATTGATGTATTGAAATTTTTTCTTCATGTCACAGGCATTTCAAAAGTAAATGATATGGTATGTCAAATGTTTGCGGGGTTCTGTTTGTTTTGTTTTTGTGTGGTTTTTGTTTTTGTTTTTGTTTTGGTGGTGGCTATGTTATCAAGCTGTTGTTTCGATTTCCATCATCTCTCAAATCCGCAAAGGCAGTGTGAGGTGCAGCAGAATCTGAAACACACAAAATAGGTACAATCAGGCAACCTGCTGTTGACATCACTCTGTTTTTACTGAAGATAATTGCATCTGGCTTTATGCGAAACTAAGGCACTATGCTATTCTGTGTGTGTGTGTGTGTGTGTGTGTGTGTGTGTGTGTGTGTGTGTGTGTGTGTGTGTGTGTGTGTGTGTGTGTTTGTGAGTCAGCCTTTTTTCTTTCTCTTTCCATTTTGTTGTTGGCTTGTGCATGCCTTGTTCAGTCTTTACCGTTCCCACTTCCTTCTTTGCTTCTTTGATCCCTATTAATTTTCTCCCTTTCACAGTCAGTAATCTGTCTCTAATTGTTTATCTTCTCTCTCTCTCTCTGTTCTCCCTTAATGTTTTTTCTGTTCTTCCGTTCTTCCATCCCTTCTTCATTCTCTCAGTTTGTCTCTCTTACCTTTCTTATCTCTTTCATCTTCTCTTTTATTATAGATTATTTGATTCTTTTGTTTCCTTTTTATTTCCTTCTTTCTTTCTTTCTCTTCTGTCTTTCTTCCAGTACACCCACTTACTTATCGCAAAGTGTGGGAAATCTGTAGAACCCTGAACAGTCTCTTCAACTGGCTGGCGTGTTGTGCCTTGCTCAGCTCCATCCTGGTCACGCTGCGGGGCTGGGGCATACTGATTAGAACAGGTCACGTACAAGATGATCACCACCAGAATGGTACAGATGATAGCCACACTCCCGACAACGATGGCAGCAATCCAGCCAGGGTGGAGAGTGGTTGCTGAAGCGCTTTTGTCTTCACCTGAACTGTGGACGGCCTTCAGAGAGTTTTGTCCGTGGAGCGAAGGAACTTGCTCTGGTGTTAGTTTGTCCATGTACCCTGAAAAGAGAGCATGAGACAACTGCAATGCCATTACTGCTGCTGCTGCTTCCAAATATTCAAGACCTGTGCTCCAAGTTTAAGTTAACTGAGAGACAGAAAAATTAACAGGAGGGTCTTCTCACCAGTAGTAATTCAATGTTCCATAGGGTTGATGATAAAAAAGAAAATTAAGAAGAAAAAACAAAAGAGTAATGAGTGGTAGTTGTTATACTAGATTGGACAAAGAAGCAGACCTGTAATACTGTCCTGGTTACCAGTGTTTGTATATATATATATGACAGTTTTCTAACCAGGGTCCTTTCACGATTCTGAGTCCCCCCCCCCCCCACACCATACACACAGTCTTTCTCTCCCCCTCTCCCTCTATCAGAATTTCTCTCCCCCTCCCCCCCCCTCAGAATTTCTGTCTCTCACTCTCTTTCCCTGAGTCTCTCTCTCTCTCTCTCTCTCTCTCTCTCTCTCTCCTGTCCCCCCCCTTCCCCCCCCCCCCCCCCCCCCCCCCCCCCACCATCTGTACATTTATGAAAGTGCACTCTTACCTTTGCATTTTTCTTGGCATTCTCGAGTTGTGCCAGTGGCCCGGTGGTTGTCGCAGATCTGTGAACAAGGGCTGCAGATGTCCATGTTGTCATCATAGTATGTGTCTGCCTTTTCTTCACACTTCATGTAAGTCAGGTATTCTGGAAGAAGGACC
>OY757541.1:16711308-16715149 GCA_963584105.1 Alviniconcha strummeri | reverse complement strand
ACAGAGCCAGCAGCGATGTGACCGAGTCACTTGTTTTTGCCTCACCTGTCCACAGCTTGCTCGTGGCCAAATTGAACCACTTACATTGCTTAGAAAAAACAAAAAACAAAAAACAACCTCGCAGACCTATGTGGACAGAAACAAGAGAGAGCAGATCAGCACTTGGAGGCTATAGTGAAGGCAAGAGAAAAAGGTTAAATAACTGTTTTTTTAACGCCAAGTAAGTAAGTAAACATGTTGCTTAATGTCCACAGAAACCATCAGGATTATTAGGGACGGGGAGAAGGGTTGGGGGGGGGAGGGGGTATGGAAAGCCCAGGACGGCCACCTCGACTTTCACACAGCTCCTGAACTCTGATTATAATGCCCAGTAAACCACGACGGTTGTATCTGGGCGAGTGATAAAAGAGAAAGGTGTAAATAATTCACAGCGAAGAACAAGACTGAATCGAATTTCAATAAAAACTAAAACACAACAAAAGAACAACAATAACAATAACAAGTGAGTGTGTGTGTGTGTGTGTGTGTGTGTGTGCGTGCGTGCGTGCGTGCGTGCGTGCGTGCGTGCGTGCGTGCGTGCGTGCGTGCGTGCGTGCGTGCGTGCGTGCGTGTGTGTGTGTGTGTGTGTGTGTGTGTGTGTGTGTGTGTGTGTGTGTGTGTGTGTGTGTGTGTGAGTGTGTTGTCTGTAAACAAAACAAAACAAACAAAAAAAGCAATGACGGTACACATAAGTAGGCCTAAAAGGCCACCGGGTTGGAAAAGAACAAGACACACTGTAATATATGGGGAAACGCTAGGTGGGGGTGGGGGCGGGGTCTCAATCGGAGAAACCCAGAAGACCGTGCTGAAGCCAGCTAGACTCGGCTGGACCTCATGGAGCCTGAAGGACGATAGATGGGGGGCAGATGCACGACGGTCGGGGCTGCTGAGGACTCCTGGATACCCGAACCATGGCTGTTTCCTGCAACAGAAAAATTTACAAAGCAATTTAGACTTAGTTGTTGTTGTTTTGTTGTTGTTGTTGTTGTTGTTGTTGTTTTTTGGTCATGGCAGCCTATGACTGTGTATAGACTTTGCTTTTTGTCATGCCAGCCTATGACTTATATAGACTTTTTTTTTTTTTTTTTTTGTCATGCCAGCCTATGACTTGTATATACTTTTTGTGTGTGTGTGTGGTCATGCCAGCCTATGACTGTGTATAAACTTTTCTGTTGTTGTCATGGCAGCCTATGACTGTATATAGACTTTTTTTTTCTTTTTTTTTTGTCTTGCCAGACTATGACTTGTATAAACTGTTTTTTGTCATGCCAGCCTATGACTGTGTATAGACTTTTTTGTTTTTGTTTGTTTGTCATGCCAGCCTATGACTGTGTAAAGACTTTGCTTTGTTTTTTGTCTTGCCAGACTATGACTTGTATAAACTGTTTTTTGTCATGCCAGCCTATGACTTGTTCAGACTGTTTTATGTCATGGAAGCCTATAACTGTGTACAGACACGAATACATCTGGCTGCTAATGCCTCTATGTCGTTTCACACCCAAGGAGGTAGACTATCAGCTGTTTTCAAAATTGAATGGCTATTCAAAAATATTCGTAGTCCAGGGCTGTCTTCCAGTCTGACAGTTGTTCTTTTCTACGTTTGTTTGATCGTGTCTGAAAGCTGCGTTGAACTCGTGTCTAAGCGCTAGGGCCACTATGGTAGTTTAGGCGCGATTAACGCTCATTGTTGTTACCATTTTAACTCGCACCACACTGGCATAGGCGCGTGTCACGTGTCCTCCCCCCCCCCCCCTTCCACCGACCAAACACATACACACACTCGCTCTCCCCTCTCTCTCACTCCCTCTCTGTTCACCCTTCTCTCCCCCCTCCCTCTCTCCCCATCTCTCTCTCTCTGTTCACCCTTGTCTCTCCCTCTCTCCCTCCCCCAATCTCTCTCTCTCTCTCCCCCCTCCCCTCCCTCCCCTCCCCCCCCCCTCTCTAAATGAACCTAAACTACAATCCTTGGAAAATAACCTAAACTACAATCCTTGGAAAATAAAGTTTTTGGGTTGGAGTTCTCTCTCTCTCCCTCTCTCTGTTCACCCCTCTCTCTCCCTCCCTCCCTCCCCCCTCTCCCTCTCCCTCTCTCTCTCTCTCCATTCCCTCACCTAGAAGAACCAGCTCTTGCCCTCCCTGCCGCCCTGTCGTGGTTTCCTCAGCGAGAAACCCGGCGCCGCGACTGAACCATTCCCGAGGGTCACATTCGCCCAAGAGTCCCATGGCCTGAGAACGTCGCTCGCCTTCCGCCTGTTCCCCGTTCTCCTCCTCCACGACAACCACGCTGTGACGAACCTCGTTACGACCCCGACGGCCAGTCTGCCTTCGCCTCTTCACCAAGGCGGCCACGCCGACTACAAGGACGAGAGTGAGGACGACCACGGCGGCGATGATGCCAGCGATGCTGGCCGTGCTCTGGGAGGCGGGAGCGGGGTCAGCGATGCGCCGCTCGGGCTTCGATTCGTCGCGGGAGGCCTCATGGAGCTCCAGTGCAGGCTTCTCATGCTTGTCGTTGACCATGATGGCGTACACTGGAGAAAGGTGGGAGGAGAGAGAGAAATAAAAGAAGGGTCTGGTCATGTAGGGGTCTCGATGTGTTTGTTGGTAAAGGTAATGTTTCTTTTTTTCACAGATGTGCCCATCTCCCCCGCGCCGTCTGACGTGTGTAGTGTGTGTGTGTGTGTGTGTGTGTGTGTGTGTGTGTGTGTGTGTGTGTGTGTGTGTGTGTGTGTGTGTGTGTGTGTGTGTGAGTGTGTTGTCTGTGTTACTGTAAAGCGCACTGCGCTTCCACCTTGTGTGGTAGAAGGGCGGTCAAGAAATCCTCTTTATTATTATGGTGGAGGAGGAGGAGAAGAAGAAAGCAACAACTCAAACTACACTACTCTGGCAAAGGCTACCACTACTGAAGAACGTCACTTTAATGACAACCGGCAACAACAACAACTGTGACAACAAAGGGGAGGGAGAGAGTAAGTAACTTTTTTTTTTTTTTTTTTTTTAAAGTACGCCCAGTCAACCAGGACGGTTAGATCAGGGCGAATGGGGCGGAGAGACAGTGTCTAACCAAAAAAAAATAAAAAAATGGTAGCACATATTTTTGTCAAGTGTTTCCATATCAAGAGTATCTTTTTATGCGGAAATACAAGTCACAGTGACAAGTCCTCATGGCCTCGGTCCGGTCACGGTCAGTTATTGTGTCTTCACTGAAACTGAACAAACCATTTGTTTATTTCCGGTAAAGTAAAGTAAACATGGTGCTTAACGTCCACAGAAACCGTACGGCTTTTATTAGGGACGGGGAGAAGGGGGGGGGGGGGGAGTATGGAGGTGGGGGGAGAGGGGGATGGAGATTATATACCTATCGCTACACTGTCACCACCAGAATGATTCCTGCATTAAGATGGGCACCGATGAGAGCCATTTTAATGTTTCAGAAGGCAGTGATGGACAAAGTCACAAGACAGTGTCCACAAACCACAACCTTTTTGAAGAGAAAGGAGAGCCGAAGCGGCATCGAACCGAGGTCCTTCCGCTCACCAGCCCACCGCCTCACCGCCATGCCAAACCGGCTCACCTTTTATTTGCGGTCACCCACTTTTAGCTTTTAAACACACACGCACCCACCCACTCCCACTGACGTCAGATTGCACTACCGGCATAAGCATGCCGATCACAGCCGTGACCTTCTTTACGGCCTTGACCTCACGCGCCATCGCCGCGAACCCGTTATACAAACTGCGCAGTTATGCCAACCGTCCAACTAGGTTCCGTGTGTTCGGCTCAAAGTTTGTGCTGAGTCCTT
>OY757541.1:16693808-16703808 GCA_963584105.1 Alviniconcha strummeri | reverse complement strand
CAAATAGTTTATTAATTCAGTTTCTTTTTTTCTGAAACGACTTTTGAAAAGACCAGCTTTTACAACCTGTACAGTGCAGTCGGGAAAGGAACGACCGTTTAAAGCATTGTAGTCAAGCTCGATGTCATTCAAGTGCCTCACATGTTCTGTAGGTTTTCTGAAAATGGACCGTTTTTCCACACCGTGTCTTGCAAACCTGCTGTCTGGAACTGGTAAAAGTGCCACAGACCTCAAAACTTCCCTCGACCCTGCATGCTGTGTTCTCTCGACCCTGCATGCTGTGTTCTATCGAAGTAAGCATTTATTCCAGTGCTCGGTGGTTTGTCTGCATGTGCCCAGGAATGCATGCACCAGGCGATCAGATAGCAAGCACAACAACAGTGTTGTCTAAAGAGTGAAGTATCAATTTTGGTTTATCAGAAGAAAATCACCAAGCACGCGCTTCTTTTGTGACTGTTAACAAAGAATTCCTCATAGGGAACTGGCGAGATCAAAGGTACCTCAGGCGTGCCAACACCTTTACAACCGGTTTAAAAAGAATCAGGTCACTAAACATCTTAGGGGGGCGTTGCAAAAGTAAACTGAAACAGGTAGGAATTTTCCCATCGGTTTTCAAGTTGTTGTTTTTTTTTTTTCCTTCGGCTATTTTTGTAAATTGCCACCCAACAGTAACTCGCTGTCACGTCATGAATGGTACTAATACTTTTCACGACCAACACAGTTAAGGCAACTGTATATGAGGATTCTCAGTAGCAACAATGACAAAGCAGTTCACGACACAGCTAAGCCTATGATTCACCAGTTGTTATCCCTGGCATTTATTGATTGTGGTTATCAGTCTACTTTTTGTCTTGTTCCTTCTGTCTCTGTTGCTGAGTTTTTCAGGGCTAGTAAATAAAATTATCGTGGAAAGATTAGGCATGTAACAACACACATTTTGGCACATCTAGTCATTACAACATGCATGCATATATTTTCCCACACTTACGTTTACAACGGTTATTTCGACCATCCTTGGACAATTTAATCGGATTACAGAATAACTCTTCAAGCATGCATGCAGAAGACATTTACAGCAAATAATTGCAACTCTTCCATCGGGCTTGGGGTGACCCTGGCCTTTGCTGTTGACACGACATCCAAATCCAAGTATGTCCATCATGCTGTCTGTCTGTCTTGTCTTGTCTGTCTTGTCTTGTCTGTCTTCCCTTTGCTATGTATCCCCTTAGAACGAAAGCAGTATTCGAAAGTTTCCAAGAGGTGGAGCAGGAGAACTGGACGGTGGAGAGCCCTTTTTCTGTCAGTATATATACCAGCGTTACTTTCCTTCTCGGCAGAAGTACTGAGAAGAAAGGCTTTCACTGTTTATATACATGTATGTCCATTCATGGGGTGAGGGGGGTCCAGGATGGGCGTCATGACCCTATGTCTTGGGATCTTGGGATGGGTAGCCCTATTCAGTCTCGTTGGGGCGACAAGGGCTATGTTTTATTTGAACGGTGGGGTGGGGGGGGGGGGGGAGGGGGCTATGTCTGATGTGGACGAGGAGGTTGTGTATTATGCGGGGGGTGTCCTACGTCTTATGTGTGGGCCCCTTGTCTTAAGCGTGGTCCCTATGTCTTGTGGGTGTAGGCCCTGAGTCTTGAGGGTGGGCTCTATGTCTCGTGCGTGGGCCCCTAGTCTGAAGCGTGGTCCCTATGCCTTGTGGGTAGGCCCTGAGTCTTGAGGGTGGGCTCTATGTCTCGTGCGTGGGCCCCTAGTCTTAAGCGTGGTCCCTATGCCTTGTGGGTAGGCCCTGAATCTTGAGGGTGGGCCCTGAGTCTTGAGGGTGGGCCCTCCCGAGTCTTTTGGGTGGACCCTATGTTTTGTGGGTTTGTCCCGAGTCTTGTGGGTGGGCTCTATATAATGTGGGTGGGCCCTCCTGAGTCCTGAGGGTGGGCCCTAGGTCTTATGGTTGGGCCCCATGTCTTGTGAGTGGGCTATGAGTCTTGGGGGTGGCTACTTGGTTCAGCCCTCTGCCTTGTATTTATCCTGGTTGGTGGGACTTGTGTCCTTGCCAAATCACACTGCATGGAACAGGCATGGCACTACCTACACGAATGTAGTGCTATGTGCTTCTGCACAAATAGCCAGAATAATAATTGTTCTTGACTGAGGACCTATGGCACTCTCGCTGAATTCTGGAAAGCGGTCTGTGCAAGGCAAGGTCTGAAATCTTCACTTTTCAGAAAGTGTACAAAACGTGTGAGGTGCTCGTACAGGGGCACTGAGCTGAACATACAGCTTGCAAACAAATAGCAACAAAAAGTTCTTGCCTTCACAGAATGATGCTTGAGGTGAACATGGATGTGTTCAAGAGTGTGTGTGTGTGTGTGTGTGTGTGTGTGTGTGTGTGTGTGTGTGTGTGTGTGTGTGTGTGTGTGTGTGTGACAGAGAGAGAGAGAGAGAGAGAGACAGAGACAGAGACAGACAGACAGACAGACAGACAGAGACAGAGACAGACAGACAGAGAGATCGTGAGTGTGTGTGCGTGCATTGGTTCCTCTGGGTGTGGGTGGAGGGGGCGGGGAATGTGTAAGTAAGCATGTCGTATCTTCAACACTCGTGACGCATCACTGAGTGAAAACAAGACACGCTTTGGCTTGCTTTACAAACTGTAATGTCCAGCCACTCAGGCCATGCCCCTGTCTCAAAACGACGAGACTATCAATCTCTTGACGTCTCTCACTCAGTGTCAACCTCCCTCGCTGCACCAAAACCCTGCCTTCTCAAAGACAATGGGCAGCAGTAGCTGAGACCTACGGTAGGCCAGCAGCAGCATTCCTGAAGTCAATCCGACTAGTACAGGAAAAGGGAGGGACCGGTGTCACCCTCCAGTCTTGGTAAACCAAACCGTGCAGTTAAATACGTCACTCAATATTCACGGCTGTCAGCTAGCACGTGCTACATACACGCTGACACGCCCCAATAGCTGCACGCATCGGCAGCCGAGGTACCATGATCAGGTTGACCTCAAAACTTAAGCAGACGTTCACTGTCTGAACTTGAAAGTTGGACGCTGGTTTACCATGACATGCTTAACCTCTCAGGCATGTCAGAAGATCACAGATGAAGTCAGTCAGGTTTTATCGTTATTTGAACCGTAGAACTGAAGGTGACACCGTCAACCGTGCTCAAGGCGAAGTAACTATACAAAGCACTGTAAGTGTAGCCAGTGAGCTGGATGAACACCCAAGTCTCGGTGTTCTGCACGTACTGAGTGATGTTCCATGATATCGGAACGTTTTGCTGGAGGCGTCGCCACAATACACCATACGGGCCCGGATGTCGGGACTCTGCAGGTGTTGGCAATAGAGATCACATAAGTAAGACCTATTCCATTAGGCAGCCTTGATCAGTTCCCTTACTCGAATGCACTGCACAACATTGTAAACAAAAAACAATCCCCCTAAAAAGAAAAAGAAAAAAAAAAGCCAGGTTTTTGTTTCAACTTCTAAGCAATCGTTTTTAAACAAGAAGATCTAGACATAACCTTAATAGTTGATCCGATGATCTATATTACCCTCAGAAGTTTTATACCACAAGACCTAAAATTGTGTCAAGAAACAGCTTTCAATACCCCTACTACTTCATGATCTAAAGCTACTACAGAGAGTGAGAGAACAACTGAGAGAAAGAAAAAAAAAAAAAAAGCTAACTAATACAGCCACATTCAGGCTGAGTAATGGTAAACAGGGGAAACAAAAGCGACCTAGCCTGACCTAGTTTCAAACGCGGGTAGTTACCGGCCCGCCATGGACCCCAGTTGTGAGCGAGTCGTCCACCGAAGGAAGCAAGGTCTTCAGTTCTGTGCTGTTGAAATCGTCGGGGTCGTCGTTGGGCATATCTTCTGGCACTAGCTCTGCCATGGCTGGTCTCAGGGGCTGGCCTGCTGAGTGACACAAAGAAGCAAATAAACCACCTTAACGACAAAAGTCAGGATCGAAGCCAAGCCGGAAACAAAGCTGAGCCTTGCAGAAAGACAGACAACCAAAAAACTGAAAGAACAGACAAAACGACAGCCACTCCCCCCCCCCTCTCCCCCAACACCCAAACTGAATCCACAGAGACCTAAATCCTTTTACACGTCACTGTCGCTTTGAGGTCCAAACAGGTCGGCAGTTATGAAGGACTTCGCTGCTCTTTCTTCGTCTTCTTTTGTTTTGTGTGTTTGTTATGGTCTTTTCAAATATCACAAGAAATCACGTAGTCGTGTCTTTCCAAGAAATAGGCTGCCGAGCAAGTCTATTGCAATTGCAATCTAAACTTATCAAGTACCAATGAAACACAACAAAAGCATAAAATGGGCATATTTTTTTTTTTTCATAATTTTTTATATATTTATTTTACTAAAAAAGAATCCTGTTCGTCAATATATGACCGAAACGAAGGTGAGCAAAAACACCCAAACACAACAGCAAAGAAACTGGAAAGGAGAGACCAAAACAACCACACACAAAAAACAACACAGACACATACAAAAACAAAAACGGCAGACCACATATCGTCATGCGGAACTGGTAACTCATGCAAGAAGAGCCGATGGAGCCAGTTCGATCCCTCACTCCAATAACTTGAACAAAACTGTGATAACAGCATAACATTTAGCACACACTTACCACCAGGTAAGGCCATGATGGCAGCCCCGCCGTTTCCTTCCATGGAGACCTGCACGGGCGACCTCAGTTCCAGCTGAATGCATCCTCTGCCGGGGCTGGGAGTGGGCTGGTAAGCGGGCAGGATACGCCAGGAGTGGTTCCCTTCTGATGGACCCGTTGCTCCTTGCTCCTGGGTTCCCGCCGTCGCCGCTGCAGACGACGGCACTGACCCTGGCGAAGCGGCCACGGACAGGTCTTGCGGAAGTGGGACGTAAGGATTTGTTCTACCCTGTTGCCCGGTCGGCTGTGCCGCGGGTGGGTCGGTCACCACGGTCGTTGACCTCTCCAGACGATTTGCACGACGCATAATGAACTTTTTGACTATGGCCTTGCGCTTGAAAAAGACCGTGAAAAGCACCGCCAGCATGAAGGCAACAATCAGTATGACGACACCAACTGCAGCTCCAGATGATATCGTGTCACTGGTCCCGTTGCTGAGGTCGCTGGACTCACTGTCTGGTGCCGGGGTTTCACCGGGTGGACCGCTGGGTGGCCAGAGGATGAGGGCGTAGGCTGTAGAAGAGAAACAGAAAACAAAGGGAGCCTGCTTAGCGCCCGAAAGACGTATGAACCAACAGCCCAGACCTGAATCGCCTGGCCTAGCTCTCACCTGGCATGCGAGTAAATACAAGGTACACAAAAGCCCATTTGTAGAAGAAAAAGAAGTGAAAATCGTTTGCGAGATGCCCTTGGCTTTTGCTGTTCCAGTCGGTTTCAAGAAACGACGACCCCCCCTCCCCCAAAACAAAACAAAAACAACAACAAAAACAACAACAACCAAACCAAAAACAACAACAACCAACAATAAACACCGACAAACGAAACAAAACACACACACACACACACACACACACACACACACACACACACACACACACACACACACACACACACAACTGTATTAATAAATCTCTAAACGTCAAAAGGCTAGAGCAACAATGTTTCACTTTCGTGGGCACAGCACCACGCCTCTTGCTCTCGTAACGCATTGACCTCGTTACGGACATTCAAGCTCCCATGTCCACTTTTCGATAAGAGAAGGCCTAACTGTCTGTCGTATGGAAACATATCTACAGACTGCTATTAACAGCAGCAGAAATAAAAAAAATAAAAATAAAAAAAAGGCGGGGGAGGGGCTGGAGGAAAGGAAGAAGAAGAGTCTCCTCGATACGAAAAAGGTCGTGACGGTAGCCAAGATATGATTGTGACGGACGAGGCAGTGGGACACGGCTTGGGCACAGTCCTCACAGTCGAGCAAGTGGCCGCACGGCAGGAGTGTCATGTCCGCAGCTTTACCCATGCACAGCCGGCACAGTTGGTTCCTCCTTTCCACCAAGGGGCGACTGTACCGAAACCACTAAGCTAGTATAAGTAGTCCTCAGTGACTGAAGGGTCGATCATAGTTCAGGAGCTGTGTAAGAGTCGAGGTGGCCGTCCTGGGCTGTCCGTCCTAACGAGCCTTATGGTTTCCGTGGACGTAAAGCAATACTGAGCCGTGCTTCGGAAATGATGATGATGAGTTGATGCTTAATGTCCTCAGATGTCATTTGAGATATTAGGGACAAGTTGTGACCAGTGCCGAAGCACGGTTCAATAAAAGCCACATACGTAAGGTGTATGCGTGTTTAGCTGTAACCTGCCACCTGCACTTTTGGCAGAATGACCGGGATTGTTTACGTGCTACTGTGGTAACACGGGGGTGGAACGGATACCGAAATAAGAGTCAGCACAGAAAGTCGACCCTGGAGAAGAAAATTCTCCCGCCGTTCCAGCAGGGATTCGAACCCGCGACCTTTCAATCACGAGTCCGGTGCTCTAACCACTGAGCTATCCCCGCCCCCTGCTTCGGAAATGGTCACAATTTGTCCCTAATATGTCAACCCACATCCGAGGACATGAAGCTCTACTTCACCATCAAATGGGCTACGTCGGTTCGATTCCCCGCTTCGGATCTACTTTCTCTTCAAAAGTTGTGCTTCGTGGACACTGTCCCCCCAACGTGAGCAAAATGATTTTGGTCTTTGCCACGCTTACATCACAAAGACGACCAAAGTTCAGATGTGGAGCAGATAATTAGTCAATGTAGATCCGAGGGGGAAAGTTCTGAGAGACAGGGTGGAGCGCATACGGGCTTTTCCGAGCCCAAAGATACCATTTTGAACTGCCGGAACTGAACAGAGATTCGAGGCAGAAATGACACACTCAGCTTGGGATTAGCCGACTAGCTGAAAACACCTCAGTGAAGTCGGCATACGGAATAGGTCTTGACGCTTGCTAGGATATGACTGCCACAGATGGGGCAGGTGTACACGGCTTGAGCGCAGTCCTAGCAGCTAAGCAGATGGCCGCACGGCAGGACTGTTATCTTGGCGGCCTTCTGCGGGCACAGTTGGCTCCTCTTCACTTCGAGTTCAGTGTAGCTTCACGTCTACAGAGACTATAAGGACCTCGACTATCACACAGCTTCTGACCTCTAACCCCTGCAGTCGTATGAACGGTTCTTATGTCCTCGGATGTCATTTGACATATTAGAGACAAGAACCCCTATAGCCACTGAGCTATAAAAATATATAATCAGTCAACGGGGCGTTGTTACAGGGAGCTGTCGCCGCCGCAAAATGCACCTTTGCTATCGCAAACCTGTTAGTTTTTCCGTGGCGATTAAACACGCGCTTTGCGACAATAAAACGTTGGCGCTAGAAGCCTCGCCGCCAAACTGTGGCGCCACGGGCAGTGGTAGCGCGCAGTGCTCGCAGGCCATGAAATGTCCACAAGGCATGAACGTGATCTCGGCGGCCTTCCGCGTGCAAAGCCGGCAGGCACACTGTCGCGGCCTCTCCAGCCACCTGTGTTCTTGTCCGTCACGACACTGCTGCAGCCAGACTCGGCTTCCTTCGCGGGAGACCCGTCAGTCTTGCGGCTAGTCTGACATCCGGCGCCGAACGTGGTGTCAGTGCTGTCCGTTTGGCGACGACAAAACTGCAGGGCCAACCTCCCGGCCCACCAAGATTGTGACCCAGCTCGCACCACTACTTCTGCGGCGGAATAAGTTTTACCAAGCTGAAATCACCACCGGCGTCTCTGATATTATGGATATACATCGCCTTCTTCCTATTCAGTCCTTTATCAAGCTAAATGGACTATCCGGACTTTCTGAATAAGCCTTCTTGCTGCCAGTACGAACAACACAGAAATTTGCCTTTCGATTGTATCCGAAATGGCAAGACTGAAAGCACAATACATAAACAAACACATAACTTGATAAGTGTGGCAAAAGGCGCCGTTTTACATCAATAGTAAAATACTGATCATACTAAAATTATAATTTTAGTAGTATTCTCATTCTCGGCATAATGTACTTCTACCATGAACAGCTAGTATCTAATGTACCCGCGAATGAAAACTACATGTGAATCTAGTGGCTTCAATTCAGTTTAGCAGGCATCAGATAACCTTTGGCTCCCATTTGCTGGATTATAGTGCTGGGGCAGTCCGAGACGGCTGGCGGCAAACCCGCAGCACACAAAAGGCGAGCTCTTTCGAAAAGTGCAGAGAATGAGAGAATCGAGTTCCCCGGGAAAAGAACGTATGCACACAAACGCATGGACCTATATAGGTCCACGCACAAACGTAAACAAACAAACACACTTGCTCAGTGCGGTTCCCCGCTGCACTTCCCGCCGGTCGTGACTCATCACGGGCCGCAGCACCTTTACTTCCTACACGACCCCTCAGATCGAAAGCTCTTCCATTCATACTTCTACGTTGTAGTAATGCTTGCTCTGGTGACCCACTCTCTCGACTGGCTCATGAATATTAATTTTCATGAATATTCATGTCAATGGCTTTCGCGCCGCGTGCAGGATTTGTGCGAATGGCTGGCGGCACAAGCGGTGCCCGAAGTGTTTCAGTAAATCACTGCCCGAACTGTTGAAATCATGCGGCTCTGCCTGCCGCGCCAAATCAACAAAAACGCTGAAATACCGTAGTCCATAACAGTGCCAGATTGAAAGGCCCCCCGCCATCCTGCCCCAAACAAAAATAATGTGATTAACGGCTAAAACAAAAGTTTTAATACTCAGCCACCGTGTCATGTGCCTGTGCATGGCTGAATGAGTGGCAGTGGCGAACATTCCACAACAAACACTACCGCTCCCGTCTTACATGGCTGTCACGCGGCTGGCGAGCGTGCGGCCACGGCCATGGCTTCCTGTTTCTATGGAGATGTATTGTTTTCTCACTTCAGCCTGTGCTGCTAAAGTCTAACCCTTATCCGGCCCAGACCTTTAATCAGCCTGAGGCGTTGTCATTTATCGTTCAACTTAAAATCAAATAACCTATATGATTTTTGTTTTTTGTTTTTTTGTTTTGTTTTGTTTACGGCGTAAAGACTTAATCTATGATAAGTTAAAACAAGAAACTCTCATTTTCAATACTCCCATTCATATGTTTCGACTTCTCCATCAGTACTCAAACGCGGGGACGCAAGCATAATTTTTCAATGGGTAAAACATCGAGAGCACAGTTGGCGGCGTAAACAAACATCGAGAGCGCAGTAGTATAGTAAACAAACATCGAGAGCACAGTGTATAATAAACACTACATCGAGAGCACAGTGTATAATAAACACTACATCGAGAGCACAGTCAGTGTATAGTAAACAAACATCGACAGCAAAGTGCAGAGAATGGGAGTAATGAAAATGAGAGTTCCTTGTTTTAAAGGAGGGAAAATCACAACTTACCCCGGCACTGGTCCCAGCACTGCTCCACCGTTCTGGTTACGTTCGCGTTGTCACATATCTCACGACAATGCTCGCAGCTGTCAGTCCCATGGTCGTAATAAGAATACTGACCACACGTTGGAAATCTGTCCGTAGGGGCGCCCCAAACGGCTGAGAGGGATGTGACCACGACTCCGAGCAGCAAGAAACTGCTATATCTCGCCCCCATGGTGATGGCAGCGGGTGACGATGCTGAAACTAGCAGTGGCTGCTGGCCGCTACAGAGCCACGGTAAGACTTCAGAAAAATACTTCCACTCCTACGTCGCTCTGGCGTAGTAATATGTTCAGTAGTTTTTACAAAGGTCAATTTTGCCACTAAGTAGCTGCAACAGAATGGAACCTCAGGAGGTAGTGAGGCTGGACAACAGCAGATGCCACAGTCTGAGTCAGTCGAAACTTATGTGAACGTTGCTTCGCACGAGCTATCCAGCAAAACACGTCCTGTTCCAACGTCGGCCGGTGTCCGACTACACTTCAGTCGAGCCAGTTTCGTCCCAGTTGTTCGCGCATGTCGAGCT
>OY757541.1:16677511-16690011 GCA_963584105.1 Alviniconcha strummeri | reverse complement strand
ATGACAGCCTAACAATCATGATCGTGATGGTGATAAAACTATTACATCATAAAAAGATATCAAATCAATTTTCGATTTCATTGTGTTTAATATAGTAATTACGGGACATGATAAGTACATATATCCAATTCATTCAAATACATAACTACGATATTCACTTCGTACCAGATGGTTTGGATCTCTGAAGTGTATGCCTGCTGGTGCGCTTCGTAAAAATTTAATTTACAACATTACTAGTACTATTTACATTGTCCGCCCACAATAAGTTAAATTTACTTTAATTCTTCTGAAACTGCACGAGTAGTAAGTCTGTGATTTAAAAAGTAGCCAGCGAAGCCGCAATTAAAACATTTCAAACAGTTCACCGACTGCACATTTCAAATCAAACATGGCCATCAGATACTGGCCCATAGGAACACCTAACCGACTGAACATTTCAAAATTAAACACGCCATCAGATAACACCTAACCGACTGAACATTTCAAAATTAAACACGCCATCAGAGAACACCTAACCGACTGAACATTTCAAAATTAAACACGCCTTCAGATATTGACCTATGAGAACACCTAACCGACTGAACATTTCAAAATTAAACACGCCGCCAGATATTGGCCCATAAGAACACCTAACCGACTGAACATTTCAAAATTAAACATGCCATCAGATATTGGCCCATAAGAACACCTAACCGACTGAACATTTCAAAATTAAACACGCCATCAGATATTGGCCCATAAGAACACCTAACCGACTGAACATTTCAAAATTAAACATGGCCATCAGACATGGGGCTATAAGAACAGTTCCCCGACTGCACATTTAAAAAAATAACAAGGATCAGCATGTCGGTGTAACAGCTCACCGACTCTGCACACTTCAAAACTTAACGACGGACCAGACTGATGTCAGCTTAATCGTCAATGGGTGTGAGTCGACAAACACACGAACAATGTTGCACCAGACTCCCTGTCAGTGGGTGTGAGTCAACAAACACACGAACAATGTTGCACCAGACTCCCTGTCAGTGGGTGTGAGTCGACAAGCACACGAACAATGCTGCACCAGACTCACTGTCAGTGGGTGTGAGTCGACAAACACACGAACAATGTTGCACCAGACTCCCTGTCAGTGGGTGTGAGTCGACAAACACACGAACAATGTTGCACCAGACTCCCTGTCAGTGGGTGTGAGTCGACAAACACACGAACAATGTTGCACCAGACTCCCTGTCAGTGGGTGTGAGTCGACAAACACACGAACAATGCTGCACCAGACTCCCTGTCAGTGGGTGTGAGTCGACAAACACACGAACAATGCTGCACCAGACTCCCTGTCAGTGGGTGTGAGTCGACAAACACACGAACAATGTTGCACCAGACTCCCTGTCAGTGGGTGTGAGTCGACAAACACACGAACAATGTTGCACCAGACTCCC
Organism: Alviniconcha strummeri; assembly: GCA_963584105.1. NCBI lineage: Eukaryota > Metazoa > Mollusca > Gastropoda > Provannidae > Alviniconcha > Alviniconcha strummeri. Next base: position 16,688,572 of record OY757541.1, on the reverse strand, counting down.
TGTCAGTGGGTGTGAGTCGACAAACACACGAACAATGCTGCACCAGACTCCCTGTCAGTGGGTGTGAGTCGACAAACACACGAACAATGCTGCACCAGACTCCCTGTCAGTGGGTGTGAGTCGACAAACACACGAACAATGCTGCACCAGACTCCCTGTCAGTGGGTGTGAGTCGACAAACACACGAACAATGCTGCACCAGACTCACTGTCAGTGGGTGTGAGTGTCGACGAACACACGAACAATGCTGCACCAGACTCACTGTCAGTGGGTGTGAGTCGACAAACACACGAACAATGCTGCACCAGACTCCCTGTCAGTGGGTGTGAGTCGACAAACACATGAACAATGCTGCACCAGACTCCATGTCAGTGGGTGTGAGTCGACAAACACACGAACAATGGTGCACAATAAACATTTGTGACCCAAGGTGAGAGTGTGTGTGTGGGAAGCAACAGCTGCTTATCCCAAAGAAAGCAACCATTCTTCAAACTGTGAATGTGGAGAGAGCCTAGCTAACTGCCATAGTAAACCACAACATTTACACGAGGAGTGTGGTGGTGGTGGTGGAGGTGCGCGCGCGCGCGCGCGCGTGTGTGTGTCCTTCTGTGTCTGTGCATGATTTTTTTCTTGGTTCTTTATGTGTGGCACCCATATTTTCCTTTGAGGGAATAAAGAATTTCTTGATTTGGCTTGACTTGATCCACACGTCTTGTGTGTGATACTAAACAGTTTTTTCTCTCTTCTAAAGTTTATCTATATATGTGTCCTTCCGATTATTTAGTTGTAGGGGTAGGCCTATGTACGTTTAAAGTCAGGTGCAGGTACGTCTGTTGGACAGAGGAAAAGGGGTGGGGGGAGGATGCTGATCAAGGAGAGGGTGACGGACAGGTAAGGTTTTACCCAAGGTGACTGACATTGATCAGTAGCATGTTCATATTCTAGAAGTTTAGTGGCATGAAACCGAATAGCTGAGTGTTTTATTGCTGCACTTAATTTTCCGTAGGAAACGTTTTACCCAAAGAGATACTGATCAACTGCATGTTCATGTTCTAGAAGTTTAGTGGCATGAAAGTGAATAGCTGAATGTTTAATTTCTGCGCTTTATACTTCGTGAACTGTTGTTGTACATGGTCACTTGGCAATATGAGTTTTCTCTCCATTTTCACTAATGAACACAAGTTGTGTCCAAAAAGACGGTGACGAAGAGCGAGATGTGTGTATCCGACAGTGAACTAGGAGAAAAGTATTGCATTCCTGAGTACCACAGCGAACACCGGACTATCAATCCCTTGACGTCCCGTCAGTTAGCCGCACCAACCGCCCACGAGCAGTTGAACTGCTGGTCGTGACGGTGTGCCGCCGCCCTTGTTACTGTCCCCGGTTGCAGGTCACCGGGAGCGGTTGCACGTGCAGACCTCTCTTGCACAATCGCCCAGTGCCCCAACACGGGCAGCAGTGTGCACCAAAGGCACGAGCACTACTCGCTTATTTTAAAGCGAAGTGATGCGAAAAACACAGTTCTGCCATGCGTACCTGACAGCACGGTGCTTCAGCGACCAGCTTCTGTCACGCGTATCTGACAGCAGAGTGCTTCAGTGACCCAATTCTGCCCTGATTATTATTTTGGCAGCAGAGTACTTCAGCGACAATATTCTGCCACGCTTATCTGACAGAGTGCTTCAGCGACCGAATTCTGCCACGCATATCTGACAGAGTGCTTCAGTGACCCAATTCCGGGCCATGATTACTTGACAGCAGAGTGCTTCAGCGACAACATTCTGCCATGCTCATCTGACAGAGTGCTTCAGCGACCCAATTCTGCCATGCTTATCTGAAAGAGTGCGTCAGTGACGCAATTCTGCCATGCTTATCTGACAGAGTGTTTCAGTGACCCAATTCCGGGCCATGATTATTTGACAGCAGAGTACTTCAGCAACAATATTCTGCCATGCTTAATTGACAGAGTGCTTCAGCGACCCATTTCTGCCATGCTTATCTGACAGAGTGCGTCAGCGACCCAATTCTGCCACGCTTATCTGACAGAGTGCGTCAGCGACGCAGTTCTGCCACGCTTATCTGACAGAGTGCGTCAGCTACGCAGTTCTGCCATGTTTATCTGACAGAATGCTTCAGTGACCCAATTCGGCCATGCATATCTGACAGAGTGCTTCAGTGACCCAATTCGGCCATGAGTATTTGACAGCAGAGTACTTCAGCAACTCAGTTCTGCCACGTGTATTCGACAGTGAGTGCTTCAGTGACCCAGCTCCGCCGTGCAGATTTGGCAGCAAAGTGCCCCAAAGATACAACTTTGAAATACTGATCTGACAGAAGAATGCTTCATCGACAAAATTCTGCACTTCTCAGTGAGCGTGCAACTTCTAAAACACTATTCTTCTACATTCATTTGACAGCGCTTTAACATCAGCTTGCTTTTTTTGACAGCAGAGTGTTTCAAGAACACAATTCTGCAATTCTCAGTAGAGACCCCAAGGGGGGAAAAAGAATTTTTTCTACGCTCTTTTGACAGCGTTTTTACGTCAGCATGCTTTTTTGACAGCAAATTGTTTTAAAAACACAGTTCCGCAATTCTCAACAGACACAATAACCCCCCCCCCCCCCCCCCCCCCAAATAATTTCTCCTACGCTCATCTGACAGCGCTTTTACACGTTATCAAAACTGTAAAGTTTGCTACACAGAGGAATGATTCAGCAAGGCAAAACTGCAAAGTTCTCTCGACAGCAGAATGGTTCAAGGAGTCCAAACTTCAATGCAATGCCCATTTATATGGAGCTAATAAAGTGACTGAACTGAACTGGATTCATTTGTGGAAGAGGAAGAGACGATACCAATTCAAATTTCAAGGACGATGAGGCCCACACTAGAGCTGATACTGATGAAATGAACTCGCACATTGATGAACCATATGCTTGCGAACAGCATCTAATCAGTAAATTACACAACATTACGTCTAGATGTATACACAGTCTATTAAAAATGTACAAGCTATCACAATAATATGCAGCGAAAGATAGAAACAGAAAGCTGAATAAGCCACCCACTACAACAATAAAAATGAAACGTAAAAAATCACCAAGCATCATCAAAATCATCTCAGTCATAGCCAAACATATTTGGCCAACTCCCCACTGCCTCGTAACAATGGGGCCCCAAGTGTTTTACACTTCAGAATTGTCAGCGGAGGAAGGTCTTGAGTTCCGTGTTCTGTTCCTCTCTGGTCTCTGAGATCAGACTGTGGTCTGTTGACACAGAAAATTGAAGGTTCAACGTGACCGTCAGCGTTGCTTCAGACCCACGTTCCTAGTCCTACTGATCCACTTAGCGCCGCCCTCAGTGTGATAGTTGTATCACGGAATTTTGTCCAGCGTGTCTGCTTGCTAAATTTACTACCTGTATTTTTGAGTTATTTTGATTAAGCCAACAGAGAAACACTACGCAAAAAGAAATATTTAATTTTTGCGCCTTAGCCTTATATAATGATTTATAGCAACTTTGATTTGTGTTTGAGCGTTTATTTTTGTCTTATGTATAAAGTACGGAAGTTATTTATTAGTAGTACTCATGTACTTGTTCATGAGGAATGTCTTGTGCGAATGTAACTTCGCTTTCTAGCCCCCAGGGGCAAAAAGCTCAATAAAACCTTGAAACTTTGCTCATTAATTATTTTAAATCATTTTTATGAATTATTGAGAAATTAATGGTTAGTTGAATAGCCCTGTGAGGGATGATTAAAGTCTTCTGATTTGACTTGATTTGAGGAGTTACTGGCCGAACCCCCACGACCTCCCATTTGACTTGATTTGAGGAGTTACTGGCCGAACCCCCACGACCTCCCAACCCGCGTTCCCAGGCGCTAACCATTACGCTGCGGTCGATATATTGTACTTACCCAGCAGGTCCGGCAGGCTCCAAGATCTTAGGCTTTCGTCCTGGGTCACCTGGATAGGCGTCTTCAGCTGCAGCGTTTGGGGCTGGAGGACCGTGCTGCACTGGTCGGCCCCGCAGACGGTACCTCCAGCAGTGGCCAGCTCCAGAGCAGGGCTGATATTCATCTGAGGCTGGGTCCTGGTGGAGTGGGCTTCCCGACAGACAGCTCCAACAACGACCATCTCCAGAGCCGTGCTGGAATCCTGCTGAGGCTGGAGAGGAACGGCAGACTCTTGGTCTTGCTGGTCGGACACTCCACCTCGCCTGCATTTACTGACAACGGTTTTCCGCTTGACAAAGACGAGGACGAAGAGGGTGACGAGAGATGCGACACAAGCAACGTAAGCTCCAACAGGCATAGACGCGTTGCTGGTGTCGCTGCTGGTAGAACGTCGGCTGGGAATCTCCATCTCGATTGCGCTTTTCTGCTGGGCATCGTTTTTCTTTTTCTTGGCTGCTTCGTACTCTTCTCGCATTTTCTGGGCGTAAGCTGGGATGGCAAAGAAAGGCCAGTAGGTACAGGGGGGTACAACTTAAGAGAGAGAGAGAGAGAGAGAGAGAGAGAGACAGACAGACAGACAGACAGAGACAGACAGACAGACAGACACAGACACAGAGAGATAGAGACAAAGACAGACAGACGAGAGACAGAGACAAAGACAGAGAGAGAAAGAGAGTTGGATTTTAACGTCCCGTCAACCGTACAGACCGGATCACCCCAGGAAGAGAGACAGACAGGCAGATAGACAGACAGACAGACAGGCAGGCAGACAGGCAGGCAGGCAGGCAGACAGACAGACAGGCAGGCAGGCAGGCAGGCAGGCAGGCAGACAGAGGCAGGCAGGCAGGCAAGCAGACAGACAGACAGAGGCAGGCAGGCAGGCAAGCAGACAGACAGACAGACAGAGGCAGGCAGGCAGGCAAGCAGGCAGACAGACAAAGAAATCGGGACGGAAACAGAGACAGACAGACACAATTGATTTTAAGACCCAAATATCCACACAAGTGATAACGTAGAAACAAAATTCATCCAATCACAAGAAAACGTTTCATTCGCTATTTAATGTACACGCACCACTTTACGTTTGATGAGGACTGGAGGGAAGAATCAAGTTGAATAATTATTAGCTCCTGAGCTGTGAGTGCTGTTATCACCGTTGCATGTATTTATGTAACATGTCACGGAAAAGAAAGAGTGCTAAACGATACCTCAAACGAACAACTTCAAGTGCCTGTAACTACGGCTCTGTGTAAACGGCATTCATTGTGCAGATACACTGTGTCAGTGTTGTCCTTCACCCCTATCAGTCTGTACAATGTGTGTGTGTGTGTGTGTGTGTGTGTGTGTGTGTGTGCGTGCGTGCGTGCGTGCGTGCGTGCGTGCGTGCGTGCGTGCGTGCGTGCGTGCGTGCGTGCGTGTGTGTGTGTGTGTGTGTGAAATACAGTACTTTATTTTGTATTTTTTTAAATCTACGACATTGTAAATAAGGGTGGGAGCGTGGGGGGGGGGGGGGTCTCCTCACGGACCTGACTACTTAGGACTGTGTAAGTGAGAGAGGAGTACACCTGTACATATTTGTGTGCAGTATGTCTGTGATGACACATAGTACCTTTTTTCTTTTTCTTTTTTAAATCTACGCCCGACATATAACGTGGGGGTCTTCACGGACCTGACTACTTGGAACTATGCGGTTTAGAACGGAGTACACCTGTACAGGTCTGTGAGGGCACAGGAATGTTTTTATTATTTTTAAATCTGCGTCCAACGTTGTAAACGTAGGGGTCTTCATTGACCCACTTGGGACTGTGTAGGGTTTACAGCGGTCGACATGCACACAGGCTGATAGGACTCCTACTTTTTAACTACTATGAACTGACGATGGGGTCTTCACAGACCCTCTTGGGACTGTGTAGGGTTTAGAGCGGTGGACATGCACACGAATTTAGTTTGTGAGGACTCATATCTTTTTAACTACTGAGAACTGACACTGGGGTCTTCACAGACCCTCTTGGAACTGTGCACGGTTTACATGGGCACACGTGGACATGCACACAGTCTGTGAGGACTCATGCATGTTAACTACTGTGACTTGATGCTGGGGTCTTCACTGACCCACTTGGGATTGTGCACGGTTTACAGCCGTGAACACACACGTCTGTGAGGACTCGTACTTTTTAACCACTGTCAACTGACGCTGGGTCTTCACAGACCCTCTTGAGACTGTATAGGGTTTACAGCGGTCGACATGCACACGAATTAAGTTTGTAAGTAAACATGGTGCTTAACGTCCACAGAAACCGTACGGCTTATTAGGGACGGGGAGAAGAGGGGGGGGGGGGAGGGGGTATGGAGTTGGGGGAGAGGGAGGTTATATAACTATCGCTACACTGTCACCACCAGAATGACTTTTGCATTAAGATGGGCAGCGATGAGAGCCATTTTAATGTTTCAGTAGGAAGTGATGAACAAAGTCACAAGACAGTGTCCGCAAACCACAACCTTTCTGAAGAGAAAGGAAAGCCGAAGCGGTATCGAACCGAGGTCCTTCCGCTTACCAGCCTAAAGCCCGTTTTTAATTGGGCGAATGTTTCTTCGCGAAGCTAGTTGGAAGTATTCGGCGAAGCTAGTTGGTTCTTAATTGGGCCAACTTTTCTTCGCGAACCTAGTTGGAAGTATTCGTCGAAGCTATATTCGGGGTCCAAAAACCTTCGCTTAAAGCCCGTTCTTAATTGGGCGAATGTTTCTTCGCGAACCTAGTTGGAAGTATTCGGCGAAGCTAGTTGGTTCTTAATTGGGCCAACTTTTCTTCGCGAACCTAGTTGGAAGTATTCGTCCAAGCTATATTCGGGGTCCAAAAACCTTCGCTCAACATGTTCTGGGAACATTCGCCCTATTGGACGATCATTGCCTCTGATTGGCTGAGAGCAGAGCTCTCCTGTAAATGGAGAAAAAAACAAAAATAAAAATGGATGACGGTGTCGCTAGGTTCTTCACTCGCTTCGAAGGGAATTTGTTTATTTGTTGACTTGTGTTGACTTTTGGAAGGCTCAGCCTTGTCTCGGAGAACCCAGAATGAGATAGTAGTTAGTTGAATTACCCTGTGAGGGATGATTAAAGTATACTGACTTGACTGACTTGACTTTAGCCTAGATTTTCGATCATGCTGTCTGCTGCGCGTCTGCCGCAAGTTCGGGCCGAAGCTTGCATCTCATTACAAGCCAGTTGAGAATGAAGTAAAGTCTGGACTGTCCGAACCATATTCGGCGAACTAAATGTTCAATTAAGAAACGAATCATAGTTCGTCGAAGTGTCCGAAGTATGTTCGGGCGAACAAACATTCGTCCAGTTAAGAACGGGCTTAACATGTTCTGGGAACATTCGCCCTATTGGACGATCATTGCCTCTGATTGGCTGAGAGCAGAGCTCTCCTGTGAATGAAGAAAACACAAAAATAAAAATGGATGACCGTGTCGCTAGGTTTTTCACTCGCTTCGGAGGGAATTTGTTTATTTGTTGACTTGTGGAAGGCGCAGCCTTGTCTCGGAGACCCAGAATGAGATAGTAGTTAGGTGAATTACCCTGTGAGGGATGATTAAAGTATACTGACTTGACTTTAGCCTACATTTTCGATCATGCTGTCTGCTGCGCGTCTGCCGCAAGTTCGGGCCGAAGCTTGCATCTCATTACAAGCCAGTTGAGAATGAAGGAAAGTTTGGACTGTCCGAACCATATTCGGCGAACTAAAAGTTCAATTAACAAACGAATCATAGTTCGTCGAAGTGTCCGAAGTATGTTCGGGCGAACAAACATTCGCCCAGTTAAGAACGGGCTTAACACCTTACCGCTAGGCCACACCGGCTCACGAATTAAGTTTGTGAGGACTCCTACTTTTTAACTACTGTGAACTGACGCTGGGGTCCAAACTCCAAGCCCTGGTTTACGACATCCTTCCTTCAACCACTGCCGTATTTAGTTACGCCATAGGGTCCAGAAAACTGTCAGCTAACGAGCAGTTTTTTCGGTTGGTGCTCAAACAGTAGTAAGTTTGTTACAAACAACTCACATTAGGTAGGACCAGCATCTCTTTAGCGCTGGGTAACATGGTCGTCGCGAGGCAAATATTGCTCATTTTCAACTTGTCATATCTGCCTTGTTCTGTACAGTTTGTCAATAAAAACTACTGTCACGCAAAAAAACAAAAACAAAAAAAAAACGATATTTTTACGACCTGTTGATGCCATTATTTTGTGCGTGAATGATGTATTGTGAGTTTGGAAGAAGTTTTAATGAACACACCAAGCGGTCGGAAACCGAGCATGGTTCTGACGTCGAAGGTCAGATGAGCGAGGTCGGAAAACGGTTGCGTTCGGAAAACCGCTGGGAACTTTTACAAGAAAGACGTACAGACATGAAGTTATAATTTTTAGAAAGAGGAATTCCCGTAGATTTATCTGTTATAAAATTCGTTAAAATTCTTCGTTTTCGACTGCAGCAAAAATTGAGTCGAAAAATACGTTCATTTTTACCTTAAATTTACACTAAGAAAGTTTGAATGCACCATACTGAATTTGGTATCACTGGAAAGACGAATTTTCGCTCTTTAAAACGGTATATCGTTTGATCCGAAAGCGAGTTCTTGTAAAAGTTCCCGTGCAACGGAAATTAGAGACCCCACAGATTTTGTTGTCTGCTCGAGTCCCGCGATCGCTAAAGTCTGCGACTACGCGAGCGGCGCAAAAGATGCTCACCCTGGAGGAACTGGAAAGAAACCGTGGTAAGTTTTTTATTTTACCGATGACTAAGTGAGTTTTCAACACAACCATAACTGTATTTTTGTGCTGTTTACATCTCTTTGAATGCAACTGAAGCAAATTTGTTGTGGTCTGGTCGTAGTTTGAACAACATTACAGAGTTATCTTCTCATGAGTTCCTCCGAAATGCAAACCGCTGTAAAAGTAGTAATTTCTTTCCCCGTAAATCCGAATTGACAAGAACGTGATGTATGGTGTACGTTCTCAACAGTGATTTTTTTTTTTAAAGAAAATTTAGCAAGTGAATGATTTTTTAAAAATATATTTGTTTTTCTTGTCAAGGACAATAACTCTGATTTAGCTAGCAGACGATGCAGTCACGACCCATATGTTTTTTAATAGTAGATCTGCTCATCTAGACAAGACAAAATAAAAGCGAGCCACCAGCCAAAATTCATGTTATACTGAGAGCTTGGAATTGTATTTGCTTCTGAAGAATTTATTTCTTGTTTTTTCCCCTTCTGTCTCTTCCACCTTTTGTGCACATGGAAGACCTGGCACACTGTCTAAAAAATTACATGATTCTTTCAATCTTTGCATATAATAATAATAATAATCATAATAATTACGTGGGGGGTGGGGTATAAAAAAAAAGAGAGTAATAATGACAAGTTTTTTTGTTTTTGTTTAACATTTTGCAAGCATGATTGACAAGACAAGACTATGGTAACAAGACAGAAGTAACTAAGTCAATAAGAAATACTGAACAGGAAACAAAATGAAAGAAATAATCACACACACACACACACACACACACACACACACACACACACACACACACACACACACACACACACACACACACACACACACACACACACACATTTGATGTGGCGCTTCGAGTGTGTGTGTGTGGGGGGGGGGGGGGGGGAATAAAATACTCACAGAGCAACGTTAAATACAGTTTTGAGCATGTACATTTTTTAATGTCATTGATGTGGGACTCCAATTTTTGTTAGTTTACTTTTCCTTAATAATTCAGGTCTTTTATCTAAAGTAGGGAAGTTTTTAGTTTTTATGTATTGTCAAATAATGGTGAGAGCGACTCCAGTCGGGTTTTTGCTTCTGGGATTGTTTCAGTAGCTGAGACTGGTAGTAGTAGTCAGATACCTGAAAATTAGTTCTTGTCTGCTTCCTTCTGTTTGTACCTTTCTGACTGATTTATTTCTGAGGTTATTACTGCATGATTCACACGAAGTCAGGTAAGTGTTATTTACAACTAAACTTCAGAATTTGATGATTTAATCGGTGAATATTAAGTGTATTTAATTGGTGAGTATTAAGTGTTAGTGTGCTGTTTATGTTGAAATAAATCTTTTTTACCTGTTTGTTTATATATTTCTTTGTTAATGATTTCAGAGGATGATCAGTTTCATCATCTTGAGAGAATTGGTCCTAGAAAGCGAGGCAGGCCTCAACATCTACCACGAGGCCACACTTGGACTGCAGTTTTTAACTTCTTTTCCTCATTCAAAGTCAAACAAGTCTACATACATCTAAAATTTGCCTAAATTTCCATCTGCTATGCATATCCCTTCTCTGATTAATGCTGAATCTGCAGATACCAGAACCATGGCTGTATCTCTTTCCATTCCAGAGTTTGATTTGCTTTAATGCTATTACCATCAAAGATTCGCGGTATACTTACACCTTTTTTTCTCATGGAAACTTAACTCTGTAGGTAAAATTTAGCTTGCATTTCTTTAGACTTGTGAATTTGTATTGTCTAATTAATGCTGAATCAGTTGATACCAGAATTATAGTTGTACCTCTTTCCATTCCCATGTTATGTTTGATCTTGTCATGGTACCGTCAAAGATTTACGATCGGACAATGTCAAAATTAGTGATTTTTCCATTTGTGGCACTCTGCATCTCCAGTATTTGAGTAAGGATGACTACTGAAAAAATTGTGTTTAGTCTATGTTGTGCAGACACTGTGTAAAACAAGTTGGGTGGATGTGTGACCAATACTTTTTACGCTAGAGCCATACAAAAATGGCATTTTGTAAAATGCGCATAAAACGCCTAAAATGATGACTATTTGAAGGGTGATATCTCAAAAAATATTATAGATAAATTAATGAAATTTGGTTTGTGTACTTGCCTTGTGACCCTCTTTAATATCACATATTAATGGATTGCATTGCTTGCTTTTCAAAATTTGGCTGGACCTACCTACTCACATAAAACAAGGCGTGTCATTTATAGCCGCCAACAAAGTTTACACCAGCACAAATAAAACCACAATCGTTTGAATCGAGACGGAACTCCTTTTCTTACCAGAGGTGGATGCGT
>OY757541.1:16649917-16672311 GCA_963584105.1 Alviniconcha strummeri | reverse complement strand
TGTGTTTACAGACCCATTAAAGCTGACAGCAGACACGTTTCTTCCTGGATGAATCCAAAAATAGCCACCTCGTCTCTTACAATGACCGTGGATCCAGAATACATAATCACCTCGGTGCACTCGGATAGTCAAAGCGGACTGCATAAAAAAAAAGCAAAAAACAAAAAACATTTTATTTTAAATTAAGCATGACAAAAATTCACGCGCATAGTTCCGGGATCCGCCGAATGTAAGAAAAACAACCACGTTGTTACGCCATTGCATTGGATCACTGGTTAGGTACATGTGGCGAGATTCTAAAGTACACCTCTATCATCTTTCTACCCCCCTCCCCCTCCCCAGGTCACCCCTCCCCTTTCTCTCAGGTCTGTCTTTGCCACACTTTGTTTGCTTCACTGTCTTCTCTCTCTCCCGCCCCCCCTCCCTCTTTCTGTGTGTGTGTGTGTGTGTGTGTGTGTGTGTGTGTGTGTGTGTGTGTGTGTGTGTGTGTGTGTGTGTGTGTGTGTGTGTGTGTGTGTGTGCGTGTGTGTGTGTGTGTGTGTGTGTGTGTGTGTGTGTGTGTGTGCCCGTGTGTGTGTGTTTTCTTCAACACTTCAGTCTGGACTTGAATCACATGCGGGAACTATCCCTAGAATGCTATGGGTCAGTTCACAGCAGGACTCCACCAAGGCCACATCCTCAAGGCCAAAGGCAACAAAATCAAATAATAGCTTAACAGCTCCATGGCTGCCTGATTCGACAGCTGTCAGGCCCCTTGCAACCATTCATTTCCCCCCTCCGTGTTAGAAAACACTAAAAAGATTTTTTAAAAACAACAACTCACGAACATAGCTTAACAAAAATAATAAAGATTTTAAAGACACGAAATCAAAGTAAAAACTGTACATGTGGCAGCTTGAAGAGAACAGGAGGTGACGGACAAATCAATCAAATGTTATATGCATTTTTGTTTAGAGCACACTAGTCTAAAAACAAACAAACAAACAAAACGGTTTTAAATGCACGGGTTGAAAGAAGGGTAGCTGAGGGGCACATTCCGAGCCGAGCGGGCCTCGCTTTCAGACACACTTCCTCCAGGCAAAGATCGTATAGCTAATAATAGACGATTTCCGGAAATAACAGGCGAAGATAATTTGACAGTGTTTTCGTACTCCATGAGAGTGAAGTCCCCTGAATAGAGGCGGCAGCGGAGAAGAACCGATCTGCGACAGTTTTAGATCTTCAGGCATAGACCTATTATAATTTATACTAGACTACCAGCTGGGGGAACCTACCATCCGATCTGCATGTTCCCCACGAAAAGTGAGTGTTTGATCGGCATTTCTGATGCGTTTTTTTTTAAGTTTTTTTTTTTTTTTTTTAACGGGTATTCGTCATCTTGCCCACGTGCTCACTGTACCCCCAACAAGTGTGCCTACTCTGCGCTACACCCGCAGGCTTGGACCTATATATACTGGTCCATGCCCGTAGGCACAGGGGGGCGGGGATAGCTCAGTGGTTAGAGCGCCGGACTCGTGATTGAAAGGTCGCGGGTTCGAATCCCTGCTGGAACGGCGGGAGAATTTTCTTCTCCAGGGTCGACTTTCTGTGCTGACTCTTATTTCGGTATCCGTTCCACCCCCGTGTTACCACAGTAGCACGTAAAAAATCCCGGTCATTCTGCCAAAAAGTGCAGGTGGCAGGTTACAGCTAAACACGCATACACCTTACGTATGTGGATTTTACTGAACCGTGCTTCGGCATTGGTCACAGCTTGTCCCTAATATGTCAAATGACATCTGAGGACATTAAGCATCAACTCATCGTAGGCACATACTGAGTGCAATCCCCTGGATTTCCGAAGATCGTCTATTAGAGGTCCGTAGCTAAAGCCGCAAAACTGTGTAGCGATACGATCTTTGATCCAGGGCGGAAGAAAGCTATCGTCAACTGACGTTTGGAGTTTTGGCTCAGGGCTTGCAGAGGTGTAGCCTACGTGTGCTTCCCGGCGGTCTACTCTGGCTCGCGCTTCCGCCTACTTTGGCTTGTGCTTCCGGCCTACTTTGGCTTGTGCTTCCGGCCTACTCTGGCTTGTGCTTCCGGCCTACTATAGCTTGCGTTTCTGGTCTACTCTGGCTTGTGCTTCCGGCCTACTCTGGCTTGTGCTGCCGGCCTACTATAGCTTGCGCTTCTGGTCTACTCTGGTTTGTACTTCCGGTCTACTTTAGCTTGTGCTTCCGGCCTACTCTGGCTTGTGCTTCCGGCCTACTTTGGCTTGTGCTTCCGGCCTACTCTGGCTTGTGCTTCCGGCCTACAGTGGCTTGTGCTTCCGGCCTACTCTAGCTTGCGCTTCTGGCCTACAGTGGCTTGTGCTTCCGGCCTTCTTTGGCTTGGGGCCATCCTGTTTCAGCAGGGAAATAGCACTCTACAGAAGCATGTGGTGACGATGATCGTGATCGCTCTTGATCGGCGGCAACTTCAGCCACGATGATTCACCACTTTCCAGGAGTCTTAGCGAAACTGGGGCACGTCCTTCTACTACATTGCCTGAAACCGTGTTGTCTTCGTAGTCCTCTGGCGCCGACTCCAGCGCCGATTCCGAGGGAGCCACTGTGGACGAAAAGCCGCTCTTCAGCCGTCTCACGAGCTTCTTCTGATGCTTCTTTCGCAGCAGCTTGCCGTGTTCACCCAGCCCCGGCGGCGACCCGTTTCCCGAGTCCGGGGACGTGTCTGTGCTTTGAAGTTCTTCTGAACCTTTCGCCGCGTACGGGGTTCCCGCCGTACCTTTTTCTGCGTCCGGTGTGCTTTGTTTTGCCCCACATTTTGGGATTGCCGCCGTAGGGCCTTGCGGCGTCTCGTCCGTGAGGTGTTCCGCCGTACCCTTTTCCGCGCACTGCGTGCTTTGTTTCGCCGCACCTTTCGCCGTGTAGAGAGTTCCCGCCGTAGGGCTTTGCGGCGGAGTGTCTGCGCTTCGTTCAGCCGAAACTTGCGACCCGCGGCCTTTTGCGGGTTTTTTCGCCGCGTCCGTGCCTCGTTTTGCCGACTCTGAGCGGCTCTTCTTCTTTGTGCGCTTCGTCGCGGTGGCGTTTACGCTTTGTTTCGCGCCCGTACCTCTCGCTCTTTGCTCTACTGCACCATCCGACACCGACACCGCCGCCGCTGCCGTCGCCGTCTGAAGGGTTTTAATTTCGGGAGCTGTCCGGTACACGCCGGAAATGGCTCGCTTCGGGAACTGCTCTACCATCTCCATCTTCTCCTGCACGACGTCGAGCTGCAGACGGTTGCGACGGCGGTAGAGGAGGAAGTCGATGAGGAGCAGCAGCAAGATGAACACAGCCACGCCCACGTGGGGCAGCAGCAGCCGCAGTTTCAGGTTCGGGGCGTCGGCGGCAGGGGCCCAGGGGGGCACGTCGCTCAGTCCCGCCACGGTAGAGGCGAGTGTTGGGGTGGTGCTGTTGGTGATGGCTGCGGAGACTTGCCGATCCTCACTGGTCGCCGTCATCGTGTGCTGGTGGTCAGCTGTGTGAAAGGAGGAGAGTCAGTGTGTTTCACGTCGTCTGTGCCATGAGTGTCTCTCTCTTTCCCTCCGAGTTCGAGTTCTCCCTCCCCCCCCCCCCCGCCCCCCCCGCAAACACACGCACATGCGCACGTACACAAACACACACACACACACGCACATACCCCCCCCCACACACACACACACCCGCACACACACACACGCAAACACACGCGCGCGCGCGCGCACACACACACACACACACACACACACTCTCTCTCTCTCTCTCTCTCTCTCTCACACACACGCACGCACACACGCACGCACGCACGCACGCATGCACGCACGCACGCACGCACGCACACACACACATCATTAGTCTCTGAAAACATGTTTTGTGTCAAAGGTTAGTTAGTTCTTGGACTTTATAGTTCCATAAACTGTAGTATATATATCATTTACTCTTTATCACTACTCGCTGACTAATGGGATACTGTAGGATAGTCAAACCGGAAAAAGCATTGTAGAGTACCACCTGAGTGTGATAAATGTGTGTGTGTGTGTGTGTGTGTGTGTGTGTGTGTGTGTGTGTGTGTGTGTGTGTGTGTGTGTGTGTGTGTGTGTGTGTGTGTGTGTGTTTCTTGTTGTCCCCCCCTCCCCCTTTTTTTTTCTCTTTTTTTCCCTGATTTCCTTTTTTTTTTTTTTCTTTTTTTTTTTTTTTTTTAGTACAACTTTCCTTTTTTCATATTTAAGGATTTTTCTTTTCTGTCTTTTCTTTTGTCATATTTAAGGGATTTTTCCCTTGTTCCTTTTCTCATTTATTGTTACAGTCTTCTTGTCTTTATTTCCTTTTTTCATATTTAAGAATTTTCTTTCCGAGCTTCCCCCCCCCCCCCCTTTTTTTTTTACAAATAATTTTTTTGTTTGTTTTTCTTTTCCCTTTTTCGTATAAAAGATTTTTCTTTTCTTCCTTACTTTTTTATATTTATAGTTTTTTTTTCTTTTCTTCCTTTCCTTTTTCATATTTAAAGATTTTTCTTTTATTTATTTCCTTTCCATATTTAAAGATTTTTCTTTAATTTATTTCCCTTCTTTTCGTATTTTAAAGATTTTGTTTTAAAAAGACAAAAACAAAACAAAACAAAATTTGCTGTCTGCAGCCAACATAACTATTACGTTAAACTGTTCTGATATTTACATGCTTAAATCTGAAAACAACACAAGCAGACAAGCATTTTTTTAAGAACCTACAGCAAAAGCAGAAATTATTTCATGAACTTCATCACATGCTTTTTGTATAGACTCAGTAAGTTACAATTAAGCTGTCTTTAGTCGGGCTTGAAGTCGGGTAAGAACCTAAGTTTGCTAAACGTGAAAGGAAGTTTTACTAAGCAACCGTCAAAAGATTAAAGAAGCAGACTTACCGCAGGAACACAAACAGGCTAATTAAGCCTAAGTGTCTGCAAATCCAACGTTGATGGAAAAAGCCGCAAGACAAGTGATGACGTCCCCGATAAAGAGGAGGTCTGCTCTATACCTGTACTAAGATACTAAAGATACGTCGATCACCCTAAGCGTACGTGTCTGCGGTTCCAGCGTTGATGGAAGACGCCGTAAGACAACTAACCAGTGATCACGATACTCCTGACAAATATAAAGATGAGGCCACACAGCGATGATCTTTGCATGATTGATGCGCCGGGCTTGCGGTCAGTGCGCGTGACTGCAGTCGGGAAAACGGCCAGAGCGTCCATCGCTGACAGGTGTCTTCGTGCGTGGATCTGGCCTTGCATTGTTGATTACGGTCGGATTACTGCCATTCGGCGAGGACCAGCCTCCGTGGCGGCTGCCTCGTGGCCGCAGGCCTTGTAGTGTGTAAAGACCCGGAGATTAGTCGGTGCGTTTCTCACCTTGCGTCGCATGCTGTGCACTCGAATAGGTACCGCGGATGCAAAAATTAATTAAGGGAGGTTGCCCTCTGCTGAGGTCCCAGTGCTATCAGATGTTTACTGTGTCAAATCTGGAGTACTGGCTTTACGTCCACAGAAACCGTAGGCTTATTAGGGACGGGAGCCCAGGACGGCCACCCCCGGCAGGTGGGATGGGATAGGACCCCCGGCAGGTGGGGTGGGATAAGATCCCCTGGCAGGTGGGGTGGGATAGGATACCTCGGCAGGTGGGGTGGGTGGCGGGGGTCCCCGGCAGGTGGGGTGGGTGGGGGTATGTTGGGGGGTGAGTGGGGTCCCCGGCAGGTGGGGTTTGGGATATGGACCCCGGCAGATGGGGCGGGTGGGGGTGGGGGTGGGGGGGTCCTCGGCAGGTGGGGTGGGTGGGTGGGGTCCCCGGCAGGTGGGGTGGGTGGGGTTCCCGGCAGGTGGAGTTTGGGATATGGACCCCGGCAGATGGGGGTGGGGGGGGGGTGGGGGTAGGGGGGGTCCTCGGCAGGTGGGGTGGGTGGGTGGGGTCCCCGGCAGGTGGGGTGGGTGGGGTTCCCGGCAGGTGGAGTTTGGGATATGGACCCCGGCAGGTGGGGTGGGTGGGGTCCCCGGCAGGTGGGATGGGTGAGTGGGGTCCCCGGCAGGTGGGGTGGGTGGTGTCCCCGGCAGGTGGGGTGGGTGGGGTTCCCGGCAGGTGGGGTGGGTGGGGTTCCCGGCAGGTGGGGTTTGGGATATGGACCCCGGCAGGTGGGGTGGGGGTGGTGGGGACCCCCGCAGGTGGGGTGGGGGTAGTGGGGTGGTGGTGGGTCCCCGGCAGGTAGTATCGATATTTCAGTCGATTGTTTCGTGATTAGTTCAAACAGAGAACGTGTGTACGAACATACACAGCAAAGAGAACGGGTGGGAAGGCGACACCTTGGGGAACGCCAGAGAGGAAAGAAAGCTTCATCTGACCCGAGTCCTTTATGCGTAATGATTTGATTTCTATCCAAGGACTATGATCTGGACCAGAACAAAAAACAAAACAAAACAAAATATATATATATGCCGGTTTGATTCCGCGAAGAAGACTAATTTGGTTTCTATATTTGAATGTAGCTGACAGGGCGAGCAGTCTCTGAGTGAAGGCTTCACCGTTGTCTAGAACAGTCAGGAGGCTGTCTTTAGACGGGGGGTTCTCTGTTGTTGTGACGGTTTCATCCTAACCGTGCTGAAAGGGTCTGAGAAGGCGGTTACAAGTAGGATAATCGTTTGGTTGTGAGGGGAGTGTAACAGTAACTACCTGAATAAAAATAATAGCCTTGACCGGGAAAAGAACTAAAAGCAAAACGTCAGTTAGAGACTAGACTTAGCGTGGAGGTGTGAAGACGGAAAGACATAAAGAAAGGACAAATAAACTGTAAGCCGGAAAGAAAGAACAAATAAAACAAAGGAAACGATACAAGACGTGCTTCAGTGATGGCAGAGATGGAAGCAATGGACGGGACCGGAGATGGTTACTACAAATACCAGGAATAAGTGGAACATTATAGAGATGGAGACGGGCCCACATACAGCAAGCAATGCAAACTGCATTGTTTTTGTGTTTGACATTTCGTCTATTTGGGGGGAAAAGAAGTGCAACATAGAGGATGAAACTGACAAAAAAACTTTTTTTTAAACTAAACAATTACAACTCAGACACTCTTTAATACACTCAGTCCCCTTCCGAGTAAAGCAAGGCTATAGTAATAAAAAGAAGTAGTTGAGATTATCTGATTTCAGTAACGTATGATGAATACAGAAATATAATAAATGATCATTGCCACTGCCGTTTAAAGTGAATGAAAAGCTCACAAAGAAAGAAAAGAACGCAAACAACATCAAACAAAATCCACAGACTGGTGGTGTAGGCACACAGCTAGGTCATGTCGGCTGTGAATCGTGTCTGTCTGTACCGAGGCGAATCCAGACGAACCGTGTCTGTGAATGGAGAAGCTTAATTCCTACAGTGCTTGACACGGATAAAGCAAGATCTATGGCAGCTAAATCAGCCTTGACAATGGACACAGGCTTGAGCAAACTCCGGGCACTGGTTTACGACATCCTTCCTTCAAGGAGGAAGGTGCCGGAAAGCGATGCTCGGAGTGTGAGGCCTGAGGTGAGGCACAGTACACAGACTTCACCCGACAGACCTTGTTCCTGCATTGGTCTGTCGATCTTCTGGCGACAAAAGCGAGGGTAGTAGTAGTACTAATTGGATTTTAATGTCCTGTCAACCACACAGGGTCACCTCAGGACATCAAACTCAGGTCATAAGCAAATACACATTTCTAAACTCTTCTTACATGTATATCAACCCTCTGTCAAGTAAATCTACAAAACGAATTACTTCGCAAACATAAAACGTACATACACAAACATTAGACACAAAGCGAGGGTGGTAGTAGTGGTAACTGGATTTTAATGTCCTGTCAACCACACAGGGTCACCTCAGGACAGTCAAACTCAGGTCATAAGCAAATACACATTTCTAATATCTTCTCACATATATATCAACCTTCTGTCAAGTAAATCTACAAAACCAATCACTTCGCAAACATAAAACGTACAATACACAAACATTAGACACACATTTTCGAAGTGTTTGTCCCGTCAGTATTACCCTTGTTAAAAGAGCACATAAGGCTAGCACATGCTGGTATCGTCGACCATTCCGTCTAATTTATCAATACCAGGTTAAAGAAAACTATAAAAAGGGAATGGACAGACACAATTTAAAAATGTTATACAAATGCATAATGGCAAATACCAGCGCCATACGGCAGCAAGCTGCATATACCACCTACCAACTATCATCTCCTAGCTACTCAGCAAGAGCCATGCAAAAAAGCCTAACCCTTAACGAAAAATATTTGAGTTTTCTGGAAAAAAAAGTCAGGAGAATGGACCATCAGCAGAAAAATGACAACACAAAAAGAGCAAGAGGACTAGGCAGAAAAAACAAGAGAGGAGATAGGAAAAGGGAATCAAATGACAGTCCTGAGATTCTAGACAGGAGGGTGACATCAGACATCCCCGGCCACCCTTCAGGGCAAAAGCGAGGGGCGTGTAAGAGAAACTCTTCACATAAAATAGCATGGGGCGTATAACAGAAACCCACACACACATAAAGTAGCACGGGGCGTGTAAGAGAAACTGACTCCCCACATCAGTAAAAGAGCAGGGTGTGTGAAAGAGATTGTCTGTTTATCGTCGACATCTGCAGCAAAGTGTTCGTCGTTCGCTGTAAATATTGTGACAACAGCTTTCGTTCTGTTTTTGCTTAATGTCCTCAGATGCCAAAAGCATATTAGGGACAAAGTTACAACAGCTGATGATGATGATGAATTGATGCTTAATGTCCTCAGATGTCATGAGACATATTAGGGACAAGTTGTGACCAATGCCGAAGCACGGTGCAATAAATCTTTACGTCCACGGAAACCAGAAGGCTCGTTAGGACGGACAGCCCAGGACGTCCACCTCGACTCTCACACAGCTCCTGAACTATGTTACAACAGCCTTAACCGCCGTTCTTATAAAAGACTCGAGCAGGGGGCGTGCAAGAGAAACTCCCCACATAAAATAGCACGGGGTGTGTAAGAGAAATTCCCCACATTCAGTAGCACGGGGTGTGTAAGAGAAACTCCCCACATAAAATAGTACGGGGTGTGTAAGTCTTGACTGAGAAACTCCCCACATAAAACAGCACGGGGTGTGTGAGAGAAACTCCCCACATAAAATAGCACGGGGTATGTAAGAGAAACTCCCTACATAAAATAGCACAGGGTGTGTAAGAGAAACTCCCCACATAAAAATAGCACGGGATGTATAAGAGGAATTCCCCACATAAAGTATCACTGACGAGGGGGCGGGGATAGCTCAGTGGTTAGAGCGCCGGACTCGTGATTGAAAGGTCGCGGGTTCGAATCCCTGCTGGAACGGCGGGAGAATTTTCTTCTCCAGGGTCGACTTTCTGTGCTGACTCTTATTTCGGTATCCGTTCCACCCCCGTGTTACCACAGTAGCACCGTGCGTAAAAAATCCCGGTCATTCTGCCAAAAGTGCAGGTGGCAGGTTACAGCTAAACACGCATACACCTTACGTATGTGGATTTTATTGAACCGTGCTTCGGCATTGGTCACAACTTGTCCCTAATATGTCAAATGACATCTGAGGACATTAAGCATCAACTCATCAAAGTATCACGGATCATGTATATGGGCGATTCAGGCGGGGTTCTTAACTCCCTTGAATTTTGCCCGGCATCGTTTAAGTCCCTTGGCTGCTTTTACTTCCGGTGCGTACTTTCTTCACAATGGAAGGTGGTGACAGTGAATTCGCGGATTTTACACTGCCAACGTTAAAGACATTTTTTGAGGCACGTAGTCATGTGTCTGGAAATAAGCAATAACTTGTTGCTCGTGCTTAAGCGATGCCGGGCAAAAGTCAAGGGAGTTAACAACCCTGCCTGAATCGCCCATGCACGAGCAACAAGTTATTGCTTATTTCCGTAATATATATATATATATATATGCGCTGTTATGATTTTTATGGTGTTCAGAAAAGCGACTGACCACAATACTAAAGTCAACTTAGCTGTTGCTATCTGCGATTTGGTTGTGCATCCAAGCGCATGAGTTGTAACTTCAAAGGAAGGCCGGAAAACATGTTTGGCATTATACCAGGCTTGCAGAAAAAAGAAAAATTCATGCAAGCAGTTAAGTATGCACACACACATACACACACACACATATGCACTCGTGTGCACACACGCGCACGCACACACACACACGCAGTGCACACACACGCACGCACGCATGCACACACACACACACACACACACAGTGATACACTAAGCAAGAGGCAAGGAAAGGGGGAGAGAAAAAGAAAGCTACAGACATGCTCGAGTTAGTGCTTTACTCACAGTGCAGACTTTGCAAAGGAAAACCCAAAACATTGAAGCCCTCAAAAACTGAAGCATGACTTCTCCAGTGACTGCATCATCAGCAATTGCTAAAGAAAAAAATAATACTCATGAATGTCGGGATCCGTCAGTTTCCAAAACAAAGTTGGATGAAAACAACAACAAAATGCCCAAGTCAAAGTGCTTTCTGCAAATTTTACTTATCTGTGGTTGATGAATAACTCAAAATATTTTTAATGTTGGATAACTCAAAAGGACAAAAATTCACCCCAGCACATTCGACTAATATATATATGTATTTGATTGTGCAGCAGTCAACCTGAAGTGACCCTGTGGTCACATGTGAATTCAGGAAGAGTGAAAATTCCTGATTATCAAGAAGGAGTTGGGTTTCTTGTGGATTTTGGCACACAGTGTTTTTGGTTTAATGTCAAACACAGGCTTTGTTCATTTAAGCTTGATCTTTTACAGAGACATTGGAACTGGAAGTGGAACTGTTGTACACTTTAATTGCACAGCTGAATCAGTGTCGGGGATTGGTCAGATGTGCATGTACAAGATGGTAGATCTTCATAAAGACACACATGCACACACACACACGCATGCACAAACAAATTCCCATATTATGATGAGAGCAAAGAAATAGACAAATTATGAGAAATTTGTGTTGCTGTTTGGGTCACCCAGCCAGCTCTCCTTTGCTAGCATGCAGGAAAGGTTGGCTTCAGCCTACAAAAAAAAACAAAAAACCCACCGAAATGAATTCATATTAAAAAATGTACATGAGTTTATATGATGAACACGGTGTTTCTAGTGCCAGACCAACAGCTAAAACACACATGCATGCACGCACACCACGCATCTACAAAGTGTCTGGAGTAATAAAAGCAAAACTCGCACTCAGTGCTGCCTCTCTTGGGACTGAAGCTGGTATGTACGTCTCTCTCTCTCTCTCCATGCACACACACACACATGTGAATGCACGCACACACATGCATGCACACATACGCCCATGCACACACACATGCACGCACGCACGCACACAAACACGCTAAAATATTAATATCATCTTTATTACAAGTTCCTCTTATGTTAGCTGTGTTGGTAATCACATGTTTTTGACGTCATCTGTTTATGTAAGATTTGGGCCGTACTAAGTATTTTTGCTTGTTGTATGGCCCAACTGTTATGTTGTTAAAGTATTGTTATATATTATACAATTTTTTTTTTTTTTTTTTTTTTCAATAGGCCTAACTACCACTGAGAACACGAACAGAACTGTTGCAATACAACCTTTCACTCTGAAAGACGTTGTTTTTTTAAAGAAAAAAGGCGATCTTGGGTCACAATTTATCACATCACTGAAACATGGGATATAAAATGTAAATGTGTATGCTGAAACATTTCAGCAAGCAAAGTATGGGTCAAAAACACATGCCAAATCCAGACAGTATACAATAATAATTAAAGTATTCACACAGGAAAATATTTTGTCTGGGGACTATTCTAAGTGTGTACATAAATGAGTATATCAACTACATGCAACTTAATTTACACTTACAGACAACTTAGATAACAAACATGGACTTGAGGTGAGGAAGATAGCAGTGCCAAGGGCACTGTCCATCACAATATACACCATCACAATATACACATTCACTTATTGATTCATACCTCAAATCTTTGCACGATGCTATTCCTGTTACATTCACTTGTATAAAGATTCTTCCAATATGAGAGAGAGAGAGAGAGAGAGAGAGAGAGAGAGAGTGAATGAATAAACTTTATTTTACGAGGGTAGTGGAGAAGACTCAAGGTCTTTTTACATCCAGCCCTCGCCCATGAGGGAAACTACTGTTAACTAAGGATACAGTGAGCTACAGTGTGTTGAGTACATGTACATTCATACAGTTCATGTTAAAATGAACACCAGCAAACCGAGAAACCAGCAGATAATGAGCATTAAAAAAATAATAAAAAATATAAATCAGCTTGATCTAGGGTCAACAATATATATATACATGCGTGCACGCACATAAGACTAAGAACATGTTTGTCATCGAAAACTACATGTAGATAGAGCACAGACACACAAAATGTATGGGCTGCCTGAAGCAGCACAACACAGGTTGGAGCAGCACATGGACAGATATATATATTATCTATGATCATGGTTTCACGTAACACCTAAGAGAGACAACATATGAAGCGTAAGATGCTTTTTAAACACTGAAGGACTGACTGGAAGCCTCAATTTGCTGGGCAAAGAGTTCCAGAGAACAGGACCAGAATAAACCAGGCTGGACTTGAATAAATCTATCCTTGGTATTGGCACATTTAGCTTTCTTGATGAATTCCTCGAACTTTGATTAATACATAATTTTGTTGATAGATACATCGGTGCCCTACCCGATAAAATTTTGTGCACAAAACGCCCTTTGTTACTCATTAACCTAGAAGATAGCGGGAGAATTTGAGCCGCTTTATAGTCTTTATCGGTAAGGCTAGTTCGTTTTAGAAGAACAATTTTGATTGCTCGCCTGTGTAGTGACTTCAAGGGTTTTTTCAAGGAGTCACTTGCTGAGTCCCAAAGAGTTGAAGCATAATCTATACCTGACTGAATGTGTGCTTGGAAAAACGTTTTTCTGGCATGAAAGTTAAGAAAATGCTTAATTTTTGCTGATTGGTAGACTTTTTTAGCAGTAGTTTTGCACAGGTCACGAATGTGGGGGCCCCAGGTCAGATTATTGTCTATTGTAACACCTAACACTTTGTGATCACTGACCTCAGTTATTTGTTGGTTACCAACAGAAAGGTGCGCACACGGCGAGTGAAGTAGTTGTCGCTTCTGACGCGTCGTTAGAATCATGTACTTCGTTTTTGACGTGTCCATTCAACAACATCAGAGAGACATGACTGGAGAACAGTTGTTATTGCAGGTACATCCTGTCCAGAGGTGTGAATTGTTGTGTCATCTGCTAACATGTCACATTTTGCAGAAGGGACATGTAAAGGTAGGTTGTTTATATAGATGGAGAACAGGAGAGGTCCTAGGACAGATCCTTGGGGAACTCCATATAAAACTGTCTTAAAATCCGACTGTTTGTCTTTCAGTGAAACCTTCTGCAGGCGGCTGTTGAGGAAAGAGCAAATTAAACTAAGGGTGTTCGCTGATAGGCCGTAGAGGGTTAGTTTTCTTAGAAGTAGGTCATGATTGATTACGTCAAAGGCTTTAGCAAAGTCAATGAACAAGGCCCCACACAATTTGTTTATGTTGATTTCAGACGGCCAGGTGTCGATCAGTTCTGTTAAGGCTGTATGGCAGGAGTGGTTTGGTCTGAATCCTGATTGCTTTTGATAAAACAAGTCATTAACAAGAAAATGCTTCATAACGTGTTCATTGATATGTTTTTCTAACGGTTTTGACAAAATAGGTAGTATAGAAATGGGTCTAAAATTTGAAGGATCCGATTTGTCATCAGATTTGAAGAGGGGGATAACTTTTGCTTCCTTAAATACCTGGGGGAAAGTGTTCTTGTCAATACAAAGGTTATATATATAGGTTAGAGTTTAAGCAATAAAAGGTGCCGAGAGGCGCAGTATTTTCCCATCTAAACCATCAGTACCTTTTGTGTTTGACTGCTTTAAATGACATAAAGATTTATACACTTCCCTGACTGTCATAAAAGGGAGCGCACTGGCTTCATGGCTAATCTTTTCTGTGCAATACTGTTCCAGCAGAGTTAGTTGGTTGATGGGGGAATTATCTGTTTTAATCACTTTACTGGCAACACTGCAAAAATGGTTGTTTAAGTCATTTGGGGAAATTCCACTAGTAGTGCTAGTATTCGCTGGTGCGTGTTTATTAGTGAGTAGATTAATAGCTCGCCACGTGTCTTTTGAATTCTTGCTGTTTGTCAAAATGTCAGCAAAAAAGTTTTTTTGTGTGTTTCGGATCATGTAGATGACTTTATTTCTTTGTTTTTTGTATTCATCAAATAGTTTCAGTTTAAGAAGATAATCTCTGTAACGCATTGCATCCAGTACTTCCAATGTCAGCCATCCAGGTTTGAAGGAATATTTGATTCTCCTCTTTTTCTGAGGAGCATGTTTGTCAAGGACTTTAAGAAACACTGAATACCAAGTCGCTAACGCCTCGTCTGGGTCAGTATGATTGTATACTTTATCAAAGGGAGCATTGTTAAGATCGTTTAAGAACTCACTTTCGTCAAATCTGGCAAAAGACCTATATGTTAAATGGGAGTGTCCTACCTTGGGAATCTTTACACCTTTTTTTGACCAAGTGCAGCAGATGGGGTAGTGGTCGCTGACGCCGATTACTGGCACACAGGTTTCAAGGATGTGCACGATGTCAGTTGAGTAGATATGATCAATGAGCATAAGGGAGCTAACAGTCTGAGAGAGGTTAAAAAGAGAGAATACGTCTGTCCACGGTTTGTTGGTTTTTGATAGATCAATATTGAAGTCGCCCATTAAAATAATTTCTTTGGATTCTAGCCAGATTACGTCCATCATTGACACGAATTTATCAGTCCAGTTTGCAGGTTCTGAAGGATTTCGATATAGAAACCCAACCAGGAATGGAGAAGTTTTTTGCAGTTTGACTTCCAGCCAAATACACTCTACCCCATACCTTTCAAACTCAGTAAGGCGTGTAACAGACATAGTTTCATGAACATACACAACGAGGCCAGTTTCTCTTTGAATTTGTGGATCTTTCCTAATAACATGGAATCCTTCTATAGCTATGTCTTTATCATCCATGTGGTTATTGAGCCTTGATTCAGAAAAACAAAATATATGAAAACCCCTGCCATAAGGTTTACTATTGTGGACAATATGAGAGGCATCTGACATTTTATTTATCATATGATTAATGTTCAGGTGCCCAATACGAAGACCATCCTTGAGAGGCCAATGGTCGCTAGTGGCATAAGTCATAATGATCAGATTTATACAAGAGCACATGGTACAGAAACCGTGCATTCTGTTTTTGCTTAATGTCCTCAGATGCTAAAAGCATATTAGGGAATACAGAAACCGGGCAGGCACTGTCTTTTATACCATACTGCGCGGCACCAGCCAGTCGCTGGCAGGCAGCGTCTGACTGGAGAGAAGGGGGTGTGGGGGAACTCAGGGCCCGTAACTCGAGCTAGCTTGCACAGCTCTCCCGCTACACAAGGATTATAGTTTAGGTTCAGTCAAAAACCTGTCTAACAACTAGCCCTTGCTAAGCTATCGATGAGTATAAATATAAAATTATATACATTAAATTTCCACACAAAACATCGCATGTTCACAGCGCCAGATCCACACATGCATCCATCACACAGTTATATGGTTATATAATAGTTAATAAGGCTGTAGAACATCTGATCAGTTCTTGGCATAGTTTAGGACCTGTTTGAAAGTTGAGGTGGCCGTCCTGAGATGTCCGTCCTAACGAGCCTTCTGGTTTCCGTGGATGTAAAGAATTATTGAATCATGCTTCGGCTTTGGTCACAACTTGTCCCTAATATGTCAACTGACATCTGAGGACATTAAGCACCACTTCATCATCATCTGATCAATTTATATGACCAGTATTGGAAAATATGTTCAAAACAGGCCAAGTACCTTTGACAATGAATCCAATAGGTTAAGAATAAACTATGACAGTTTTAAGACTTAAGCCACAATCTACAGCATAAACATTGTCAACACTTAGTAATTAAGAATAAGCTATGACAGTTTTAAGACTTAAGCCACAATCTACTGCATAAACATTGTCAACACTTAGTAATTATATGGATCATGCTGAAAACAGACCAAGTACCTTTGACAATGAACCCAATAGGTTAAGAATAAGCTATGACAGTTTTAAGGCTTAAGCCACAATCTACAGCATAAACATTGTCAACACTTAGTAATTATATGGATCATGTTCAAAACAGGCCAAGTACCTTTGACAATGAACCCAATACGTTAAGAATAAGCTATGACAGTTTTAAGGCTTAAGCCACAATCTACAGCATAAACATTGTCAACACAGTAATTATATGGATCATATTCAAAACAGGCCAAGTACCTTTGACAATGAACCCAATAGGTTAAGAATAAGCTATGACAGTTTTAAGACTTAAGCCACAATCTACAGCATAAACTGTTACACTGAAATTCACACATGTATTTTAAATGTTTTCAAGGATATCAAGTGAACTCTTGTTCTGACACATACTCTGAAATAAATGAAGGCAGTCTTCAAAACAAGTACTCCGTATAATCAAACACAGTTTAAACATAGAGGAGACGAAGGATCTGTGCATCTGCAGAAGAACTGCCTGGAAGGGGTGTACATAGTGAGAACGTCATGGAGATAGGCAGGAGATGAGTCAGAGAAGAAGTGACAGATAGTTGACGGTTTGTAGTCTGGTTTCCGTGGACTTAAAGAATTACTGAACTGTGCTTCAACATTGCCATTGGTCACAACTTGTCCCTAATAATAGTAATATGTTAACTGACATCTGAGGACATTAAGCGTGTATTTTGGATTTTTTTTATTTCTATCTTTGCAAGGAGGGCCTCAGTCTTTTCATCATTCACATTTGCGTTGGTGATCGGGTGGAGATTGTGGGGGGGGGGTTACAGAAAAAAGTTAAAGTGAGAAATGTAAAAAGAGATTTGTGTGTTTTTGTAATGTCTGACTCCACCTACCTACCTATCAAGATAAATGACACTTTGTGCCCATGTAGATTATGGAGGGATTCAAAAACTACAGAGGTGTGTAAATAACTGGTTTTAGCACACAGTCAACCCTGACGGTTATAGAGGCAGGGCTGAAAGATCTTGGATGTCACAGTTCACTGAGGCTGTCGGAAGATGAGTTTCTTCCTCAGTGAGTACATTGGTGCCGGTGACTGCTTGAACAGGCCTCCATCGATCAAAGCATCACCCTTGCCAACCTCATAGTTCACCAGGGTCAGAATGTCAAGGATGTCATGACTGCAAACAGAGTTCAAAACTAAGTCAAATGAAACACACACACACACACACACACACACACACACACACACACACACATTCCTGTGCATGCATACACAAAACATCAGATTGTTTGATGTTACTGTGACATATTACAATTACAAATGATGAAACCAGCAACCACCCTCAAGCTTAGTTATCACTTTATAATTATTACACTGCCAAAAGCTGATGGTCCGATCAGTGAGAATGACCATGTCTTTTCCATTAGCAACTATAACTATATCCATTGACTGATCAGTGATTGCTTGTATAGCGTTATTCTCCACTCTCTTGAGCTGACTCACTGTGCTCGCATGTGATTCTACATGAGTGACTGGCTTTTCATAGCATGTCCACCAAAGTGGTGTACTTACAGCGGTGGCATGGCTGGTGCCACATGAAACTGCAGCCATCTTGGCACAAGTTCTGTGTACACCATACAACCATGCTCCATGTCACTTCATGCAAAGCCACATATGTAATGTGTATGTGTGTTTAGCTGTAACCTGCCACCTGCACTTTTGGCAGAATGACTGGGATCTTTTATGTACTGCTGCGGTAACATGGAGGTGGAACGGATACCGAAATAAGAGTCAGCACAGAAAGTTGACCCTGGAGAAAACAATTCTCCTGCCGCTCCTGCCGGGATTTGAACCTGCGACCTTTCAGTCACGAGTCCGGCAGTCTAACCACTGAGCTATCCCCGCCTGCCATAAGTAAATCCCACTGAGGGTCATGGTCAGCCTGGTTCATAATACAACAGAGAGTTCTGAGCTGAGCACTAAGCCCTGCTTCCCACAGTTATGTTTTCATAAGCTTTCCATCTGGATGCGGCGAGGTATTGTTCTACAGACTGGTGGAATGCACAATGATTTTGCTTCGTTTGATTGCAGCTTGTATCCCTCATCACCAGACAACGTGTGCAGTTACATATTTTGAAGTTTTTTTCTTCTGAAAACCACTGATATTTTGCTCGGTTGCTATGCTTTAGCTTGTGAAGCAAACACAGTGGCCAGTCCTCAGGTTTTTCACACAGAATATCTGTGATGTTTTGAGAAAGCTGCTTAGCTCATCGGCAGCATGAAACCCATGCCATCTTTGAAGTACCGTTCACATTGTTTACATAAATTTGATGGTGAAAAAGTGTTATGTATTACGCAAATCCATTGAATGACCAGGACAGCACAGTTGATTGTATCGCTTTATCAGTGACCATCTTTGAATTATTGTTAACATTTGCTAAAAGCTAAAGGGTCAGTGAACAAGAAAAAGCATCATCCATTAGGCAGTTCTGCAGAGCACTTTGACTGGCTGTGCCAGCATCTATCTCTGATCTAAGTTTAATATCACTCCACGTAAACTGAGGACTAGATCAACAAAGACACTTGTAGTCCTGAGACAAGACAGACATTCTCGGGCAGGCATACTGAGAGACTTGGCCTGTTTGGTCAGTTAAACCAATGACCATTTCTGAGTACTTCCTGAAAAGCTACGAGACAGAGATGAGAAAGATGAAGTGTCTTACTCATAGGCATATTTGTTGAGACACTCAGTCAGCTTGGTGATGTACCAGGACCCACGGGTCTTGCTGCGGTAGGACACAAACCCAGGCACAGTGGCATAACCTAGCAGGAAGTCTGATTCATTAGGAATCAGCTCGGGGGGTCCATCTTCCTCCAATACACAGTCCATCTGCATGTCATTTGCATGGCCTGTTGACAGCAAAAATGGACAGATGATTTCTAACTCAGTCAAATCTTGAGGATTTAGAATCCCCCTCCCCGCCCTCCCCCCCCACACACACATACTCGCATAAATGTCAGATACTGCAAACTATTAAGACAAAATAAGAATTTTCATGCATTTCATCCTGCAAACAAAATACATGATTTCAAGAATGAATATCCTTTGGAACAACTCAGTTTAGTTCAAACTGGTATCTATGCACTCAGGCAAGTCCATACATACTCCACCCCATCTCAGAAGCTTCCCCAGTGTTGCCTTTGAAACACTTTGGTAATATGTCATTTCTTTTTTATACACTAATATTATAGTAATAGGTACTGAACTTGAAAAACTACTACTAATTTTTTTATTTTTTTTATTTTTTAAACCCAAACAGATGGAGTATATTGTCCCCATCCAAGTTTTTGCCTGAAGGCAAGCAACTATACTAGTAAGCAGATGGATGCTGGTTCAGATGTGCTTACACTCCTTTCTCCTTAAAAGTCTTTATTTATGGACACTGCTGTGTGACTTTGACCCTCACACACAATGAATGAAACATTAAAATGGCTCTCATCACTGCCCATCTTAATGCATCATCATTTTGGCAGAGACAGTATAGCATTAGGTACAGTACCCCTTCCCCCAACACCCTGGGATCTCAGGCTCCACCAGCAGACACAACTTGATGTTACGTGAGTCTAAACACAAACAGGTCCTTACTGACTTCCTCTACTTCACCTGGAATGATTCAGTACAGATCTCACCATGCAGCTGTTTTTTGGTTGCTCCGCTTTAGCTTGTGAAGCAAACATGGTTGTCACTCCTCAGATTGTTCATGCAAAATATTCTGACTGTCAATCATTGCCATCAGTATATCTTGGCTCCACCACCCTTGACCTTGACCATTTTGCTTTATGTTCACAGAAGTGAGGTTGCTTATTAGGGACGGGGACAGGGGGGGAAGAGGACTAAAGAGTGAAGGCTCGACCACAGATACCACCCGAAAAAGACCGGAGAGACCGTGGACCGCCGCCAGAACAATGGAAGTGTTAAGGCGGTGTCCCCTCGCCATTGCCCAGTGACTAGTGCACTGCACAAGTGCCGTTTCAACTGCTGTGCTGGGCAGAGTCACAAAGACGATGTCCATTGCACTGTTGTTGAGGAACAACCTGAAGTGAAAGAAGTCCAATTTTTGCAGACCAGCTCCACCTCCCTGCTCATGATCTCTTCTGGGCTAACTTGAGGGTCCAGCTCCACCTCCCTCCTCTTGACCTCACCTAGAATGCTCCACCACCCTCCCCACCCTCAACCCATGACAGAGAGAGAATCTTGAGAATGATGAAGGCAGCCACATAATAGAGAAGACCTTGGTTCTCAAGTCACAAAGCCATGGCTACATTCTCCTCCTTGAAGTATAATTCCAAACGTCCACTGACCTTCCTGTTTATCACGACCTTGGCAGGCCTGCATGAAGAAAAGCTTGGGTTTGCCGGCCAGTGTTGGGCACCCCTGAGCTCGAAGGGGTCCCGTCATATCTCGGATCGGAACGGTTATTCCGTTTACGCCATACAAGGCTCCATGGATGCCGTGTGTCAGAATGCAGCAGACAAAGCAGTCGTAGTTTGAGTGGTTCTCAATGGATATGCTCTGAAGGAGTTGGACCATTTCTGTGTCTGTGCGGTTTTCATAAGTACACACATGAAAGTTCAGCTGTTCGAATGTTGCCCTCAGTTTATCTGTAACAGAAAAACAAAGCAATAAGACATAATCTGACTTTTCATAACATCTTGATATCACTCTTCAAATTCATAAATTATCATGTCAGTTCTAATAATAGTATAAATAATCCACCTTTTTGTTTGATATCAAGCCAGGTCCAAAGGTATTTTGAAAGACAACAAATGAACAAACTTGCAGACAGTAAATAATAACAACATATATTTGTAATGCACTCAATGACACCCTGAGCACTTACAAAATCTGCTAACTGCTAGTCACATATATTTATATATTATATATATATATTAGGTTGTGGGCTAAATACAGTGCATACACACATTTATACAAACACCACATACACACACAGAAACAAGGAAACTGGACACTGGTTTTAACTGGGGTAGAAGTACTCTGAACAAGGGAAGGTTTTTAACTCTGTTTTGAAGGATGAAAGAGCTGAGCAGTGCCTGAGATCATGATGCACCGTCAGAATTGGGCAATTCAGCGAAGCTGGTTTGCTAGGGTGAATGCGCTTTGTAATCTTTCGTGCAAGAAGTCGCGAGAGGTCGCAGCGCACTTCCGGGCCGATTTCTGAGTAGGCGTTGCTTCACGCTGTGTATAACAGCGGAAGTTAAACCTAGAATCGCGAAGCAGTACAAATGCCAATACTGCTGCAGTTGCAAAAATTACCATGGAAAGGGGATGGAGGGTGGAAAAAAAGTGTCTTTGCGTTGTTGTTTTTGCTGACCTGAAGATCACAAGTTCATAGAAAAAATGCGTTTTGGGGCATCCTATAGCACAAGCAACAAGTTATTGCTTATTTCCAGACACATTATGACTATGGGCCTCCAAAAATGCCTTTAAAGTTGGCTGTATAAAATTCGCAAATTCACTGTCACCACCTTCCATTGTGAAGAAAGTACGCACCGGAAGTAAAAGCAGCCAAGGGACTTAAGCGATGCCGGGCAAAAGTCAAAGGAGTTTACAACCCAGCCTTAATCGCCCAATAGAAGAGAATGCAGACCTTTTCTGTTCATAGTTAAGCACACATTGGCCTGGCAGCATGCTCTGATTGTAGAGGTAAGCAGCAGAGCTATTTTCACCATCAGATTAGGATGTTCAGTCCTTTCAGTTCCTGTGACACCCCATCCACAAAAGCACCGAAAACCCAACACATGGCCTGCATTGCTGAACCTCTACCTTAACTAAAGGTGCAGTACAGCATCAACTACAGAAGAGCATGCCAGAAATTAAAGTCGTCAACTGCCACACTTCTATAAGTGACCGGGATTCAGAGTTCCAACAACTAGGACAAGGGCAGCTGGAAAAGAAACTTGTTTCGGCCAGAAAATCAACAAAGGGAGTTAACTCACGGGGAGCTTTCTTGTCACGCCAGTGCATGCTTGTCAGCAGAGAGCATCAAATGATGTGATAATTAGATGTAATTTTTGTTCCAGGTGAAAAAGCTGAGATTATACAGTTCCCTGGAGTTTCTTTTATTTTTATTTTTCTACATTCTGAATGAGTTAATTAGTGCTTGAAAGAAAGACATCACATGAGCACA
>OY757541.1:16606845-16649717 GCA_963584105.1 Alviniconcha strummeri | reverse complement strand
ATAACTGTGGCAGGTTCTGGAAGTGTGCCAAGCAGAAAATCATGTATGGATCCAGTTCTTCACACACAAAAAGGAAGCATGTTCTTCAGGCTCTCACCACCGGACTTATCTTATTGGGATTTCTTGATTGCAAACAGAAAAAAAGTTTCCCTGACACTGAGTGCAAAGTGAGGCAGCAGTTTTTCACTGACAGTGATTGACAGGTTTAGTTTGAGAGGATGTCTTTTTTTTTCTTCTTTTTTTTCTCTTTTTTTTTTGGGGGGGGGGGGGGTCTTATAAATTGTCCTAAAGTTTTAATGTGATCTGCATGTTCAGAAAGTCGCTCCTTTAAGTTTAACCTGTCATATCATACTGTTACTGTGCCTAGATTCACTACAGTTGTGTGCTGTTTGTTCAGTCTGGGTGAAATAGTATCTTGGTTTTCATAGACTGTTTCCACTGCCATAGTGTTACGTTCGTCCACTTAAACAAGCTGGAATGTGTGAATATGCCTCCTGCCTTGCATTTTTTTTGCATTTATCATTACAGTGTATACTATGAAATAAAGTGTTCCTTGTTTGAAAACTTTACTGAAGTTGTTATGTGTTTGAAATGATTATTTGTAGAACTAGATTCTTGAGCGCAAAATTTGGACACAGTGATTACATAATACTTTACATTTAAAGCAGAATTTGTTTGTCCTGCCTGCTCTGATTTTATTACTAGCAGCTACTTAAATGCACCAGAAGCATTAAAATTGCATACAAATGGTTTTTCTCTGTATTATTATGACATTCACTGTGTCCATTGTTACAAACGTCCACACCTGACCTGACCCCCGTTTTGATGCCATACAGCACACACTTGGATCAAAACCATTTTTTGATGATTGAAATAGTTACTTGAAACATACCACTTTCTAATGGTAAGACTGAAAATAGCTTACTGGGAGTTTGATTTTGAGGCAGTGTGTCCCACTTTAGATCACGACCTTTTGTCACAGGCTCATATATGAGAAAATCAACATATATTAATTAAAATACATTAGTCATTACCTACAGAATACATAAAGCTTTATTACGTTGATGATGATGAGTTGATGCTTAATGTCCTCAGATGTCATTTGACATATTAGGGACAAGTTGTGACCAATGCCGAAGCACGGTTCAATAAAATCCACATACGTAAGGTGTATGTGTGTTTAGCTGTAACCTGCCACCTGCACTTTTGGCAGAATGACCAGGATTTTTTACGTGCTACTGTGGTAACACGGGGGTGGAACGGATACCGAAATAAGAGTCAGCACAGAAAGTCGACCCTGGAGAAGAAAATTCTCCCGCCGTTCCGGCAGGGATTCGAACCCGCGACCTTTCAATCACGAGTCCGGTGCTCTAACCACTGAACTATCCCCGCCCCCGCTTATTACATTGTGAAACAAATTTGTCTTTATGTCAACATAATTAAGAAATATGTCTCAGTTCTGGTGGTATACTAAACAGTAATGCATGTGACGCTTGTTGGCGCTGCTAGTCATAAACTCATTCGTAAACACCATATTATTAATGATAACATACTTACAGCAGCATGGCCAGCAGTTTTTAAAAATAGAATCTCAATTTGTCTTCATATTCAGCGAGTCGAAATTACGCAGTCGTGTTTGAAACTTTCTATTCAGGATTCGAGAACGCTATTAATAGTACTATTTATCAATGTTGAAACTGAAACTGAAAGCTAAAGTCATTCAAATTCGGTTCAATACTTCATTTTGACAACTTAACAAAAAGAAGAAGAAGAAGAAGAAGAGAAAAGCTATACACACCAACTGCTTTCCTGTCTCTCGAAACGAGCACGTTGCCTGTCAACACGAAGTCAGCATCACACAGAACAAGATGATGAGTTGAGGCTTAAGGGAAGTTAATGTCCTCAGATGTCAGTTGATTGATATACTGAACTTGAAGCACGGTTCAATAAATTTTTACGTCCACCTCACACAGCTCCTGAACTATGTTGTCGGACAAATGTATCCCCCAAGGTGTTTCCCCAGTTGGCTGGGGAGGAACTATTACGCGTTTCTGCATAATAATACAAATGTCTCGGACACCGTTTTACCTGGTACTTCTTACTGTTCTCTAATTATTAGAAAAAGTAAAATCTATAACAAAGGGAACCTTAGAACAGGTGAGACATAATCTTTATATTTACAATTTCATATAGCTTTATATATAAACGATCCCCTGCAAGGGACACAACTGCCGCAGTTCCTGTTTTGTTTCCGAGAGAGAAAAAAATGAGCGGAAACGAGCAAGGTATGAAAGGACTTTTCTGGTAGTACTTTTTCTTTGACCGTTCTTAATAAACCGTAATAGGTTTCTGTGGACGTTACGCCCCAATAATCAGTCACTCTCTCTTTACGCGTATGTCTCTTTCTCTTTTTCTCTTTCCAACTCGCAGATAGTAATAAGTAAATCACTAAATGTGTGTTATAACTTATATACTGTTATTGTTAATAATTAACGATATATATATATATATATATATGGGTTCTTCTTCAGTGCTGGTCCTAACTGGTAGTCACTTTGCAACAGTTTTGTTGTAAACCAGTTCCTTTTTTCACACCAAATGGAGAAAATTCCCTTTGTTATACACCCAAGAAGCAATGAGAACAATATGGTGGAAAAAAATGTTTCGTTTATTTTTATTAGCAAAATATACTCCCATGTCATGCAAAAATGGCGGCCAAAAACGGGAATGGCGATACCCTACTGCTTGTGTTGGAAGCAACTTCATAGAATCATACCAGACGAAAATATTCAGACATATCTGTTTGCAAAGTTGCAACATGCAAAAGCACCAGAAAGCTAATTTCGGGACTGCTGAGTATGTCTGTGTACAATAATGATGGTTGAAAGTGAGCATTACGCACGTTTCATGACCTGTCACGTCATGAAACACGCGTTCACTTCCAACTTGCACAAGATCAACAATGTGAACTGGAGGAAACGCTGTCGAGCATTATAAATAACAAAGCACTATCAATGCCGAGATCTAAACACCAAAGTTACCTTATTATTTCCAGAAATACATTAAAAGTGCAATGAAAATTTTGTGTCACAGATGAAACGTCCGTTATGGCAAAAACAAAAATTTACGAAACAAATCCAACAAAGAAAAAAAATCATCTAACCGCAATTTTCAAACGTACCATGGGCATCTACACACACATTGATGATGTCGTGTCACGTGATACGCATGCATGGAATTTGTGAATGGGCACTTTTACCACTGCGCGTCACGTTCTGACGCAGGAGAAACATGCGTCGCTGGGCTGTCATCTTTGTCTGCTAGCACACGATTTCACCCATTTGGAGGCTACCAATGATGCAGGTAGGTGAAATTCCAAGCAGTTATAGTTACTTGATCATTTCAGACTAGTATTTTATAGAGTAGCACTCTTTATTTATAAATACAGCGTTCAATGTGTTTGATGCACCCTCTTGCAGGCTCATCTCCGTTTCGTCACATGAAACGTATGTTTCTTGCCGAATCATTATTTCATGGTTAGGAACCACATTTACCAAAATGTAGGCATATGTAGGATCAAAAACAAACATGTTTAGTAATGGTTGCAGTCATTTCAAATTATTTCTCAGTCCATGAACAAGGAGAGAAGAATTGGTCAAAACATAATGTTCGTTTCTGGTGACATGGAACCGGACGGAAGTTGATTCCGTCACACAAA
Organism: Alviniconcha strummeri; assembly: GCA_963584105.1. Taxonomy (NCBI): domain Eukaryota; kingdom Metazoa; phylum Mollusca; class Gastropoda; family Provannidae; genus Alviniconcha; species Alviniconcha strummeri. The sequence continues at coordinate 16,645,999 of OY757541.1, read as the reverse complement.
ACGTGCATTGTATCATTGTGTTGCAGAACGTGCGTTGAACAAATCTTCCCTACTTTGTTTTGATTTCTGTGTGAAACTGAGACTGTGCTATAGTATTAATGATGATATAACTTTGAGATTCTTTTGATTTAAATTTACCATCTTCTATGGGACTAGAAACGATACTAACTTAACGCAACATGGTGTGCTTGCAGAGTTTTTGTTTGGAATTTGTATTGTTGTTTCTTCTGTCCTGTTTTAGTAGTGACTTGGTGTGCTTGCAGAGTTTTTTTGTTTTTGTTCTGTTCATTTTTAGTAAACGTTTCTAATTTAAGCTGAAAAGAATTCAACATAATAATATTAATATACTGAGTAGATTTTTGTTTTGTTTTTGAGTAATATACTGAGTAGTTTTTTGTTTTGTTTTTGTTTGGTTCTTTGGGTGCATTAGCATTCATGAAAAAGACAGGGGTCTGAGGCAGCATACTATTAACTATATATATATGTACTAGTTTACTACATCTTGTTTTTCCATTTCCTCCAACTTTGATTGCTGTCTCTGAATGTGATGTGTTGTGGACTGCACCTTGTACTGTGATTTCACTTGTTGGCTCTGTTAAATCTAGGTTCTAGACTACAAGGCTTCATCTGGAGAAATGCAGATAAAGTTCCTGCGTGAAAATCAGAGCAGCTTCTCATTCCCAGCAACTGATGACATCCCTTGGGTGTATGCTGATCAGCTTGCAAAACTAAGCCACTACAGACCGGTGTCAAATGCAGCTGGGGTTTTTTTGCAGAATAAAAGTTGCTTGAAGTTGTCATTGTTTTGCATGAGAACAGATGACTGATTAAATTTTCATGTTAAGTTTCAGTCAATTCATGTAAACATTACTAGTACTGCTCATCACTTCTTCTTTTTTTCTTCTTCTTTTTTTCGCCTTTTCTACTTCTTCACATAAGCAAAACTTGTCAAACTAAAAGAAAACATGTGTCAAACTCAAAACAAATGCTTACATACATGTAATGTGTACAAATGCTCTGAAAAAATACATTTTCTACATGCTTTTAACAGTTTCCAACCTGAGTGATTATTGAATGTCATGTGAAACATGCGTTACATGTCACGCAAAACATGCGTTACAATTCAAAGAACATCCGAAGTTGAGGAAGTGTTCCAATATTACTTTGGAATATGTCCACAGCATCAAAAACTAACAAGAATAAATACTTGTTCATGATCCATGGTGTTTGTTTGATCTTGAAGGAAAAACTTTTCTTTCCGTGTCACACATGTTTCAGTGTCACAATTTTGCAGGTAGGCTGTTCTACTCTCAAGTGGATGAACCCTCTTAAAAATTTCACTTAGTTACTCCTAATGATCGTTATTCAAAACCTTTCTATGAAATAATAAGGTTCTTGTTCTAAATATTACATAATGATACTTTTATGTCACACTGAAACATGCATTATGCTCTCCACTTGGACATGTTCGAAGCCACCCTAACTTGCAGTCGGGGTCCTAACTGCTTTTCTTTTAATTGTGCCTTAAAATAGGAGGTATGTGGAACACAACAAGCCTAATTGGGATAAGCTGCAAGCTATTTCAGTTTTGACCTCTGATTCCCCCAGCACTGAAGAAGAACCCATAGAAGAAGAATCCATATATAATATATATATATATTCAATAATCTGTTCCTAGTGGGTTTTTTCCCTCGATGCTCTCATATTCTGGGCTTGCCTCTTTTACTGTATTAGTCTTAATCTTTGTTAATGCTCTTAGTCTTACGTAAACCTGTCTTATAGAGTTAAAGACAATGCAGATGGATGCAAAACGTCAGCTTCAAACTCAAAACTGTGTACATGTATCATCGTATGTATACTATAATAATGTATTCTTAGTACTCTTGTATTCCCTTTTTATTTCTGCACACTGTCTGTGTGTTGTAACTGTTTTATTTAGAAAGACACAAAATCAGCAATACATGTGGCTTCAAGATTCCACTTTTCCAGGCAGCAAGACTGAACAGTACAAGGCAAAGGTGGAGATCATACTCACACTCACAGCCCCCCTAATTTGTTACTGTAGATTTGGCCGACTGGGTGTAAAATCGATCTCACAATTCCGCAGTGATCTTTGCATTTGAATGTAAGTAATAGGTGCTTTTAGATAGTTACTTCTTTATTTTGCTTCCTTCACTGACTTTGTTGTTCATCTACACAGGCATGGAACAGTCTCAGTTTTGTTTGAGGCTGTACTGGTGGAAAACAACACTCAACAGTCAGTAAAAGTGCTAAAACTGAAAGAATCAAGTTCAAAAGTAATCATCTCAAAAATAATAATGATAATTAATTGTTTAATCGATTGAATAAAAAAAAAGAAAAAAGTAATTGCTGCTTTTAGATAGTTACTTTACTGACTTTGTTGTTTGTCTACACAGCCATGGAGGGGCAGTCTCAGTTTTGTTTGAGGCTGTACTGATGGAAAACAACAGTCAATAAAACTGAAAGAATCAAGTTCAAAAGTAATCATTTTAGAAACGATAATTATATAATTAATTGTTTGGCTGCCATAGAGTAGGACAGATCACAATTGTATTGTGAGATCCATTTTGTGACTGAGCAGTAGTAAAAAATGAGGGGGGGACTGTGACATCCACCTTTGCACACTGAAATTAGTGAAAACTTAAAATCCACCTCTATTCTTCTACATAGATATTAGTAATAGTATACATTATTACATACTATTACAATCTGTCATTTTCTTTCTTCTTATTCTACATACCCATCACAGGTAATGCATGTATTTATAGTGTGTGTGTGTGTGTGTGTGTGTGTGTGTGTGTGTGTGTGTGTGTGTGTGCGTGCGTGTATGTATGTGTGATGAAATGAATGTGTATCCTTATGTCTTTGTAAATGTAAGCACTCCAGGAGATGGAGTGCCGTAAATAACCTAATAAGTAACATTATTAGCATAATTTGCTTGTGTTGAAGATCACCCACACCTCAGCCTTGTGTGGTTACTAATATCATCTTTCAAGTCTCAACTAAAAAGGCATCTCTTCCTCACTGCCTTTGCATGACATTATTTAGCTTAGTTAGTAAGTAAGTAACTGTGTGAATTTATTGAATCATTTTAAGTGTATGATTATTAATTATATTTATTATTTTTAAGAGAGAATTGGTGAATTGGTTTGATAAAGACATTTTTGTCTGTGTGATATTAGCTGAGAAAACTGAAAAGGCTTGACATTTCTCCTAAAGTTATACCCAAATCACTGGTCTGGAAGAGTTCTACAGGTCTGCTGGCTGTTTCAGAGACAGAGGTCATGGACCATCAGATCAGTGGGAATTTTGAGCTCTCCATGCAGTAACTGAGAAAGTAAACTCAAGATTTATGTATATATATGGGATAATATGGGTTCTTCAGTGCTGGTCCTATTGGGTAGTCACTCATGTTGCAACAGTTTTGTTGTAAATCAGTTCCTTTTTTTCACACCAAGTGGAGAAATTCCCTTTGTTATACACCCAAGAAGCAATGAGAACAATGGGGTGGGGAAAAAAATGTTTCATTTATTTTTTATTAGCAAAATATATCCCCATGTCATGCAAAAATGGCATCCAAAAATGGGAATGGCGATACCCTACTGCTTGTGTTGGAAGCTACTGCATACCAGACAAAAATATTCAGACATATAATCTAATTTGTTTGCAAAGTTGCAACATGCAAAAGCACCAGAAAGCTAATTTCAGGACTGCTGAGTATGTCTGTGTACAACAATGACGGTTGAAAGTGGGCATAACGCATGTTTCATGACCCGTCATGTCATGAAACACATTCACTACCAACTTGCACAAGATCAACAATACGAACCGGGGAAAACACTGCTGCTATAAATAACAAAGCACCATCAATGCCGAGATCTGAACACCAAAGTTGCCTTATTATTTCCTAAAATGCATTAAAGGTGCCATGAAAATTTTGCGTCATGGGTGAAATATCTGTTATGGCAACAACAAAAATTCACAAAACAAATCCAAGAAAGGAAACAAAATCTTCAAACCACGATTTTTAAATGTGCCATGGGCATCTACACACACATTGATGATGTCATGTCACATGATAAGCACAGAATTTGTGATTGGGTGCTTTTACCACTGTGCGTCACACTGTGACGCAGGAGAAACATGCGTTGACTGACTGTCATTGTTGTCTGCTAGCACACGGTTTCGCCTAATTTGGAGGGTACCAATGACGCAGGTAGGTGAAATTCCAAGCAGTTATAGTTACTTGATCATTTCAGACTAGTATTTATATTATACAGTAGCACTCTTTCTTTATAAATACAGTGTTCAGTGTGTTTGATGCCTCTCTTGCAGGCTCATCTCTGTTTCATCACATGAAACGTATGTTTCTTGCCGAATCATTATTTCATGGTTAGGAACCACAATTACCAAAAAGCAGGCATACGTGGGATGAAAAACAAACATGTTTAGTAATTGTTGCAGTCATTTCAAATTATTTCTCAATCCATGAACAAGGAGAGGGGAATTGGTCAAAACATAACGTTCGTTTCTGGTGACATGGAACTGGATGGAAGTTGATTCGGTCACACAAAACATGCATTGTACATGTAAACATTATCATCGTGTTGCAGAACATGTGTTAAAGAAATCTTCTCTGCTTTGTTTTGATTTCTGTGTGAAGCTGAGATTGTGCTATATTATTAATGATGATGTAACTTTGAGATTCTTTTGATTTAAATTTGCCATCTTCTATTGGACTAGAAACAATAGAACTTAACGTGACATGGTGTGCTTGCAGAGTTTTTGTTTGAAATTTTTACTGTTGTTTCTTTTGTCCTGTTTTAGTAGTGACATGGTGTGCTTGCAGAGTTTTTTTGTTTTTGTTTTGTTCATGTTTTAGTAAACGTTACTAATTTAAGCTGGAAAAAATTCAACATAAAGTCATAATATTAATAATATCAATATACTGAGTAGAACTATACTTGTTTTGTTTTTTGTTTTCTGTTTTCTCTTATTCATGTTTGTTTTTGTTTGGCTCGGGGGGGTCGGGGGGCTGTGGGGTGGGGGAGGGGGGGGTGTGCATTAGCATTCATGAAAAATAGCATACTATATATCTATATATATATATACTAGTTTACGACATCTTGTTTTTCCATTTCCTACACCTTTGATTGCTGTCTCGATCTCTGAAAGTCATGTGTTGTGGACTGCAACTTGTGCTGTGATTTCACTTGTTGGCTCTGTTAAATCTAGGTTCTAGACTACAAGGCTTCATCTGGAGAAGTGCAGATAAAGTTCCTGCGTGAAAATCAGAGCAGCTTCTCATTCCCAGCAACTGATGACATCCCTTGGGTGTATGCTGATCAGCTTGCAAAACTAAGCCACTACAGACCGGTGTCAAATGCAGCTGGTTATTTTACAGAATAAAAGTTGCTTGAAGTTGTCATTGTTTTGCATGAGAACAGATGACTGATTAAATTTTCATGTTAAGTTTCAGTCAGTTCATGTAAACATTACTAATACTACTCATCAGTTTTTTTCTCTTTTTTTTTTTTACATAAGCAAAACTTATCAAACTCAGAAAAAGATTTTTTTTGGTCAAACTCAAAACAAATGCTTACATACATGTAATGTGTACAAATACTATGAAAAATACATTTTCTACATGCTTTTGACAGTTTCCAATTGGAGTGATTATTGAATGTCACATGAAACATACGTTACATGTCACGTGAAACATGCGTTACAATTCAAAGAACATCCGAAGTTGAGGAAGTGTTCCAATATTACTTTGGAATATCAAAAGCTAACAAGCATCAAGAGCTAACAAGAATAAATACTTGTTCATGATCCATGGTGTTTGTTTGATCTTGAAGGAAAAACTTTTCTTTCCATGCCATGCATGTTTCAGTGTCACAATTTTGTGGGTAGGCTGTTTTACTCTCAAGTGGATGAACCCTCTTAAAAACTGCATTTAGTTACTCCTAATGATTGTTATTCAAAACCTTTCTATGAAATAATAAGGTTCCTTGTTCTAAATATTATATAATGATACTTTTATGTCACACGGAAACATGTGTTGTGCTCTCCACTTGGACATGTTCGAAGCCACCCTAACTTGCAGTCAGGGTCCTAACTTCTTTTCTTTTAATTGTGCCTTAAAATAGGATGTATGTAGAACACAACAAGCCTAATTGGGATAAGCTCTGATTCCCCCTAAATAGGATCAGCACTGAAGAAGAACCCATATATATGTATCATTGTATGTAATATTTTGCATTTCACTGACTTGTGTTTGCAGGCCCAGCAGGCCATGCTGCTGCGCTCTTAGAGACACCGGACATGTCACAGCTGGGTGCTCCTGCCACTGTGGCTGCCCCCCCACAGTCGCTGGCCACAGCTGCAACACCCTCACTGCAGACGCAACCAGCTGCAGTGGCTGCAGCTCTGGCTGCACCCACTCTTCCTCCTCCCACACCAAAGTCTACCCGCCGTGCTCCCCAGCTTGACCTGAGGTCAGTTTGTGTGTGTTTTTTTTGTTGTTTTTTTTTTGGGGGGGGGGGGGGTATGTGTGTCACTGTGTGTGTGTATCATAGGTGTGTGTAAAGAGAGGGAGAGGGAGACGGGGGGGTGGGGGGTGGGAGAAAGAGAATGTGCTGTGTTTGTCAGTGTATGTGTGTGGTGTGTGCATGCATTATTGTATAGTGTATGTGTGTGGTACATGAATGTGTTTCTCTTTCTGTGTGTGTGTGTGTGTGTGTGTGTGTGTGTGTGTGTGTGTGTGTGTGTGTGTGTGTGTGTGTGAGAGAGAGAGAGAGAGAGAGAATCAAAGACATAGCCTATGTTAAGTACTGTGTTGGTATGTTTTTCTTTAATGATTTGTGTAATGAAGCTACATTCTGTTCATCAGTTCATGTATGAGCAAGAGGAAAGTACCCTAGTCAGTGTTTGATAAAGTTAGTGGAGTGACTGTGCTTGCAAAACACAGTCTAAGAGAACATGCAAGGGAAGAGGCTGGTTGCCTGATACATCACATTATAAATGGCTGATAATCTGGTGGGTTTTTTTGCATGTTAAGAATACGGTAACACATTGTAATATTAACAGTTATTTGTTTTTAAATTTGTTTTGGTTAATGGTGAATTTTGCAGCAGTTTCTTTTCGTTTTGTCCGCTTTATGAAAAAACTTTTTTTATTTTTTTTAAGCTGTTTTAAACAAAAACAAGTCTGTGGTTACTACCCTGAACTTTGGCCTCTGTTCAAAGAAGTTCAGCCAGTACAGTACAGAGGCGCACTTCTCAACGCTCAGTCAAGCGGCGGAAATTTGACGATGAAATTGTGGAGAGCAGTCTGGTCAAGTCGGAGCGCGGCCGCCTGAAAGCCCCAGCTACACCTGCCCCCATAGGTGGCACGCCCCCCACGCCACACACATCCGCTGCCACCCCGCAGCCACCTCCGCCTCCTGTTGAGAAACCAGGGAAACCAGCTTCTGGGAAACTGATCGAACCCGTGATTAAAAGTGAACCACACCCACCTGCCCCACCCCCAGAGAAGAAGAAAGTCATCAGTCAGAAACCAGCTCCCAAAGTCAGCAAGGTAATTGAGATGTGACAGCAAGGTGTCAGCAAGATAAGATAAGATAATACTTTATTACACAGGGATAAAGATTTAAGCACGTATCGGCTTTTTTTCAAATCTGTCCCTGATGACAAACACAGCAACACTCAATACATCAAACAAAATTCACTTAAATACGCTAGAGAAAAAACGACTTAAAAACAAAACAAACTAATTTCTGTCTAAAACATCACATCATACGAACAGAGCAATAATAAAGCAAAGACTAAGGTAAAACAAGAGGTAAAACAAGAGGTGACAGCATGGTAAAAAAAGGTGTCAGAAAGGTAAAACAAGAGGTGTCAGCAAGGTAAAACAAGGTGTCAGCAAGCATTAAAACAAGAGGTCTAAGCTAGGTAATTGAGAGGCGTTAATGAGGTAAATAAGAGGTGTCAGCAAGGTAAAACAAGAGGTGTCAGCAAGGTAGAACAAGAGGTGTCATCAAGGTAAAACAAGAGGTGTCAGCAAGGTAAAACAAGGTGTCAGCAAGGTAAAACAAGAGGTGTCAGCAAGGTAAGACAAGGTGTCAGTAAGGTAAAACAAGGTGTCAGCAAGGTAAAACAAGAGGTGTAAGTTACATAAACAAGAGATGTTACTGGGGTAAACAAGAGGTGTCAGCTAGGTAACTGAGAGGTGAGGTAACCTAGAGATGTTAGTGAGGTTACCAAGAGGTGTCAGCTAGGCGATTGGCAGGTGTTAGTGTGGTAAACAAGAGGTGTCAGCTAGATATAACTGAGAGATGTTAGTGAGATAACAAGAGGTGTCAGCTAGATATAATTGAGAGGTGCTAGCAAGGTAAGCAAGAGGTGTCAGCTAGATATAATTGAAAGGTGCTAGTGAGGTAAACAAGAGGTGTCAGCTAGATATAATTGAGAGGTGCTAGCGAGGTAAGCAAGAGGTGTCAGCTAGATATAATTGAAAGGTGCTAGTGAGGTAAACAAGAGGTGTCAGCTAGAGATAACTGAGAGGTGATAGTGAGGTAAGCAAGAGGTGTTAGCTAGATATAACTGAGAGGTGCTAGTGAGGTAAACAAGAGGTGTCAGCTAGATATAACTGAGAGGTGCTAGTGAGGTAAGCAAGAGGTGTTAGCTAGATATAATTGAGAGGTGCTAGTGAGGTAAACAAGAGGTGTCAGCTAGATATAATGGAGAGGTGTTAGTAAGGTAAACAAGTCAGGAAGGGAACTAATGCAGCTGGGCAACATTGACCTTTTTTGTAAACAAGAAATGTCAAGTGAGGGAATGTAAGAGCTAGTAATTGAGAGATGTTAGGGAGGTAACCAGGTGTCGGGTAAATGAGAGGTGCCAGCAAGGTAAGCAAGTAACTTGGTGTTTTACGCCCAGTCAACCATTATGGTTGTATCAGGCCAGGAAGGTAAAGGAAAGGTGTTCACTGACCTCTTTTTATAATTTGTGTGTGTAATATATTTAGTTGGTTCCAGGTGACATTTTTAAGACTTTGACTTTAAAGTATTCAACAGAACTTTGATGTTACTTGTTCAGTAAAATGTATAATTGATGACATTGGGGGTAATTCAGTACATGTTATTGCCAGTTTGCACAGGTGACTGGAGTAACTCCTTTCATATCATGTTTGTTTGAATTGCCCAATGTTTTTAAAGCACTGCTTTTCAATCTTTTTATTATGCCATGGAATGTTCAGAAACAGACCCAGTTCATGCAGGAAGCAGCTAGCTAGCCTGCAAATGTATCAGAATTTGGTGTTGTCTTGCCTGAAAAGTGCAGCTGACTGGTTAGATGTAGGTTGGTTTAGTGGGTCACTAAGGAAGAATTTACTCTTGCTGCAAGCTCCTGGACTGATGTAACTGCAATGGGAGGGTAGTCATTGGATGTCATCTGAAAATGTTGTATGCAGTTGCATTTATAGAAATAAACATTTGAGTGCAGATGTTGTGCATTGTTTAATATTGCTCCAGAGTGGTACAGCTGAGGGGCCATGCTTTGCTTAAATTGTCAGTGCTGAGGTCTGTGTTCCAGACCACAAAGTCTTCGTCCAAGCGTGTGAAGAAACCCAAGGCCCCAGCACCTGCCTCTACCAAAGACCTCGGCCGCTGGAAACCTCAGGATGATGTGGCGCTCGTTACAGCAGTTCAACAGGTAAATGATAAAAAGGGAAGAAAAAGCAAACAAAACAAAACAATGTTAGAATTGTGGATTACAGAAGTAGAGAGTATGAAGGAGAGAAGAACACTTTTCAGACTGTAAGAGTACGTGTATAAGGAAATATTGCCCATGAAGTTTTGATTGGTTATGGGCATTTCAGATGATCACAAACTTTATACCTTGTGTTTGCGAATGCTTTCTGTGTAGACAGTTTATTTTGTTTGATTAAAAATTGTAGGTGCACTTTATATTTGGCAGTGCCTACTAGTCTAGTATGATGACCGAAGTTTTCTTTCAAGGTATATTAACTCAGAATTAATTTGATTTCATACATTCCAAAAACCTTGCTGGTTGAAATAGTGTATGAAAAGATGATTGCTTTCAGAAATGAACATTCGATAGTAAAGTGTCGACAAGATCTTTGTTTCTACATTCAGCACTATGTTTTTGGGACTGTTAACTACACAGATGTTTGTTTGCAGACTAACGACCTTCATGCAGTGTACACAGGGGTCAAATTTTCTTGTCATTTCACCCTCAAAGAGATCCAGGAACGATGGTACGCTTTGCTGTACGACCCTGTCATATCCAAGTAAGTCACCCACACTGCGTTCTCTGTTTGTTTCACCCCCCTCTTTCCTCTTAACAGCAAGCACCCCATGCAGGCATACCCAGTGTTACACATGAACATGTACTCTGGTGACTGCACTCTCAGCAAAGGAGGGGAAAAAAACTAAAATGGCCATGTGTGCACGTTTGGAACTGTGTATTTACATGAACACACATACACATGCATGCATGCACGAATGCACGCATGCACACACACACACACACACACACACACACACACACACACACACACACACACACACACACACACACACACACACACAAATGCACATACACATTCATGCATACATGCATGCTTACACACATGCACACACACACACACACACACACACACACACACACACACACACACACACACACACATGCATACAAACCATGCATGCACACACACACATACACACACACACACACACACACACACACACACACACACACACACACACACACACACACACACAAATGCACATACACATTCATGCATACATGCATGCTTACACACATGCACACACACACACACACACACACACACACACACACACACACACACACACACACACACACACACACACACACATGCATACAAACCATGCATGCACACACACACATACACACACACACACACACACACACACACACACAAATGCACATACACATGTGTGTATGCATGCATGCATACACACATGCACACACACACACACACACACACACACACACACACACACACACACACACACACACACACAAAAATGCATACAAACGCATGCATACACACACATGCATGCACACACACACACACACACATACACATTCATGCATGCACAAACAAATGCACTCACACAAATGCACACACACAAATGCACACACACACACACACACACACACACACACACACACACACACACACACACACACACACACACACACACAGCAACACAAGCCCCAAACAGAAGAGCACCACCAGCAGACCACTACTGACCAGGCGCTGTCCCTGTTATGTTGTCTCACAGGCTGGGGATGCAGGCCATGAAACAGCTGCACCCAGAAACCATCACCGCCATTCAGAGCAAGTCGCTCTTCAGTCAGAATGAGGAGAATCAGCTTGCCAAGCTGCCGTCAGTAAGTTTGTTTCTTTTATTTAATTTTTTTCTTTCTTTCTAGTATTCATTGTCCTTTGCTGGGTATTTGGGTCGCCTTACCTGGGTAAGGGACTGCAGCCACAAGAGCAGCATTACCATTCCTACCAGTGTGTGTAGTATTTCTGTGTTCCCAAATAATGGTAGGGCTGCCAGTGTGTGGGATTTTTAATGTGCACGCAGATCTTGAGGAATGTGATCGTACATGGGGGCTGTGAGGACACTGTAAGAGAGTCTGTGCTGAAAGTTGACTGTGAGGAAAAATACTACATTGCAGTTTTTACAACTTTTCAAAAGTAGAAAACTTATAATATTTTGTGGTTTCTTCAGCTATGATGAACAGTAGTACTGGAATCCATTGTTATTCTAGTGAAAAAAGAAGAGAAAAAGGAAGTTGCTATTATTATGCTTAGCCGGAAGTATGGACAGTTTTTCTTCTTCTGAGTTATGCCACTTGTATCGGGAAAAAGGGTTGAAAATGCTGAAGTGCTTCAATCACCAAGCACCAGATCAGTGATGTGCAATGTTGCAGACGAGTTCTCCGCAGCTGGAGACGTTTCAGGAACTGTTGACAAAGCACCCTGATGTGTTCCACCCACTACGCACCCCAAAGTCGCTGATGACGCAGTGGCAGCTTATGAAACAGTACCACCTTCTGCCAGACCAGTCAGGTGAGTTTCCCTCATCAAAGTGGTGGACATGTGTGCATGCGCACATGCACAGACACACACATGCACGCACGCACACACCTGTGCATGCGCTCACGTGCACACACACACACATTCACAGAATTAGAAGTTTAAGCTTTGATTTCACAAATGCATGCTTTGTCCATACCAGTCTCTCAGTGGTTGTAACTTCATTTTGCTTCAGTGCACAAAGGCATGTTTGAAATGAAATCTTGCTTCAGTCTGCAATGTGTTAAATACCATTCACTTGAAGCAGTCAGAATTGCAATTTGGTAACCCCCCTCCTCCCTTCCCCCCACCCTCCCTCCTCCCACTCAAGTGATGTGTTTGTGCATGCATGCATGTATATGTGCATTTGTTAGTTTCTAACATACTGGCATAATCCAGCACATTTTCATTTTGCTGCTGTGATATAATGAGTGTGTACTTCAACGGCTAATTGTATGGTTTAATGATTCATTGTTCTCTTTTGGCCCTTCATGCACATTTGCAGGATTCTCTTTACTCCTTTTGGTCATGCTTAGCTTAGGGCTTTGTGTGTACAGTGGGGTACAGTAAAAAATTATGATTTTATATATATGATAGTAATAATGGAAATCTGTAAAGCGCCTACCCTGCGGCACAAAGTGCTGAACAAGCATACATACATAATGTACATCGAGATGGAAAATGTTATCCAAAAATTTTTTTTTTTAGATATCGACAAGTGTACAAACATAATTATGCACAAAGATGCACACACACAAACACACACACACACACACACACACACACACACACACACACACACACACACACACACACACACACACACACTGTACAGACTGATGGGAGTGAAGGACAATGCGGTTTAACAAATATCATACATACTGATGTATGCACAATTCCATCACCACCTACCAACTTCAGTCAACTACCAAAGTGGTTGTGTTTCAGTTCAACCCATGCCACGTGGAGATCATGTCCTGAACTTCTCTGATGTTGAAGACAAGCTGAAGGATGAAGATTTGAAGTCAGTGTTGCTTGATTCAGTTTCCTATGCTTGTCTAGTTGATTGGGTCAGGTTTTGAAGTTGGTCAGGGCAATATGTGTACGTCAGTGTGGTTGGTGGTGTATTTTGTGTCACTATGTCGTTGTGTGCTTTTTTTAATAATTTCTTTTTAATGTGTGTGTGCATGACTGTGTGTGTGCGTGTTGCATTGCATATGTGTATGTTAGTTTTGTAACGTATACATGTGTATGTGGGCTTGATTTGAGATGTGAGATGATAACGAATGGAACCGACTTATGAAGTTATGTTAAAGTTTGTGAGTTTTACATAGTTGAATAGTAGCCTATTATCAGTGCCTTCACCGTGGCCTCTGCCCCATGATAATGTTGCAAGCCTCTGCTTTGGACACATTTTCTTTGTCCATTACTCACTGCCTTTAAAAAATCTTCTTAAGTTGTTATTGTTATTATTAGTTTTAATCTCTTGACTCATTGCTTACACTGCTTCTTGTGTTTTGTACAGGGATCCACCCAACGAACTTGTTGAACACGGTAAGCTGCCTTACTGCTGGTTTTGCTGTGTGTTTGTAATGTTCAAACAAGATTTTTTAAAGTGAGAATTGCCCACTGAGCTTTTGGGAACCCTGCAAGTAATTTTATCAAAATGTGGGGGGGGGGGAGGGGGGGGATTAAACAGATCTATTTGTAGCCTTAAAAAATAAATGAATGAAAAACACATGTCAGAAAATTAGATGAAATAAAACAACACATGAGATGAATGTGAGCTTATGCACACAATTAAAAATAAAAATAAAAAAAACGATAAAAAACAACAGCTATCAGAGAATGTGATGAAATAAAACAACACATGAGATGAATGTGAGCTTATGCACACAATTAAAAAAATATTACTCCACCCCCCCCACCCCACCCAGATATTAGAGAATGTGATGAAACAAAACAACACATGAGATAGTAAGTAAGTAAGTTGGTGTTTTACGCCCAGTCAAACACATGAGATGAATGTGAGCCTACGCATAGGGAGTGATGCTGCACCCTGAGCAGCTCTGGAGCAAGTATGCATGTCCGATAATCACATGACTAACAGGGCTGTGTGCACCCATGTTTGCACAGAGCTCACACTGGCTGATCGACGCAACAAACGAGAAATTCGACACCTGGAGCAAGAGCTTCCCAAATGGCAGGTGCTGGTGGAGACTGTCACAGGTCAGTGGATGTGGGTTGTGTGTGGTCAGTGGAATTCTGATAGGTGTTAATATAGCTGGTGGAGACTGTCACAGGTCAGTGAATGTGGGTTGTGTGTGGTCTGTGGAATTCTGACAGGTGTTAATATAGCTGGTGGAGACTGTCACAGGTCAGTGGATGTGGGTTGTGTGAGGTCAGTGGAATTCTGACAGGTGTTACAGGGGTCCGTTGCTGAGTCATAGCAGAGTGAGGGACTTTTTCAGTTCTTTCGAGTTGACACTCATTCAGACTCCTCAGTGCCTGTTGTGCTTTTGTGTACACAGCACACACTAAGGTTGTTGCGCATGTTAAAGATCCCATGTCCACACAGCATTGTCATGGAATCACACAGATATTATATAATAGTAGAAGAACAATCAAAACGATGATCCCAATCCAGAAAGAAGAGACTGTGACTGGTCAGTGTATATATAGATATATATATAATCAGGGTTTGTTCTAATACAAAATGTCTTTTGCCCTGATGTAACTGTCGTGGTTGACTGGGCATTACAAGCCCAAGTTCCACCCCTGACAGTGTATGAGATTGAGAGTGTCACAGCTGAGTGCAAACGGGCTGAGTGTTGGCTCTGACAGGTGCTAATGAAGATTGTCACAGTTTAGTGGAAATGGGTAATTGGGGTCCGGCACTGAATCTTGTTTCCTGTTGTATTCGAGGGCTGGGGGTGTGTGGGGGGGTCCATTCCTGAATAGGTTGTTTTTCTTGTTTTGGTCTCTGCATTTACATGTATTTTCTGTGCTGCTATGTTTCTTAAATAATTTAAAGTTAACATTTATCTTTGCTGTAAAGGAAGCACAACACTCCTTGGTAATACATGTCTGTTGCTGACCAGGTATAAGTCCTCCATGATAATACACATCCGTTGCTGACCTGGTATAAGTCCTCCATGATAATACACATCCGTTGCTGACCAGGTATAAGTCCTCCATGATAATACACATCCGTTGCTGACCAGGTATAAGTCCTCCATGATAATACACATCTGTTGCTGACCAGGTATAAGTCCTCCATGATAATACCTGTTTGTTGCTGACCAGGTATAAGTCCTCCAGACTTTGATGGTCAGACTCTGGCTGTCCTGCGTGGCCGGTTGGTGCGGTACTTGATGAGATCCCGTGAGGTAAGGACTTTGCTAGTCATTGCATGTTCCACACTTTCCCTGGCCAGTCATTGCATGTCCCACACTTTCCCTGGGGAGTCATTGCATGTCCCACACTTTCCCTAACTAGTCACTGCATGTTCCACACTTTTCCTGGCTAGTCATTGCATGTCCCACACTTTCCCTAACTAGTCACTGCATGTCCCACTCTTTCCCTAACTAGTCACTGCATGTCCCACACTTTCCCTAACTAGTCACTGCATGTCCCACACTTTCCCTAACTAGTCACTGCATGTTCCACACTTTCCCTAACTAGTCACTGCATGTTCCACACTTTCCCTAACTAGTCACTGCATGTCCCACACTTTCCCTAACTAGTCACTGCATGTCCCACACTTTCCCTAACTAGTCACTGCATGTCCCACACTTTCCCTAACTAGTCACTGCATGTCCCACACTTTCCCTGGCTTTCCCCAGCTGGAACTAGTCACTGCATGTCCCACACTTTCCCTAACTAGTCACTGCCTGTCCCACACTTTCCCTGGCTTTCCCCAGCTAGAACTAGTCACTGCATGTCCCACACTTTCCCTAACTAGTCACTGCCTGTCCCACACTTTCCCTGGTTTTCCCCAGCTAGAACTAGTCACTGCATGTCCCACACTTTCCCTAACTAGTCACTGCCTGTCCCACACTTTCCCTGGCTTTCCCCAGCTAGAACTAGTCACTGCATGTCCCACACTTTCCCTAACTAGTCACTGCCTGTCCCACACTTTCCCTGGCTTTCCCTAGCTAGAACTAGTCACTGCATGTCCCACACTTTCCCTAACTAGTCACTGCCTGTCCCACACTTTCCCTGGCTTTCCCCAGCTAGAACTAGTCACTGCATGTCCCACACTTTCCCTAACTAGTCACTGCCTGTCCCACACTTTCCCTGGCTTTCCCCAGCTAGAACTAGTCACTGCATGTCCCACACTTTCCCTAACTAGTCACTGCCTGTCCCACACTTTCCCTGGCTTTCCCCAGCTAGAACTAGTCACTGCATGTCCCACACTTTCCCTAACTAGTCACTGCCTGTCCCACACTTTCCCTGGCTTTCCCCAGCTAGAACTAGTCACATCACCATCTCCTCCAGCTGTATGTTTCATCTTCCATCTCAGGTCTTCTGGCCAACACGCCTTCTTCCATCAAGCAACTTGCCCTACTGTCTCCAACAGCTTCTTCCAGAGAATCATTTGAATCTGCCCTCAAGACCATTTTTTTACCCCCTAAACACTGAATAGATGGCTGTATGACTTACCTGTTTATATGTGTGTGTGTGTGTGTGCGTGTGTGCGTGTGTGTGTGTCAGAAGTGATGAGAAATGTTGCACTGTACTTGTTCATATAATTAATAGGATTTTATTGCTGTTTTAATTCGTACACTTTTGTCAACCTTGTTGTTTTGCACTGTGAGCTTTGGGCTCACATTAGATGTAGGTATTTTATAAATATTCTGTTATGTTACATTACAGCTGAGGCATACATGCACAGACCGAAAAAAGAAAAAAGCCATGCAAGTTGCGTGCACAGATTTAAACTGCAGACTTACAGCTGAATAGATAGACAGGCAGAGTGCCTAATGCTAACTAAAGCCAATGTAGAATGGCCCAGGTCTCCCAAATATAAGGCTGTGCTAATGAGGTGCAGTGGAACCCCTCCTTAGTGACCCCCAGAGAGATGCAGCGTGGCATGTTTTGGTGGAGTTCTCCACAGGGAAAGGGAGAAGCAGCATGGCATGTTTTGGTGGAGTTCTCCACAGGGAAAGGGAGAAGCAGCATGGCATGTTTTGGTGGAGTTCTCCCGCAGAGTATATGGGCAGTAGCACCATGTCTTGTTTACAGTTTTGTCTGGGTGTGTGGAGTTCTCCACAGGGAAAGGGAGAAGCAGCATGGCAAGTTTTGGTGGAGTTCTGCTGCAGAGTATTACTAGCCGTTCTTGCTCTGCAGATTACGTTGGGTCGTGCCACACGAGAGCAGTCCATCGACGTCGATCTGTCCCTGGAAGGGCCTGCATGGAAAATCTCACGCCGCCAGGGAGTCATTAAGCTGCGGAACAACGGAGACTTCTTCATCGCCAACGAAGGAAAGAGACCCATCCACATTGACGGCAAACCTGTCCTGGCTGGGAACAAACAGAAGCTCTTTGATAATTCTGTTGTGGAGGTGGGTACACTCATACCCTGCTACCCTGTTGTAATTACCATCCCTGTAACAAAGCGGGGTACACTGGACCCACCATGTCCATCTACATCCACATCCACTAAGCCAGGATGCATGAACAGAGGTTCATGCATCCTGTCGTTGTCCAGAAGATACCTTCTGAACTGCTCAACCTTTTGTAACCAAACTTGGCACAGTGCTGCAGCTTTCTGTGGCGAAATGTTGTGTGATCAAAGCAGGTTGCTGTCTTGAAGGTCAAGGTCGCATTGAGGGCTTAACATGATCATTTCTATCGTGTAATTCTTCTCAACTATGATTTGTTTGCAACCAAATGAATTGTTTTTGCAACCAAACTTTAATAGCAGATCACCATAAGCCATATTGCCTGGTGAAAACATTGGATTGCTGTGTTCAGTGTCAAGGTCACAGCAAACATTCAAAATTCCAATTGTCTGGACAGTATCTTCTGAACTGATGAACATTTTGTAACCAGACTTGTGGTGACACATGGTTACCTTGTTTTAGTGTTATCCTGTTTCACCTGGTTACCCTGTGGTTCATCTTGCATTGTACTTTGTGCTGCTGCTGGTGACTGATCTTACATTGCTAATTTGTATTTTGTGCAGATCCCTTTCCAGCTGCAGTTCATCTTGCATTGTACAATTTGTGCATATCTCTTGCATTGTCCTTTGCAGATCTCTTGCCTGTGTTTCATCGTGCATTGCGCTTTGTGCTGTTGGCGGTGACTGATCTTGCATTGCCAATGTGTATTTTGTGCAGATCCAGTGCCAGCTGTTCATTTTGCATTGCACTGCTTTGTTCAAATCTGTTGGGCAGTTCATTTTGCATTGTACTGTGTGCAGATCTCTTGCCTGAGGTTTCCTGATCAACCAAATATCTCTTGCTGCCGTTCATTTTGCATTGCACTGCTTTGTTCAAATCTGTTGGGCAGTTCATTTTGCATTGTACTGTGTGCAGATCTCTTGCCTGAGGTTCATATTCCTGATCAACCAAATCTCTCTTGCTGCCGTTCATTTTGCATTGTACTGTGTGCAGATCGCTTGCCTGGGGTTCATATTCCAGGTCAACCAAATACCTCTTGCTGCAGTTCATCTTGCATTATACTGTGTGCAGATCTCTTGCCTGAGGTTCATCTTCTTGATCAACCAGGATCTCATCAACACAGTGCGTGAAGATGCTCTCAAGCAAGGAACAACAGCCTCTGCTTCATGATAATGCATGTCACTGTGTGTGTGTGTGTGTGTGTGTGTGTGTGTGTGTGTGTGTGTGTGTGTGTGTGTACATGTGTCAGAACATGTATGTTTGTGCAAGTATGTCAGTGTGTGTGTGTGTGTGTGAGAAAGAGAGAGAGCATGCACGCTAAAGAGAGAGATATGTGTTGCACTGACCAAGTTAAGCATGGGATTCAGAAGTTCATTTGTAACCATAATTCATCATTGTATGGTCCTTGATGTTTCTATGCAGTTTTTTATTTGACAATAAAGAAACAAAAGATTCTTGAATCAATCAGTGTTTATTATGATTGTTGCAACATAAACCGCCATAAAAAGTTACAGATTATCAATGTAAAGAGAAAGAAATGCACACACACACAAACACACAGTAAGGAGTAATCACCTTCATGTTCTAGCACATGATAAAATTGCCTAGTGTTGCTTGATATGAGAATGGGGGGGGGGGGGGGGGGGTAAAAAAATAGCATACATCACTACCTGACCGAAAATGATGATCAGATCTATCATGGGTTCTCGCAGTACAATAAACATAACCGGAAAAGCTATTGGCTGTGTGGATTTGAACTGTAAAACGCTAGTGGGTTGGGTTGGATAGGGGTTATGGGTAGGGAGGAAGAGCATGAGGTCTTCATGGTTTGGTATTTCAGTTTAGTAATTTGTCTCCAAAAAATGCGTATGGAAATCTGTGAAACCTTTTGCAGAAACCAAAGCACTTTTGTTTTCAAAGTTAGGAAAGGCAGCAAGTACTCCGTAAACACCTGTCCGCCACTGTATGCATCACACCCAATGAGACAGGCAATGCAACAACGGTTTAAAGCACACGCATTTCCTCAACCAAAAAGGCTACAATGCAGAAGTGGTAAATCATATCAGCAGTATATTTGAAACATTTCAATTCAAGTTGTTGAAAAAAAGACTAGAAATGATCTCATTTCATTACTAATGCCTTGCTGTCATTCTTTGGAACTTGCTGTAATCAGTTTGGGATGGTGGTGCATGGTCACCTTCATTTTCAGTTGCACTCATGCCATTACTAATGAAAACATTGACATACTTTGATGCGACTTGATTGCAGGAGGGTCCAAAGAAGTTAAACTAGCATGTTCATAAAAATGTAAAAGCAGTTTGAGTTAACACCCACCATTTACATGAACAGGGCAAGCATGAAGGCAAAGACAGAGCAGTCAGCTGATCAGACATGATAAGTGGAATTGACAGTCGTACACTTGCGTAGTAACTGCAAAGCTTTGTGGTTGTTGAGGATTTAGAACTTGACTCGCGCAGAAATCAACTGTTTAGTGTTATCTTCCCCTTTTGTGCCCACAAGTCTACTGTACAGTTTTGTCTGGGTGTATGGGCAGTAGCATCATGTCTTGTTTACAGTTTTGTCTGGGTGTATGGGCAGTAGCATGAAACTGGTGACCCCACAAGAGGAGGACAGATTGGGGGGGGGGGGGGGGGGGGGGTGGATGTCCACTCTGCTACCACCTTATTTTTAAAGCAACCAGCCTTCTTGGCACGTTTTGTCTGACAGCAAGAAGACCAAATAAAAGTCTAAATTTAAGGATTTTGTTTTCAAATGCCCTAACAGCAATTGTAGAAAACCAGTTTACACGACTGATGATCAGTGGGACTGGATGAACAAAATGCCATAAAGTGTTACAGTGGGCCTGAAGCCTATCACAGCCTCTGATAGTTCACCTCTTCCCTGAGCACACATTGCTTGCGCCCAGCATCAAAGGGCCCAAGGCATGAAACAGGTGAGCTGGCACCATTGGTGATCTGTACAGCCAATCCCACTTGTCATCACTCAAGAAACTTCATTGCGTGTTTGTCTTAATGCTGCATAAGATTTAAAGGGGATGTTCAGAACAAAATCCTCCGTTTCATGTTCTTACTTATCTCCCTAAGTCTTGGATTAGAAGGGTTTTCTGAGTTTTGTTTTTGTTTTGTTTTTAAGATCATACCCTCATTATGCAGTCTTGGAACTTAAAGGAGACCTTAAGTGAAGGTGCAAGCTGGCCTGAAAACACAGGAAATACAAATATTTCCAGCTGCAGGTTTCCCATAGTTATTGTCACTATGACTATACAACAGAAGTACATTTTTACGACTACAACAGAAGTACTTTTTTCTACTTCAAGTCTGAGCTCCCCAAGGCAAAGCCATGTTGGTTCGCTCTACCAATGATGAGCAGAAAAAGGTTGACTCATGATGTCATGTACACGTCTGCCACTCATGCCTTGCTCATAATGTCAGACTAAAAATGGCAGTGCTCATCATGTTATGACCATGCATTTGCAACTTTGAAATGTCTGAGAAACTGGAGCTGGGAGTTGTTTTTGTTTGTTTTTATTTAAAACTCCATTGCTGTTGACAGGGCTGTAATGCTCATTTGCTTGTGGTCCCCTTTAACGTTCACTGACAGCACTTCCTGTGGATGTCAGTATTTCACAATTCGCAGGCAGACATTGTCCCTCCTTTTGTCACACTGGGCGACATGCTTAGTACTGCATATATATCAACTTGGTGACATGAAACAGGTGGATAAAACTTTACTGAACAAAATGACGAAAAAAACTTGGCCAGGAATAAGTTCACAGAATTTGTACTCTGACATCTGTGCAAACAATTTTTCATTGAGTTGACACATAGGCAAATGGCTGTTTGTTAAATAAACATTTGGTCATTACGATTAACAGTGAAGCAGTTTGTGACAAAGTGGTCATTGAACAACTTGTATGCATTGAATATCAAATATACTTGTCATGTATTATTGTCAAACTAGCTTTTTTGCTTTTTGACTGACATTTAGTAAAACAGTTATATACTGAATAACATTTTGTCAAATTATCAGACCCAGCTGTCTAAAGGTGGACACTGCTGAACAGTTTGAAGCTGTCAAATTGTAAACTTTGGAAAAGTATCTCACAACATACTCATGTGGTTCTAAATAAACATTTTACACTCTTTCTGAAATTTACAGTAGGCAAGAAGTGATAGCCAAAGAAGCGGCCAGTCTTGTCTGTAAGTCTTACCTGAAATATAATTTATTTAAATTGGAGCATATTTGACATCATTTAGGTTGTGCTGACACACAGTCATTTGACAAAATAGTTGTCCAGCCAATTTATCTTTTAAGAACTGTTGACAATTTGTTGACTGACCTTATGATGAATCTTTTTTTTTTTTTTTTTGTATCTTTTTCACAAATCACCTTAAGCAGTTAATGACAACCCTGTTCATTCAGTAAAACAGGTTTTTGATGAAGTATCATCTAAAGATGAATGGCTGGTTCGAGAAACGGATAGACAAATAATGATAGAAAGTTTCAGTTCCAGCAACAAAATCTTCCCAAATGCAACAGTTGTCATTTTGACTAGGACATACAAATGACACAAAATCTAATGAAACTAACTACGTTTTGTTTGATTAAAACTGATGCTGTACAGTGGCTAGGTGGTACAGAAATCATACATTTGAATCCGTTTTGCTGCAGATTATTGTGTTGATCGGCAGCCGTCAAGTTGAGGGAGAAAAGTGAAACAGTCTGTACAGATATTGCACGTAGCTGACTAGCTGGTTCACACTACGATGGCTTATTTCGCATTTTGCTAAAATTATGCTAGGTGGATACACACAGAAAGCTTAACTGAATCAGAAAACAGAGAATGTTACAGTGAGGAAAAACATTCGTAACAGGTAAAAGAGTAGGCATCAAAATATCTGACAGTCATTTTCACACACGCGTTGCAGGTTCTATTGTGTGTGAAACACCACGATGAGTTATCAAATATTACAAACCAAAATGATACACAATGTAGAGGGATGTGATAACTTGCTGAAAGGCTTTAAAGAATACAAGATGTAACTGGCAAATAAACCTGCATGCAAATGTAGCTTGAAAGAAGCAAAAACAGTTGCATGTCCTTCAAAAGTCAGCAACTGATTTTTTCAACCAAACCCTGTACAAACTAGCTCAGATTCTTTCTCCATCTGCATTTTGTGTGTTTTGCGCCAAACATTCATACAATACCTGTTGCGACATTCAAAAACTTTCACTTGGATGTCATTTTCACATTCTTCATCTACCCAACGAGGCAAGCAAAAGGAAATACTGTTCGACTTCCATAAAAAGGGCATTAAAAACACCTTCATACAAAACATATTTGTACAAGCATTTGAACTAGAAATACATATCTGGCATGCAACTGAACAGATCACATTTGGTGTATTCTGGGACGAAACGCAGCAATTGGTACAAGGCATTGAAAACAGGGACGCAAGCAAATAAAAGCAATGCAACTTTGAAGGACAGTTTATAGCAAATCAATTGAACCCGTTTCCTTACAGTTGGATGAAAATCGTCGTCAGGATTCCCATGACTAATACCATGAACATGTCACCAGAAAAACCTGGGTATATGCACATGTACATACATACAGACAGACATACGTTGCAATGAAATCCGAACAGTGGTAGGTAAACCTGATTATAACACTTGCAGAGGGCATAAGCATTTTAACTGTTACTATTGGGGACCCTCTTATAACACAGTCTGAATGGTGAAGTGAATGATTCCCATGGGAAGCTGGTGGTACACAGGTAGCTGGACTACCTCATCAGCTGTCTGGTGGTAGATGTAGGGGTGAAACATCATACTGAAGTTTACATGTAAAGTGAAATTAAGCCATACTGACTCATCAGTACGTTTGTTCAACTGTGTATACTGGTTCGTTTAACAACAACAGATTTGTTTAGCACACAGTGAGAAATAAACAATGTTAGTAAAAGACATGAGTGCCTCACGGAGACACGGTCCTGTTATGTACATAACATAGTGTAGTAAAGCATGATCTCCCGTGCCTTTGTCCATTCTGGCTGACGGGTTGATCACAGATGTCATCTGTGGTCATGTGAAAGTTGTCACGGCAACGCTTTCAGCAGGTAGGTGTCACTCTGCACACAATAAACATGCACTGGTTGGCAGAGTGTTGCTTTTTGATTGATTGATGATGGCTTTACGTCCACAGAAACTGTAGACTTATTGGGGACAGGAGGCCAGGACAACCACCTCAACTTTCACACAGCTCCTGAGCTCTGGAAACATGCATCCACAAACTGCTGACCAAATCTTGAATTTCATGTTAAAAAAACATCAATGTTATACTTGAATCAAAAATGGTCAGTAACCATGCAATCCAGCAATCTAGTCAATGGTATACTTTAATCAAAAACCTGTCAGTAACCATGCAATCCAGCAATCTAGTCAATGGTATACTTTAATCAAAAACTGTCAGTAACCATGAAATCCAGCAATCTAGTCAATGGTATACTTTAATCAAAAACCTGTTAGGAACCATGAAATCCAGCAATCTAGTCAATGGCATACTTGAATCAAAAATGGTCAGTAACCATGAAATCCAGCAGTTTTGTGATATGCATGGTCACATCCTGACAGAACTTTCAGTTCTTTTTCCTCACAGTTCTGCAGCTGGATCTTGCCAAACTCTTTCTAATTGGAAACTGTGCTCATGACCCCCACGTAGCTGATCCATTGGACTTCAGTTTCTCTATTTCCCCAAATTCCCTCACAAAACATAGCTGTACTTGAAGAGATTAACAGTAAAACAGATTGGATCTGTTCTGCTGACACTGGAGATGCTTGGGCATCATAGCTATGCTATGGTTTGAACCTTTAACTGCAACTTCCCAGGCTCAAACCTACTTGTAAAACAGAATAATTAATCTCTTTCCTCTTTACGGTGTTTGTACACAAGAGGAAAAGTTGAATATTCAAAACACAAACTTCAAAACAAAAATCATTTCATCTTGGAAAAGGTGCCCACGACCACTGGTGAGGACACATGCACACACACACAGAGTCACACACATGCGCGCGCACACACACACACACACACACACATACACACACCCGTGGTCGTGGGCACCTTTTGTGGCCTGGAGTCAACTGTAAACCAAAGTGGTTTATTGTCTGTTGATGCTGTGACCTACCTGGTGCTTTCTGCGTTCCACAAAATCAGCGAGGCGTGCAGTGGCAATGGGTTTGGGTCGGAGGGCAGAGCTGCGAGGTGTGCAGGCTTTCTTGATCCACTGTCTGTGCACATCTGGGCTGTTGGACGCTTGCTGTGGACCACACACACACGCACACACACACAGAGTCACACACATGCGCGCGCACACACACACACACACACATACACACACACACACACACACACAGTCACATACACACACAGTCACACACACACATACACATGCACACAGAAATAATCAATAGGATGGTAAGCAATGGGCGGTTTCATTTCTGCTTTGGCTGTTGGTAAAATGGCAACTAGTTACAAGAGACGATCTGCTCTCACAAGAGACTGCCATTAATACTGTGATAAATTACACACCCAGTCATCCCCAGTTGCTGTCGTTGCTAATGCCATAAAAAACATAAAATAAAACCTAGCAACTAGCACACATTTCCACACAGTATCAATCATAGACATTCCACATTTGTTTGATTTTGTGTGTGTATGTGTGCATGTGTGTGTGTGTGTGTGTGTGTGTGTGTGTGTGTGTGTGTGTGTGTGTGTGTGTGTGCATGTGTGTGTGCATGTTTGTGTGTGTGCATGTTGTGTGTGTGTGTGTGTGTGTGTGTGTGTGTGTGTGTGTGTGTGTGTGTGTGTGTGTGTGTGTGTGTGTATGTGTGTGTGTGTGTGTGTGTGTATGAGTGTGTGTGTGTATGTGTGTGTGTGTGTGTGTATGTGTGTGTGTATGTGTGTATGTGTGTGTGTGTGTGTGTGTGTGTGTGTGTGTGTGTGTGTGTGTGTGTGTGTGTGTGTGTGTGTGTGACAATATGTTTCCGCTGTTCTCATTTCACATTGTGTACTCACTGCAAGTCTTCCACCAACATGGACCTGACAAGGTCCTTGGCGTCGGAGGAGATGCCAGCAAAGTATTCGTCAGGGAAACAGAAGTCGTTGCGCACGATGTTGGAGCATGTCTCCTCTTGACTCTCATCCAGGAATGGGGACACTCCGCTCAGCAGAACGTACATCACAGTGCCCAGACTCCTGCAAGCAGAACTCGATAATGAACTGGAGTGGCTGCCAGACTGCAACAAGGAGCCAGCCATAGTGATTGTTTTCAGTAAACACTGTCACCATGTATGATAATAATAATAGTAGGAAACTTATACAGCGCTATCAGAAACTCAAAGCGCTTTACTTTTGAACTTAAAAAAAAAAAAACAATGCGCAAATATACGTGCATAAAGCCAATAAAGAGCGCACGTGCACCAGCTCACACACATGGCTGAGAAAGACACGGGGGGGGGGGGGGACTAATTTGAAGGCAAGGGCTGTGATTAAAGAGCAAGACCAAGAGAGAGAGTTCCAGATTTGTGCAGCAGAAAAGCCATGAATGAGTTTCAATGCATGTTCACTTTGTCTGCCACTGTTGTGTTGACTTTTGTGTGTTTCAAGTACTGAAAGTGAAACAGAGACAGCAGAGACTGGGCTTTCACACCCCCACACCCATTCACACAGTCATTGTGATCGTTTTCAGTGAACACTGTCAGTGTGTATGGAAAGAACTCAGTGCATGTTCACTGAATGTGGCCACTGTTGTGTTGACTTCTGTGGTTTCAAGTACCGAAGCAGAGACAGCAGAAACAGCTTTCTTACACACCCGCACCCTTGCACACACGCACACTCACAACAGATCCACACATGCACACTACTGCAGTTCTGTTTTCAGCACTGCATGTGTGAATACCTCTTCAAACGCAGCAGCAAATGCACACATAGATGCAGACAGAAACTAAAGTCCAGAGCTAACTGAGAAAAATGATGCATGCCCCAGTATGAAACTAACACCAAACAACGATCATTTAGAGTATGAAGTAGCGATGTGAACTGACCAGATGTCGGTGAGCAGGCCGACAGGGGTGCCAGAAATGACCTCTGGTGACATGAACTCAGGGTTTCCCACCATGGGGTGGATGTAGTAGTTGTTGTAGATGTGGCGCGCATCCCCAAAGTCCACCAGCTTGACACTCATCATGCCTGCCCCAACCTCCACCAGCAGATTCTCCGGCTGCCACAGATAAGTCAGGTGCAGGGTTATGAACACTGGGCACACAGTGTCACCTCTGACAACAGATAAGTTAGGTGCAGGGTTATGAACACTGGGCACACAGTGTCACCTCTGACAACAGATAAGTTAGGTGCAGGGTTATGAACATTGGGCACACAGTGTCACCTCTGACAACAGATAAGTTGGGCAAAGGGTTATAAACATTGGGCACACAGTGTCACCTCTGACAACAGACAAGTTAGCACAGCATTATGAACATTGGGCACACAGTGTCACCACTGACAACAGACAAGTTAGGTGCAGGGTTATGAACATTGGGCACACAGTGTCACCTCTGACAACAGACAAGTTAGGTGCAGGGTTATGAACATTGGGCACACAGTGTCACCTCTGACAACAGATAAGTTAGCACAGCATTATGAACATTGGGCACACAGTGTCACCTCTGACAACAGATAAGCTGGGCAAAGGGTTATAAACATTGGGCACACAGTGTCACCTCTGACAACATGCCGACCACATTGTTTCTGAACCTACTCAAAATTAAACAGTTGAAAAACACACAGATACCACCTGAAAATTTGCCCTCCTCTCATTTCTTTTGTTTTTCCTTTTTTCCTCTCTATTTTTGGGTGGTCTCTAATGTGGGCTTGCACTGTATGTTTTAACTACATAAGTGTTGTTAACATGTTTCAACTACATTAGTGCTGCTAACAGTTTTTCAGATAACTACATGATACATTCCACCCCATCTCTCTGCTGACAGTTTCTCTATCGCATACCTTACACCTCATGTACTTTGCAATAATTTTAAAAGCAGTCTCTGACTTATATACTACTTTTCTACCAAAACAGTGTGAAATCAACAAAGGGAGTTAATCAGGGGTTGAAAAACATCATAGGAACACTAATAACTCCCTTTGTTTGTTGATTTTCTGTAAGTGCTCAAGGCCAGGCCTCATTCTGTTTCATTGTAAAACAACTTAGACAACTCACAATTCAAAATAATCTGGGTCATTATTATCTCATTTTTCATTGTTTAGCTGTTTAGCTGTTATTTGAAGGTTGTTTACTACCTGGAAAAACAAGCTGTTTAACTGTTGTGTGTTGTTTTGTAGCTTGAAAAAGGGGTTTACCCCCCAAAAATTGCATGTTGTTTTGTCATAATTAATAGCATTATTTTTAACCTTTCATGTGTGTGGACATAGATCAGGAGCTGTGTGAGAGTCGAGGTGGCTGTCCTGGGCTGTCCATCCTAACTAGCCTTCTGGTTTCCGTGGACGTAAAGCTATACTGAACCATGCTTCAGCATTCTGGTTTCCGTGGACGTAAAGCTATACTGAACCATGCTTCAGCATTGGTCTCAGCTTGTCCCTAATATGTCAAATGACATCTGAGGATATTAAGCATCATTTCATCATCATCATCATCATCATCATCATCATCTTTCATGTGCTTGGATCTCCACCACTGGGCTTCTAAAACAGCAAGCCATGTCAAACAGGCTCCACCCCTCTACTCCACAACTCACACACAGACGGCCCAGAACCCAGAGCACAAATACAGTGGACCCACCTTGACATCAAGATGGGCGATGCGACAGTTGTGCAGGTACTGCATGACGTCCAGGGTCTGCTTGATGTACTCCGCCGCCAGAAGCTCATCAAAGTGCTGCCGGGAGCAGATGTACTCGAACAGCCGGCCTTGGGGGATGCTGCGACAGTACACCCAGTCCCGACATAAACAGCAGCATCAACGAGAATGATTAAAGTCGTGACATAACAACGGACTGCTGCCTGGGTTGTGCCACACCCTTTGTGCATTGTTCACAAGACTATCAGCTCCCCAGTGGTGCAGTACCCACCATCAGCTCCCCAGTGGTGCAGTACCCACCATCAGCTCCCCAGTGGTGCAGTACCCACCATCAGCTCCCCAGTGGTGCAGTACCCACCATCAGCTCCCCAGTGGTGCAGTACCCACCATCAGCTCCCCAGTGGTGCAGTACCCACCATCAGCTCCCCAGTGGTGCAGTACCCACCATCAGCTCCCCAGTGGTGCAGTACCCACCATCAGCTCCCCAGTGGTGCAGTACCCACCATCAGCTCCCCAGTGGTGCAGTACCCACCATCAGTACCCAGTGGTGCAGTACCCACCATCAGCTCCCCAGTGGTGCAGTACCCATTATCAGTACCCAGTGGTGCAGTACCCACTATCAGTACCCAAATTCATGCTGAACACAAAGGAATGCAAACTTCAAACAAGGTGGAGTTTGTTAGGGAAAAACATAATAACGGATTATTTATGGCGCCCATCTTGTAAGAGCCTGGAACACTTACACAGACATAAGGATATGATCACACACACACACACACACACACACACACACACACACACACACACACACACACACACACACACACACACTCACACACACACACACACACACACACACACTCACACACACACACACACACACACACTCACACACACACACTCACACACACACACACACACACACACACACACACACACACTCACACACACACACACACACACACACACACACACACACACACACACACACACACACACACTCACACACATTCACACTCACACAGTCACACATTCACACACACAGAGAAAAAAATGAATGAAAGAAAGAAATGGATTCAAAGACCATGTAAATTTTGCCGCGACAATCACCTCAGGATTCAGAGGAGATGAAATAGAAAATCTCAGTATAGAGTAGCTTGACACAAGTGCATACTTTTGACTCTGACTTCCAAGTGTATTTTCAGTTCAAACTTTACAGTATTGTTTTGTTTACAAAAATCCAAAACAAATCATTGCAGTGCATCAGAAAACTATCCACTCAGACTCTCACCTCTTTGACCTTGCACAGGATTCTCAATTCCTAAAACGCAAAGCCAGGCATGAGATTGCTACGGCACCATGCAGTCTTCCAATCCACCTACAATTCTTCCTGGCATCCCACCACCATAGGACTTGCAGAAGCATCTCATGCATTTAGAATTCACT
The DNA here is from genome assembly GCA_963584105.1 of Alviniconcha strummeri. Taxonomy (NCBI): domain Eukaryota; kingdom Metazoa; phylum Mollusca; class Gastropoda; family Provannidae; genus Alviniconcha; species Alviniconcha strummeri. The sequence continues at coordinate 16,615,847 of OY757541.1, read as the reverse complement.
CCCACAAGACCTTAGACACCGCTCAACCTTATCATCTTTTAAAGCCAAACTGAAAACTTTCCTCTTCTCACAGTATTTTCATCCCAGCTAATATCAGTGCCCAGTTTCTGCTACAGTTATTGTGTGCATGTATATGTGTAGGTGTGTGTGTGTGTGTGTGTGTGTGTATGTGTGTGTGTGTAGTGCGTGTGTTTGTTTTTCCGTATAATACTTTATGTAAATTGTTTTGGTAGGATTGTGTCTAGAATATCGTATTTATGTTAATATGTACCATGTGAGTGCACAGGGCACTGATGATCACATGATAAATGTACATTATTGTCATTATTGTTATTATGCCTAGAAGCTTTCAAGGAACAGCAGAACCCCTAGAATAAGTCCTCATTCAAAACTCTAGCAGTGGCAGTTTGAAAAGAAGGGTAGGTCCCTGCTGGGACACCGGATGGGAAAGGTTTCAGACAAAAGGTGTTCTGGAAAAAAGGACCGTGATCTTGAAAAAATGACCAGTCTCTCATCAGGGTGGTCTTTAACCACCATCCTTCATCACTTGCTTGGGGGGCAGTGACTCACAGCTGCATGATGATGATGTTGGCGTTGGCCGTCTCGTACAAGTCATAGACCTGCACCAGGTGTGGGTGCTGCAAGCTCTGAAGTGTGTTGAACTCGATCTCAACCGCCTCTCGTCTGACCATGCGCCGTGCAATCAGCTTGGCTGCCAGCTCCTGCCCCGAGCACTTCTGTATACACCTCCGCACAATGCCAAACCGACCCCTGTGAACAGTGGAGTCATTTCAGTTCAACAAACGAAGGGTGGTGCTATAAGTAACTTGATGTCTTACCCCCAGTCAACCAGTACAGTTATGTCAGGGTGGACAAACTAAGGGAGTTAACTAGTGCATGGAAGACATCAAGTAAACAAACGACAAAGACCTGAATCGTCTGCAGATAACTCTCACCTGGCATGCAAGTAAATACAAGGTGCATGAACTCCAACAATGGTGCAGCCTCATTTCAGTCACGTTTCTCTTCAGTCCCAATGCTTGTGTACAATGATGCATGCTACTGGAATAACTCAGGGAAGTTGCGTTACTTCTGTCAGATGGGCAATATACCGACTGTAGTCAACAGCACTCACCTGACTTCACACATATGGGGCACAACAACACAAACCTGAATCACCTCCAATCACAACAACACAAACCTGAATCACCTCCAATCACAACAACACAAACCTGAATCACCTCCAATCACAACAACACAAACCTGAATCACCTCCAAATACAACAACACAAACCTGAATCACCTCCAATCACAACAACACAAATCTGAATCACCTCCAAACACAACCACCTGACATGTAAGTAACAGGAGCAAAATAAACTCCTCCTGGGTCACATCTTCAAAGGAGCAAAATAAATTACTCCTGGGTCACATCATCAAAGGAGCAAAATAAACTCCTCCAGGGTCACATCGTCAAAGGAGCAAAATAAACTCCTCCTGGGTCACATCTTCAAAGGAGCAAAATAAACTCCTCCTAGGTCACATCTTCAAAGGAGCAAAATAAACTCCTCCTGGGTCACATCTTCAAAGGAGCAAAACAAACTCCTCCTGGGTCACATCGTCAAAGGAGCAAAACAAACTCCTCCAGAGTCACATCGTCAAAGGAGCAAAATAAACTCCTCCTGGGTCACATCTTCAAAGGAGCAAAATAAACTCCTCCTGGGTCACATCGTCAAAGGAGCAAAATAAACTCCTCCTGGGTCACATCGTCAAAGGAGCAAAATAAACTCTCTCCTGGGTCACATCGTCAAAGGAGCAAAATAAACTCCTCCTGGGTCACATCGTCAAAGGAGCAAAATAAACTCCTCCAGAGTCACATCATCAAAGGAGCAAAATAAACTCCTCCTGGGTCACATCTTCAAAGGAGCAAAATAAACTCTTCCTGGGTCACATCTTTGATCTTCACAATGATGAATTCAGGCATAAAAATCATCATGTCTGTGATTTACTGGCTGTCTAAACTACTCAGTCTGTAAGAAGCGTTCCTAATGCAAAGATGAGTGCTAATGCCCGACTCACTTCCCAATCTCTCCAGCATCAGTGAAGTCGTTGTCGTACGTTGTTTTCCACATCACACACGGTGCATCTTCACGCTCACTCAGTTCTGGAAGAAAAGAAAAAAGATTTTAAAAAATCACTCATATTGATCTTGCTCTCACTCACCAAACTCACTGGGGGAGGAGGGATCATGATGAGAATACAAGGAGCAATATGGGGCATACAGGACCTTCTGACTCACCAAACTCACTGGGGGAGGAGGGATCATGATGAGTATACAAGGAGCAATATGGGGCATACAGGACCTTCTGACTCACCAAACTCACTGGGGGAGGAGGGATCATGATGAGTATACAACGAGCAATATGGGACATACAGGACCTTCTGACTCACCAAACTCACTGGGGGAGGAGGGATCAGGATTGGAGGGGGAATAGGTGACAACAGGAGAGAAGGAATCTTTCAACTCACCAAACTCACTGGGGAAGGAGGCATCGGGATCAGCATTCAGGCAGCAATATGGGGCATACAGGACCTTCTAACTCACCAAACTCACTGGGGTAGGAGGGATCAGGATTGGAGGGGGTTGGGAGGAATGGGGGAGCAACAGGAGAGAAGGAATCTTTCAACTCACCAAACTCACTGGGGGAGGAGGGATCAGGACTGGGGGAACAGCATGCGAGAAGGAAGCTTTCAACTCACCAAACTCACTGGGGAGGAGGGATCAGAACTGGAGGGGGAATGGGGGAACAACAGGAGTGAAGGAATCTTTCAACTCACCAAACTCACTGGGGATGGCCACATAGACTGAGGGGGAGGAAGGTTCACTGATGCCAATGGCATTGTTGGCACTGACGCGGAACTGGTAGGTGAGGCCTGGTTCCAAGTCACCAATCACCTGTGATGTGTTGGGAACGTAGGGGATGGCCAGGTGCCACAAGTCAGAACCTGGGAACAAGTGAAAAGGTGACAATCTAAACGACAGTCTAAAAGACAAAATGGCCCCAGATCTAACACGCATGCTGCACAACTGCAACTGGGAGACCAGTAATGCAACATCCAAGCACTCTGGCTCTCAGAATTTTCACCATCTTCTTATACAGTACCTTTTGTTGCTGTTGTTCACACTGAGCACAGACTGACAGAATCTTTAACCAAGCAAAGGAGGTCACAAACTGATGAGCAAAGAAGAGATAAATTATACATGAAATATCACACAGGTATTGTCAGAGTCGTGTGAAGTCCAAGTACAATGCCATCAGAGTAATTCTTTCATTTCTTTACAATGTTTCTGAAAATCTGACATGTGACAAAAAATAAAATAAACAAGACACAAGTACTATGGAGTGTGACAGTTGGCACAAACCCAGAAAATGCAGTCTGAAAGTCTGGATCCAGTAAGTCATGCCAACATTCTTCCAAGCAGTGGACAGGAAAACAACATCGCTCAACAACAAAAAGATCAGTTATGCTGCTTCTTCATCTCATTGTTCACCATTTAACTGTTGTTTAAGTGTTGTTATGTGGCCTTGACAAAGAGGATTAGCCCCCAAATTTGCAGACTGTGTTTTTGTCTTAATAAATGGCATTATGTTGAAGCTTTCATGTGTTTGGATCTTGTTTTAGAAAGCTAGCAGTCACACTTGTTTCAGATGATTTTTTTATATTTTTTATATAATCTGCCTTTGTCTTGCAATCTGAGAAGAAGACTCTCCCCCCCCCCCCCCCCCCCATCCCCCTCCCCCCACCCACCCCCGAAAAAACAAACAAACAAAAAACAAACAACCAAACCCTCCCCCCAAAAAAACACACCAAGGTAAACATTTAGTTTTTTGCAAAGTTTCAGTCAGACAGTCTATAGCTCTACAACAGGATGGGTGAAGTGACTGACCAGCTTCTCTGAACTCTATGGTGTAGCCCTGGATCTGACCGCTCTGCATCTGGGGAGGGGGAGACCACTCCAGGTGTACCGCTGTCCCCACCTGGTTCCGTATTGTTGGCTTGCTTGGGTGACCTGGTCGATCTGGGTAGATACAGTGGAAATGTCATGAAAAATTATAGATCTTTTTTTCTTTTTCTTTAAAAAATATATTAAAAAATGGCTGAATTTGTTTTTCATCAATAAAACATATTTCTATATTTATGCATTTCTCAGCACTTTGTGGCTTGAGCAAATGATCATTAATCAGTCTACAAGATCATTTTTTAAACTGACTTTTCCTTTAACATTTACACCCTGCTTCCCCTAACATCAGCCACACACACACACACACACACACACACACACACACACACACACACACACACACACACACACACAAACAAACAAAAACACAAAGACACTTATACACCTACAAACACACCTACACACCTACACACACACACACACACACACACTCACTCACTCACTCACACACACACACACACACACACACACACACACACACACACACACACACACACACACACACACAACCACTTGTATACAAGCACACAGCACTAGCTGTCACTGTCTGTTACCAACAACACTAAGCGAAATGTGAATGATGATGAAGCCTATGTCAGTGCCAAGGCCACTGTCTCTGTCTAGGTTACAGTCATCTACAGTGTCAAGCACAGGCGATAACAGTGTCTAGGTCACCATCACCATCAAGGTCACTCTCACCAGGGTACCAACCTAAGACCGTGAGTGTCAAGCACAAGCAATACCAGTGCCTAGACCACCGTCACCATCTAGGTCACTGTCATCTACCTGGGTACCGACCTAAGACCATAAATGTCAAGCACAGGCGATAACAGTGCCTAGGTCACCGTCACCATCTAGGTCACCGTCACCTACATCGGTTCCGACCTAAGACCACGAGTGTTAAGCACAGGAAAAACCAGTGCCTAGGTCACCATCACCGTTGAGGTCACTGTCACCAGGGGACCTACCTAAGACTGTGAGTGAAGCACGAGTGATGACGGTGCCGAGCTCACTGGTGGCCACACAGGCGTATTCTCCGCAGTCTGCCAAAGACACCTGGGACAGCTGCAGGACAAAGGCAGAGATGCTGGTATGAGTGACAGTATGCAAAATACAGTAGGCAGGTCTTTGCCAATGCTACCCCTTGTTCTGCTACAAAAACTGGCTTGGCGTGGCTAGGCCCTTGTCTGAGGTATAGTTCCTGCACAGACTTCAATCATTAAGACCCCCCTCCTCCCCCCCCACTAAACCCCATTATAAATCTTCACAAGTCTCTGGACATGAAAGCTATAGGAACTTTGTATTGCAGGGTAGCCACAGCAAGATACAGGCAAGGTAACCACATTATATAAACATCAAACATGAAATACTGTATGCTACGATTACAACAACACGGTCAAATCTAATCTAACCGAAGTTGTGTCTTAAGTGGGTGTGCAACCTGAACACACACACACTGTGTGGCCTGTTCACATGCTGTTCATGAACACTTCATGTGCTACACAACACTGCTCAGACATAGCCCTGCATTCTCTGTTTAGAACAGGCTGACGAGCTTTCTGATTAGCCAGCTGCATCACCTCATTTTTTTTTATGCACCTGACTTGCTGGGTTATCAGGCAACATTTTGTTTCGAGTCAGAGAGTTTGCTCATTTTGTCAAGTCATTTTTTATGATACGTACTTCATTGATGTCTATGAAAGGCCCACTCATTTCTGTAGAATTCTGTGGATCTTATCTGCAGCAATATATCAGGCAGCCAAGTTATCAGCATTCATATTGCCGATGCAAAGTGTGAAAATTCCCCGTTCATTTAGCACATGACATTCAGTTGTCCTTGGTCACATCATTAATCTGACATGGCATCAAAGTTGAGAATCAAAGCTGTTCATAATTAAGAAGCAGCCCTGTTTGTACACGCTGCGCCTCCTTGAACACATGCTCAAAGAGAACATGAAACTAAGACACAGCTTTCATCTGCCAAAATGTAACTTGGTCCTTTTTAACCTAACCTGACATTACAAATCCTAACCTATCCCAACCTAACCTGTAACAAGCTGCAGTCTAACCTAACCAACCCAGCAGAGCCCAGACCCATCAACCATAACCTTACCTGACCTGACAAAAACCTTATTCCTTTCTAACCTAACCTGACACACCAGTCCTAACCTAACCCCACCAAATCTAACCTATCAAAACCAAATCTAACTTAACCAACCCCACATAGCCTAAACCCATCTGCCCTAACCCAACTTAACCCAGCTAACCTATCCACCCCTACCCACTGCCCACCTGCAGTGTGGCCACCCCTTCCTCATTGTAGAGAAGCATGGCGTGGGGGCCCGGCGTGATGGGGCTGGAGTCCTGGTAGCGCCAGCTGATGGTGGGTCGAGGCCGACCGCAGATGCGACAGGTGAAGGTCACCGTGTCCCCGGCCTGCACGATGAGGCTGGTCAGAGGTTGCTGAACGATGGGCGGAACCTCAAACCCCGGGTCACCAGCAATCTGCAATCAGTCAACCAACCAATCAATCAATCACTGACCTGTGAGACTTACACCCTGGGTCAGTGGCAGTCTGCCCCATTATTCACCCAACGAAGCAGAGATACTGCAGCGCAGTTAAGTGTGGCAAACAATTTTTAATTTTTAAATATGTACAGAAGTTATCAACAGGACTTGGGCTGGACATACAAAAAGGTTTCATCTCTTTGACTTGCACCGAAGTTGAGCAACACTGCATGAAAAATTCAGCTCCAAGAGTTACCCTGAACAGAATATTCAGCTCCAAAGTTACTCTACCAGTCAAGTTTCCTGAGCAGAGATGTAAAGCTGCTATTTCTTTGAAGCAACAGTTAAAAGTCTGATCTGTGCTTGAGCCATACATATAGAACTGCCCATGTGGACTTTTGCTCACACTGTTGGGCTTACTACAGTGTTATGAAGACAATGAAGAGGAACTGCCTGGGAAAAAGAACCACTACAGAGGTGTGTGGACTGCATGTGTCTGCATAATTATTTATCATCAGTCCAGAAAATCACAAGTGTGTGGTCTGACCTTGCGTGGCTTGATGTCACGGCCGAGTGACTTTGATCGTCGTTCCAGACTGTTGGCTCCCTCTTCACGCCCCCGGAAGTTGGGTTTCTTCAGCTTGAACATCTGCCATGTCTTCCTGCAATGATACAACACATTGCAAGTAAGTAAATATCAGGGTGCCAACACATAGCAATGTTCATAGCAACATTAAGATCAATACCTCACAGCCAATTAAAATAATCACTAGCGATAGCTGACACTGCATAAAAATGAAGCAACTGTAACAATAAGAATGCAGGCCACAACTTATTTAACAACTATCAATTTTAATACACTTCCTCAATAAAAAGGAAACTAATTCAGAGCTCACGAGCTGTGTGAAGAGGGAGGTGGGCCTGGGCTCTCTCATTCCCTATCCCATTCTTCCCCCGTCCCTAATAAGCCTTACGGTTTCTGGGGAGGTACAGCACCATGAAAGAAGGAAACTAGCTGCTCACATTGCCAGCTTTTACTGAAAGAAATATAAGGTATGTGCTTCCTAACCCTGACATCATAACAACTAGTAGGCAGGAAACCAACAGATTGTCATTTTTTATATCAGTAGTTGTTGATATAAAAATGTGTCAATCCAATAAGCCCCCTACAGTCACTCAGTATGATGGAGCCAACACACTACACCCCCCCAAAACCACACACACACACACACACACACACACACACACACACACACACACACACACACACAACAACAACAACAACAAAGAACAAGAAAAAAAAAAACACAAAAAACACACACACACACCACTTTTACAATCTCCCCTGCTTCCATTCCACAGATCCTGTGGAGGCCCCACCTCCCTGAAGTTCTCAGCCAATCGCTCCCACTTACTTCAGGCTGCCGTCGATGTCCTTGGGCCCGATGACGTGCGCCGGCAGCCAGCCCTCGGCGGCCGGTGAGCTCTCATTGGCTGGCCTGTGCACGAGGAACATGCCGTGGGGCGTGGTGGTGAGGACCTGCACCACCTCCCCTTTGTGCACCGTCACCTCGTCCTCCCGAACCGCCACGTAGTCGCACAGCACGCGCCCCGCGGTCAGCACGCCCTCCCCGCCCGACGCTGCCGCCGCCCCAACCTGCCGGGACAGGAATGTACGCGTTTGTTTGATTGACACTGGGGGGGGTGATGGTGGCCTGGGGAGGGACGGGGGAGGAGGGGTGGCTGTTTGGGAGTGGGTGGGGTGGGGTGGGGTGGGGGGGGACGAAAGTGTTACCAATCATTCTTTGCCAGCGTTTGTTGTTGTTGTTTGTTTTTTGTTTTTAATATTAAATTTGTTTGTGCGGAGGAGATCAGCTTGCTTGCACTAAGTCCGCGCTTTTGAGGCCGAGGCTCAGTCCGCAGTGGCTCAGCCAGTTGACGTCGTGACTGTGGACGGGAGTTCCCTGATGAGTTGAGATCGTTTTCCCTCATGGGTTCTCACGCTATGTTTAGGACCACTCCAGGGCCAGAAGTTTGTGTGGAATTGTCCAGACATTCTGCTCACACACACACATATACACACACGCGCGCACACACAGCAAACCTCCTCCCAACAAAATCAAAACCAACTACAAACAAGGGTAGAGAAAAAAATTATATAAAAAAATTTGATGTGGGAGGGGGAGGGGAGTCAAGACAGCGAGAGAAAAAAAGAAAAGAAAAAAAGAGAGGGGGGGGGGGGGGCACTTCCTTGTTCCCTGTTGCCAAATGTGGTTGAACCACAGCAAGGCCCTAAACAAGTCTATTCCCCATTTATTTTGTGTTGCTGTAACGGGCAAAATGAACACCTTTGCGTGGCCTTTGCTGCTCCTCCCCCGTCACGACAGTACGGTCTAAATACTGACCTTGGCCGTTAAAGGTGGAAAAAGAAAAAACTACAGCAACGTTTCGCACAGACGGAAGTAAAAAC
>OY757541.1:16575687-16606645 GCA_963584105.1 Alviniconcha strummeri | reverse complement strand
TGTCTACAAGAGAGAGAGAGAGAGAGAGAGAGAGAGAGAGAGAGAGAGAGAGAGAGAGAGAGAGAGAGAGAGAGAGAGACGCAGTCACACTGGGAGATATTTTACACAACCGACGTGCTCATGTCTGGAGGGGGAAACAATCGCAAGACCACAGAGAGAGAGAGAGAGAGAGAGAGAGAGAGGGGGGGGGGACGAATGAAAGTATCGTGTGAAAGAACACATTTTCTTTTTTTCCTTCTTCTCTTTGTCTCGTGTGTGTGTGTGTGTGTGTGTGTGTGTGTGTGTGTGTGTGTGTGTGTGTGTGTGTGTGTGTGGATTTGGGGGAAAAAGAAGAGCCGGGTCAAAGCTCAATACCACGCCGGAAGAATGTTCCGGAACGGCATCGTGAGGACATATTGTCGAAATCCGTTTAGTGTTCTTATTTCGCGCGATATATTAATATTGTTTATAGCCTTCGCTTGTCAAATGATGAACGAAAGAACCAAAACAAGAGCTGAAGTAAGACTACAAAAGCCAAAGTGGAGAGACTCGACAAAAACAAAGCATATTGCAAACGGGCGTGGCGTTCCAAAAAGTCAATAAGCATCGGTGCTTGGAGCAAAATTGCATTGCAATAACAACGTGAGAGAGAAGCCGTTCTCTGTCAACAGCCAAACACTCTGCTGTACAGTCCCGTGCTCTCCAGGGGAAGATCACAGGCCGTGTAACAAGTGAAGCAGCTTTGAGTCAGTGGAGCGGAAACTACGTTAACAACGTTGTTCAACAACCAGTCCGTTCACTGAAGCCTAAAAACAGACGGGACATTATTGAATCTCAACCGACCGCCAGCCCCTCCCTTTACTACCCTTCCTGCAACAGGAGCAGTTCCGCAAAGAGTAATGCTTCTGTTTTTTTTTTTTTTTTTGCAAAACACCTAAATAATTACTCCCCTGAAACATTCATTTGCCACACCTCAAAATAGCTGCCTTCATCAACATTCCACCAGCCCTTCTACGCACTTTGTCCAATGGCAAAAAGGGGGAAAAAATCGATACAAATTTCAATGAATACCGGGCGGGCAGCACGTGCGTCAACGATTTTTCTTTTAGCCTCTCACAAAAAATAGAAGTTTTACGGTACGCGACAGTGGCAGCCCCGCCCTTGAGCGAGGCACGAGACCCGACCACGGTCAATGATTGGCGAGTCCACAGAGAGAGAGAGAGAGGGGAAGGAAAAAGACTCCACTAATCCACTTTCTAGCTGTCACCCTTGTGCCGAGCCCGCCCCCACCTTCCGCCTTCTCTCGGTCCTTCCTGTCGCATTACCACCCCCTCCGCTCTCCCCATTACTTGCCGCGAGTGGGTGAATCCATTTCGTTTCTCACTCTGTGCCTGTTGCTATGACGATGAACTGTGCCGACGTCAGGTGAGGGAGGCAAGAGGAAGAGCGGGAAGAAGACGAAGGCAGTATACTGCAGTCCCGACCGCGCGGAAGGCGGCCTGCCAGGGATGGCAGCTGATGGATGGCAGCAGTAGCGTCTTCTTTTTGTCTGTGCATAGTTTCTTTACGTTTATGATGTTGCACTCCCCCCTCCCCCCCAACCGCAGTTAGAGGTATCCTGGGCGAAATTAAACGTACACAAACCTGGCTTTTCGTACTCTTTTGGTTGACCGGCCCTAACCAATGTTGAACTGCTGACTCTGCGGTTTCAGGTTTGTCCGGCGAACACGATGTTAGCGAACTCCCGTTTGTTCACCCCAGCGCGTGCGCTTCTGTGTGTGTGTGTGTGTGTGTGTGTGTGTGTGTGTGTGTGTGTGTGTGTGTGTGCGCGCGCGCGCGAGTGGTAGATACCACGCATTGAGTAGTTTTATAAAATGTTCTGCTGCGAAGCAATTCACTATGAGTCAACTAAGAACTTTTGTAAAAAAAATTTTTTTTAAAGCTCGTAAAACCGGCTGTATGCTGGCAAAGTGCGAGCTCCACCCGCTGGGTTTTGCCGATGTATATTTTGTGTCAACTGTGATGCAGTGATATTTATTAACAAAATCTCGGACACCCAACACCGAGCTTAGGATTCTGTGCCGCGATCTGATTGGCTGTTGGCACGTCTGCACAAATGACAGATGGGAGGAGCCAGTATCAGGTCCACTGGCCCAGAATAAAATGAATAACTTACGTAATAACTAATGGGTTATACTCGGCTGTGATGTCCATGTTTTCAAAGCAAACCATTTAAGGTGCCTTTTTTTCTTTTCTTTTTCTGTTACAAATCCTCTAAGCATATACGATTTGCATCCCCCCACCCCCCCCCACCCCCCATACCGGCCCTTAAAACAAAACCCCAACACATGGTAATGTCTTTATATGTGCAGTTTGTATCCTCCATTTTTGTCCTTGACATAGCTACCACGGGGAAAAGCTCATAATATTGACTGATTCCGTCTCATTGAACAACTGATGTCTCACAAAACAAGGTCTGATTAATTTTTGATGACTTGGGGCGAGTTGGGCGAAAGAGGACTGAAGCAGCACGAGCGTACTTTCTAGAAATCCGTTCCTTTTCTGTCCGCGGTCGATCACGGTCAAGGACGGTCATTTTCTTATTCACCCTCACCATTCATCTAGCTCTTACAATTTCCATCAGTAGCCTTATAAGATGTGGGACGGATTTCTCAGTTCTGTGCGATTACAGAAAGTGTTAAGCACTAAGGTGTCAAAGCAAGCCATTCAGTCGACTCGATCTCGGATTACTGCAGATCACAAACACTTACATGGTGTACTGTGCACGTGGTGCCCGAAACATTATGGAATCAACACATGATGCTCAGTTTTACAGATTATAAGCACTGTGGTGTCCTATGTACACAATTTATTGTCCTACATGCTATGGTGTTCTGTGCACATGGTGCCTAAACAAGGGAGCAAGACATTAGTTTTATAGAGGATTATAAGTATTGTGGTGTCCTAAGCACAGTGTGCTACGTCCTACAGTGTCCTACACGCTATGCAGCTCTAAGTATATAGTGTCCCAAGCATTATGGTGTCCTAAGTACAGTGTCCCGAGCACTATGGTGGCCTAAGAACATAATGTCTTAAGCACTATGGTGTCCTAAGTAGATAGTGCCCCAAAGCACTATGGTTTTCTAAGAGCAGTGTCCTGAGAACTATGGTGTCCTAAGCACATTGTGTCCTCAGCACTGAGGTGTCCTAAGCAGTACAGTGTTTTAAGTACTGTTGGGTCAAAAAGCACGCCACCTTGTCGCCTCAGTCTCTAACCCTGGCAGGAACCTGCATCTCCCAATTTGCACAGCTTTTCCATTGACGATTTTCAGCAACGCAGCTTAAGCGAGCGTGATTCACTTTTGATCCTGCGTGAATACAGACGGTCCTCACCACGACGGTGTAAAGATGAGCATATGCCACTTCCACGATCCACCATTTTAAAGCCGCTCGCACGATTCTCTCTTTGAAGTCAGGCAACTGAACTCTCGTGATACCCCCCTCCCTATCTCCCTCCTCCCCTACATCGAGATCAGTGCCCGTCTTTCAATCAGTCAGTTTTACACGATGATCTCAACCGTTGTGGTGTAAACGTTAGCACGCCACTTACACGAGTGGGTTCTCTACAGCCTGGCTGAAGACCCACCGCAACTGTTTGAAAGCACAGGTCTGCGAAAACATCAGCATGCACCTGTGTTCTCTAATCTTCGCCGCTGGTTTCTGCGAGAGACGAGAACCTCAGCTCGAAGGTGCTGCCAGCAGCAATACCAGAGGGGTTTGTTGCACACATACATATATATATACAACCTAGGTACTACCCGTCCCCCCCCCCCCCCCCCCCTTCCAAAAGAAAAAGAAAGAGAGAGAGAGAGAGAGAGAGAGAGAGAGAGAGAGAGAGAGAGAGAGAGAGAGAGAAGAGAGCAGACGAGAAGGACGAAAGAGAAGAAGAAATGGAAAAATGCATAAAATATCGATCGCAAGTGACAGCAAACAAGACGGAAAGCCACGACTTTCCCCCCTCTATAGCTGTGACCCTAACGATCCGGCTGTCTGTCAACACTCGATCCAAACTGCTTCCATCTCCTGCCATGATCACCACACAACTCGGTTCCTTTGGGGACAGCAAGGTCGATCTGCAAGACGCTCCCCCCCCCCCCCCATCCCCCCCACACACCCAAACCAGCCATGGTGGCGGACAGGGGATGGAGAGATGCACCACAGGCACAGACCACGCTAGTTTCTTGTTTTTAAATGACGAAATGCTGTTGTTGAAGTGTTGCTTTACGTCCACAGAAACCGTAGGCTTATTAGGGACGGGAGCCCAGTACGGACACCTCGACTTTCACACAGCTCCTGGGCTCTGATGACGATATGCAACCTTTGTAGGCTATTTAAATGGACAGTTCCCAGAAAATCAGCGAAAATTTAAACGGTTATCCGCGTAGGCTTAAACACTATATAATCTAGTTTAACACAGTGGAACAGTTATCTTTGTTATTTTCACTGACTTCCTATCACTAAATTACACTAAATTTGCCATACCGCACGGTTCCATATTACAGAATAACTGTGTTGTTAATCAACTCACTTCCCGTTTCTGAATGATTTTCTGTCAAAACAATTCGTTTCCTGTCACTAAAAGTAAAACTGTCATTCAAATTAAGACCTTCCTAGGGTTCCTGTCGCTAAAGTACGTTGCCATTCCTGACGTCGAAAAGACGTTTTTTGTTTTGTTTTGTTTTTTTGCCATTAAAACGTCAGCGTTCACAAGATATGCAAATAATAATACTTTTATTTTTTAAGTCATGCAGTTATGATGTGCAAGTGAGCGGAACAAATACCACAGGTTAAGTGCTTCGATTTTCTGTGTGACGTTTTTGAATGAGAGAGAGAGAGAGAGAGAGAGAGAAAAAAAAAAAAAGGCCTTCACATTATCAACCTTTCAGTTCTGATCTCCGTCTTCATCCCCTAAAGGGCTCAAAGAAATACGAGCTTTCAAGGCTTGAGATGATGAAAAGCTTCACTAAAAAAAAAAAAAAAAAAAAAAAAAAAAAAAGTTTTTTTTTTAAAAGTCACACAAACACAAAATCCACGGCTGTAATTTTTCTGACGCCTGTGGGGGCGGCACGCCACAGACAGAAGTGTGCCATTTTGGGATGAGAGGTGGAAAGCGGGCTGGGGCCCTGAGACAGACTAAACTTATCGATTGTGCTGGGCAGTCACGAAGGAGAGAGGTGGCGGTGTGATCGATCTGGGAGACCCACTAGTGACGGCTCGTACTCTGTTGTATGCCCCTCCAAAAGCTCACTGCCAACCCCCCCCCCCCCCCCCCCCCACCTCCCCCCATCAAAAGCCCAGAAAATCTCATCCTCAATGTCCGTCTCCAAAATCTCGCCTTCTATGGCTATCTCCAAAGTCTCACCTTCCACGGCTATCTCCAAAATACCACCTCCCACGGCTATCTCCAAAAGCTCACCTCCCATGGCTATCTCCAAAATCTCACCTCCCATGGCTATCTCCAGAGCATCGCCTCCTAGATCTCCCTCCACATTTCCCACCCAGGTCTTGCTCCAAACACTGGCTCTCAGATCTCCAAAGCTATCTCCAAAACCTTGCCTCCTAGATCTCCCTCCACATTACCTCCCTCCTCCTGAAAGATCTCCACCCACGATCTGCCCGCATGCTCCCCAAAGAAAACACAACAAACAAAAAACAAAACAAATTATATATAATAATTTCCCAAGTCTCTCTCAAGCCCCATCCGCTTGGATATCCGTATAGTAATACACTCAGGACTTGAATATCTCCCCATTGCCTCCTCTCCCCAACCCTGCGCACCCCAAAAAACAACAACAAACAAACAAAAACACCAAAAAACAATCAACAGCCAAAGTAACAACAAAACTGTGTATGTGTGTGCGTGTGTGTGTGTGTGTCTGTGTGAGAGAGAGAGAGAGAGAGAGAGAGAGAGAGAGAGAGAGAGAGAGAGAGATGTAAATATGTTTGATATAATATTATAGTGTCTTAGTTAGATTATGCGTTCCTTTCAAACTGTCATTTTAAAAGTTTTTGTACACACACACACACACACACACACACACACACACACAATTATTGCATATTATACAGCTGTTTTTTTGTTTTGTTTTAATGACCTATGTTGTCTGTGTGAACTTTTGGGATAAGTTGAAATATGTCATCTTAAAAGCTGTACTTCACACACCTTCAGTTGTACACACACACAACTGTGCTTATATTGATTCATATCATATTCAATTAATTCTAGTTGAAAGTATTTTACAGTGAAGAGAAGTACTGATCATTCTAGTGCTAATTAAAACTAGTACCATTTTTCATCCCCCCCCAGCTTCAGTAAAGATGGAGCAGAAATAAAAAAATTTAAAAAATAAAAAAAATAAAAAATAAAAATATCCAACCACCAAAAACAGTACCAACAAAAATCACAACTAAACACAAATTTTGAACATACACCCACACCAAATCGGAACTAAACAGACACCAAATTAGTCAAAAAGAAAACATACAAAACATTATGAACAGCTTTATTTCTGCAAATGAAACAGACAAGATATTTATTCACAAACACAAAATGATCTCCACCAATGTTTAACAAGATGTGTAGTTCAGACTATATACAAACTTACAAGCACACGTATATTACAAGATACAAACAGAACTCAGTTGAAAAATTCAGTCACACAATTATGCAAAATTTGCGTTTCAATAATAATCCAAACAAATCATCAATTTTCTTGGATGAACTGATGATGATGTGTTATTACAGATGCTAATTCCTGGGGTGGTGTTGAACAGTATGGAGTTTTGAACAGTTGTACATAACACAGACCTGGCAGAAGAAAAAGGTGGTGTATCATGTATACTAACGTGGTTACTGATGGCTCTTCATGTTCAAAAGAAAACACATTGTACACGCTACTGATGGTACACTACACTGTGTATGATGAACCTTTCTCGTGAGGTAAGCAAACAACTCCAAGTTTTCTTGTGACACTTTGCAAAGCAAATCGCACATGCTTTTTGTGTGTGTCCA
The DNA here is from genome assembly GCA_963584105.1 of Alviniconcha strummeri. Lineage (NCBI taxonomy): Eukaryota > Metazoa > Mollusca > Gastropoda > Provannidae > Alviniconcha > Alviniconcha strummeri. The sequence continues at coordinate 16,599,594 of OY757541.1, read as the reverse complement.
AGTTATACCTAGGAGGTTACTCACTGTGGAATATTCCAACGCTGCAATGTAGACTAGAATTAAGGATGAGCTCTTCAAGAATCATACTGTATGCGGAATATGTAAATGATGATATAACTGATTTTGTCACAAAGAAAGGGGGGGAAATAGAATGATCTATTGTGATCATTGATAATGTATAAATAACATCTATGTGCCATTAACTGCTTCTTAACATTATAAGCTCAATGACTGAAAGTTTGAGCACTGGGGTAAGTTGAAATCTGTTATCTTAAATTAAGCTACTTTGAACACACCTTTGGTTGTTGTGTATACAGTTGGGATACTTGTACAGTGTACTTATAAAAATAGATTTCTGTAATGCTGAGCCAAAGCAAATTAGTTACAACAAATCAGAAGGGAAAAAATAACAAGATTCAATGGAGTTATAATTGTATACAAAGAGAAGAAATTTATTTAACCACTGTCACCCTGATTGTTCATCAATGCAAAATCTACTTGATTTCAAGAATATGCATAGTGCTCTTACATTATGACTGTGTGATCATCAAGATTTTGATTAGGCTGTCCATGCCTGGACCACAGTTGAGGTATTCTAATGAGCTGCACAGTCTAACATGTAGGATTTATAATTGCCATGACTGCTCTGGTAATACTGTGATCAGGGCCTGTTCGAATGTCAGCTAGCTCGTGTACATGGACAGCAGGTTTGAAGTGTAAGGGAGCTGCACTGACCTGGCTTGCTTCATCCAGTTTGGAAGAACCCAAAGGTGTATGTGTCATGGACAAGTTACAGTTTCATGTGTGCGGGATAGATCTGAAGAATCCAAAAGTGTATGTGTCACATAATTAGGCTGAAGAATATTATCACATTAGGCAGTGTAGTATGGATAGAGGAGACCCTAGAACTGCCTATTTTCTGCAATCAGCCCCTCCCCACCCCCTACCCTAGCCAATCCCTGGAATCCCCATTACAGTCCCAAGTGTGCGTAGTGACAAGAACACAGCAGTAGAGAACCATACATGCACCACATGTAAGCCAGCTCAAAGTCATCCATGAACAAGCAAAGAACAAATAACCCAGACAAACATGAACAGCATTCAAAGCTTCTTTTTTCCTGCTTACTGCTCTCTCTCTCTCCCACCCACACACCCCAAGTCAAAATCATCTGTGAGCTGGCAAAGAAGCAACCACCCCGATCAGTATTCACCCTCCACAGCCCTTTATTCTCCTGCCTGCTACAGACACAGACACACAGACACAGACACACAGATGTGTAGGCATTGTGGTTGGGAGGCAGTTTAAGTGTGTACCTGTTAAAGAAACCTAGCACTGTATATTTGTACATGCAATAGGATTGCGTAATGCAGCAATCAATACAACTGATTGCTTTCGTCAATCTTTCCAATTAAAGCAAAGTGTGTGTGTGTGTGTGTGTGTGTGTGTGAGAGAGAGAGAGAGAGAGAGAGAGAGAGAGAGAGAGAGAGAGAGAGAGAGAGAGAGAGAGAGAGAGAGAGAGAGAGAGAGAACCAGTTCATTTGCTTCACTATGAGTATGTATGTTAGGTTTCTCACTGACATGCTGATGCCAGTGACAACAACAGGTGGCTGGGGAATACACTTGTCTGTTCTCAAAATGATACAGGAGAGATGAAGTTCTCAATTCAATGGACCTGGATGTACCATGCACCTGGACAGATTTAAACCTACTTGATTTACCTATCCATGAGAAAACAGAAATTTTGAACATAACAGAGACTCTGTCTATAATATTGTTGTACTGTTACTTTCCACCCCATGCTTCTCCAACACTCCCTACCACTGTAACAGCATTGGTATTTTTGCAGCCCCCCATCCCCCAACACACACACACACATCCATGTGTGCACACTCATCCGATTTTGCAGTCACATACATGAGAAGAAACATGCCACACAGGATATTAGACACTAACAAAAATATGTGTCAAGACATGATGAGATAAGAATTAGAAATGCTAAATTAAAACACTGAAAACCATTGTACGCAGGTATGGACATGGAAATGGACCTATGCTGCAACTGTATCTGCAGAAGCATATCCCTCATAGTCCTACATCCATGACCACTTCTGTCCCCTCTGAAGATCTGTGGGGAAAATGAAAAACCCATGATTTTGGGGGATTTTTTTAATTTTTTTTTTTTTTTACATCAGCTCCTTGTCTGTCCTCTTCTTTTGCTTCCTTCTTCTGTTTGTTGTCCCTTTCTATTTCCTTACACCCAAAGAATTTGTTGTTGTTGTCGAAAGCGGTTGTGTAGTATTGTTTCCTTGAGTTTCGTAGCAGTGGTAAGCACATTTCCCTAGATCTGTTCTATTTTGTCAACCTCACCAGCAGTTGTCCGCTCATTCCTCCCGCAATTCTTTTCTTTTGTTTCCATGGTTTGTATCATTTTCTGTACAACAATATCTGGTGAAAACTGTTAACACCAAACAGCACCGGCCATCCAAACCTCAACTCCTTGTTCTGCCTTTTAAAAAAACGTCGCTAACTATTTTCTGCTGCAGCTGAGACAACAACATGTTTGGGTGCATTCTGGGAAATTTATCACTGTGGACTTTTACAAGACTCACGACTTTGAGTGAGATTAAGTCTAGAAAGTAAATGAAAAAGTGAAGAAAACAGTGTCATGAACAGATGAAACAATGCAGAACAAAGAAGAAAGAGAACAGAATGACACCCGTCCCTTTTCTCTGGGACCTGAAAAAGATCTGCCTGAGGTCTCTGCTTTCCCGCTAGTCTGCCGAGCGTATTTGCACCAACTGTCTGTCTTTGGAAATGTTAGCTAGAAAGGTGTTTGGAAATATTAGCTATAGTGTATTTTTCTCCCATAAACAAGTGTCCCCCCCTCTCCCCCCTCCAGTAAACACTGGTTCAGCTTTCAGGTGTTGTTGTCAGAAGCACAGCACTTAAATTCTGTGAAGTGGGATGTTTTGACAAATGTACATGTATGCGTTCCTGGGTGGAACTGGTCTCTTGTACTGAAAAATGCACTGTCCTTTGAAAAGCATTTAGCTAAGAGGAATAGAAAAGAAAGTTGAGAGAGAGAGAAAAAGAAGAAGAAGAAAATAGAGGCAGTTGTGTAGGTTTGTCTTGCGTGTCATGTCTAGGAGTAAAACTTCATTAGAATCAGAACTTAATTAGCTGTGTTCCTTCATTAGCTGTCAACCCCGATGAAGATGTTTTCCCCGTTTTTTTAATCTTTTTTTAAAATGTGTTCACTGACTTGCATTATAATCACTCATGTACTGTATTTCTTTCCGGAACTGAAAAAAAGAAGAACTTTCTCCTGATTCTCTCTCTCTCTCTCCAACTTGCTCCCATTCACAAATGTACTCTTAAAAGAAGAAGAAGGGGTAGAGTAGATAAAAAGCAAAATGAACAACAACAACAAAAAAAGGGCAAATACTCAGCTAATTCCCATTAAGTGGGAAAACTCTCCATTCTTTTAACTTATCTGTGACACACTGAACATGGGTGAAGGTCACCAAAACTTGTCCAAATGACGAAATATGAAGCTTGGTAAGAGGTTGCCATTGTGTACAATAAAAAGACTGCAACCATGTCAAAGTAAAAGCTGATGTCAATTTTTCTCTTCTGCAGAGGTGTTGGCCATGAAGTCCAAAATACAGCAATATTATACTGACTATGACACACAAAAGTCATACAAAGACTGAACCTGATGGTACCAGAAACTCGACCTGACAAAGCTATGACCTTGAACTAAGATCAAGGTCAATGACAGTGGCATGAACAGTCAGATCTCAGTGAGTACCACCTCCATGCAAAGACTAACATTAGTCACACTGATGGTGCTCCCTGAAAGTCCTATTGTTAAGCTTTTAGGCCATGGCTGGCCAGTATACAGACTGACATTTAAAAAATATTTTTTAACTGAACATGAAAGCTTTTACTCTTTAGCAGGTTAAGTTTAATGCTAAAATGTAAGTAGTTTCTCGCACTACATTTACATGTATGACAGTGGCTACATTGTATTCAAATGAGCACATGCACATCTACAGCAGAGAGGCAGAGAGAGAGAGAGAGAGAGAGAGAGAGAGAGAGAGAGAGAGAGAGAGAGAGAGAGAGAGATACTAAATAAAGCATGAATTAAATGAAGACCATGCTTACTGGTACTGTGGTAATTACACAATAATTAACCGAGATTCAACTTTGCCAGGAGAAAAAGAAAGAAAAAAAATTGAAAGAAAGGAATACAATTGTACATCATTTAACACAAACAGAATAAAGATCAAAGTTGTTTTTTGCTTTGTTTTTTCACTTGCTTCTTACATGATACCTGACTTGGTTTGACAGTTAAATCTGTGTAGTACAATAATGTTAAATATTGTTCATTCCATAAACAAAACAACATGCTTTCATTTTTCTTTCTTCTAAAACATGCATGGCTCAAATCTTGTTCACTCTCATTCGACTATGATGGGTAGGCTAAATGCCATTGATATTGCATTGATTGATGGTGACAGGATCGAAACATACATCACCAACAAAAAAAATCAAAAAAAAAATCAAATCAACAACAACAAAACCATACCATCATAAACATGCAAACAAACAAAAAGTTCATCTGGCACACTTACCTTTGTGAGTCTTCCTCCCCATACCCCCTCCCAAGAGAGAGAGAGAGAGAAAAAAGGAGAAAAAAGAAGAAAAAAAGAAGAAGAAGACAAGATAGAAAGAAACCACATCAACTCAAAGACACAGATATATGTCCACTGAAATCAAGTCAAGACTGAACAGAACCAAGGCATCTCTGAAATCAGCTTCCGACATCCACATAACGCCAGGAAATATTCCCGGTACTTGTCGTCCTGGTGAGATACAAGAGGAGCGTGGCAGTCAAGTAAAGTATCCAACATGCATTAGAGTGAGTAGCGAGAGGAGTGCCAGGCTGCGGCGTATTGCAGATCCTCGGACACCGTTTCCATTTCCCTATCACAGGTGGTTGTTTTTTTTGGGGGGACTGGTTAGGTACGTACACCAGGCGTGGACACAAGGCAAGTGTTAAGACCAATGTTGCTCTACACAGTACAATCGCACACTATATAGGTATCACCACAGAATCTCTCTCTTTTGTCAGCGTCCAACAAGCTAGTCGGGCACCTGGCCATCAGCTATGCAAGTTGGATGCAGGGTGGAAAAGAACACAATTCACCGAGTGATGCATGCAGCGCAGGCTGGTGGATTATGTCCGCTCGTCCTCCGTTCTAACCGCTGCATTGCCTGGGGTTGGACTGTTTACAAACAGCTACGACTTTTGACGTCCGCTGGTTAGCAAAGGAAGTAAACGATCGAGCGGACAAGTGAAGAGTTGCGGTAGTAGTGGTAGCTCGTACGTACGTACGCACGCACCTAAGTAGATACAAGAAGACAAGACAGTTACGTGCACATTCCACGGGCCAACGTACGCACGGTACGGCAAGCAAAGGGAGGTTGATGCGGCGAGTGGCCTGTACCATCAGCTAGTCAAACTGCTGGGACTTACCGGCACCTGCTCGGAATCGGCGGCCTGGGACAGGGGGGGCCGTGCGGCGCCTCCCTCCCCCGCACTGGCTGTCCTGCCCCCGCTGTCCTGCTGAACCCCCTCAGGCACAACGTGCGTGTTTGCATACGATGAGGATGTCTCTCCGGCACGACTCCCACCACCACCACCACCACTACTGCTGCTGCTACCACTGCCCCCTTCATTTTTGGACTTGCGCTGCAAAGAGCGGAGGCCACGGAAATTGGTCTTTTTGGGCTTGGGGGACTCGGCTGTGGCTTCCCCTGAGCCGGTCTTGAGCTGAGAACTGATGTCTTTCGATGTGTCAGTTGGAGAGTTGGGACACGAGGGTTTATTGGAGCCAGGGTTGGAGTCCCCTCCGTTCTCTCCCACCACTTCCTGCAGTGGCGTGGGCACGGACCTGCAGCGTTCATGCTTGCCTGAGTCCTTGCGGCCTTTCTGCCGATTGTCCACCGCCAGGGGCGAGGTGGCTTTGGCTCCGGAGGCAGGGTGGGACTGGGTCTTGCGCAGTGCCGAGTCTCGTGGCAAGCTACCAAACTCTGGGGCTGATCTGTAGAAGAACATCACACGAATTGTCAGTGTGCCCGCTGACAGTTTCTCCTCCCTCTGGAGTTCTTTTCTCTCGTCTTACCTCTTTAATTTCTTTCCAACCACACACATCTGAAAACAAACGTGGTGTTTTAAGTTCCATGCATGCACAGTGCAAATGAACAACATGCACTGTTACTGGGAAAACCAGACACTGTTGGGGGGGAAACAGAATCCTTCCAATCATTACACTCGTCACGCTTTGTATATTATATTACAGACATGACACAGTTCACAAACCCCTCTGAAGGCCCATTCCCAGCTTCCAAAGCTGCATGTATACCAAAACATTGACTGCTATCAGCTTTCATTCACTCCAGATTTGGCATGCTCGGCTTCTCACTTGTACACTCCTTGCAAATCACTTCCTGTGCGATGCCACTAACCTCTCTCTCTTTCTAATCCAACATGTATGCTGCTTAATGTTGGGAAAACCAAGCCATTTTCCAAACATGGTATTCCAACTAGTCAAGGGCAGCAGGCAACATCAAAAGTTGGAGCAGCTGCATTTGCGCCATCTTGCTGGCCAGCTGATCAGGAAGGTGGCAATGGGCCTGAACTTATAGAGCTCTGCACTTGTTCAAGCTTCCAGGTGGAAACACGGCTTGCAGGCTCGGAAACATTTCACATGGAAACTCTGGATACTTGCATGTTCCATGCTTTGTTGACAACTTGGCAATACTGCTGCTATGAAAGAATATCAACACTAAAATAAATCAATTTAAAAAATAAAAAACATTTTATTTTGCACAAGTATGTCATCCCTTTTGCTTATACTGACAAACAGTTATTCACAACACACAAAAAAGATACTTACAATTCTTTGGTGAGTTCTTTCTGGTACGCAATAGGGGACTGCAGAGCTGAAAAATGCAACACGAGGATGAAACAGTACGGCAGTGTGTCGCTGCACCATTTGTAACTATGTTAATATACTGCCACTACACAAAACTGTACTATTCTGTCACTACATCATATTGCACTGTATCACTGCACCAGATCATACACTCAATGATGTGGATGTGTCACTGCACCAAACTGCACAACTGCGTGCCATGGAGTGTCACAGCACCAAATTGTTCTCTTTATATCTGCAGAATGACAGTCTGCAAACGTGCAACAACCTTTCTGACCTTTCATAAAATGCATGCAACCTTTTTGACCTTTCATAAAACAAAAATTATATATTTGTGTGCACATTTGTGTGAATTTGATATAAAAAAGAAAAGAAAAAAAGAGTTGCATTTCCATGGATCAACAAAGTTCTGCGATTAAAAAACAACACAATTACGTTAAAAAAAGAAGAAGTCCAAGCACACACGCAGACTGACCTCTAAGAAAGTCTCCCTGCATATCGAGGATGGAGCGTATCTCCTTGATCCACGTCTCCTTGACTTCTTCTGATGTTGCCTGGACCACATACTTGATGTCGGAGCCAGGCGTGCGGTCGATGAGGACAAACTTCAGTGGCTCCCCTTCCACCTCGCTATTCATTGACATCTTATTCACCTGAACAAAGGGCGGAGAGACATCCTATATTCATCTGAATAGATGGTGCAGACACATTCACCAGAACAGAGGGCATGGCATCTTACTCATCTGAACAAAGGGCAAATCTCATTCACATGAATAATGGTATATATCCTTTTCACCAGCGAGTGGAAGATGTCTTATTCACTAGAACAAAAGGCAAAGGCATATCATTTACCAGGAGAAAGAGCATAGGCAAAGATATCCTATTCACCTGAACAAAGCACAAAGACAGCATATGCACCTAAACAAAGGGCGAAGAACCTATTCACCTGAACAAAGCACAAAGACAGCATATATTCACCTAAACAAATGGCGAAGAACCTATTCACCTGAACAAAGCACACAGACAGCATATTCACCTAAACAAAGGGCGAAGAACCTATTCCCCTGAACAAAGCACACAGACAGCATATTCACCTAAACAAAGGGCAAAGATATCTTATTCACCTGAATAAAAAACAAACATAGCTTAGTCATCTGAACAAAGGGCATGACAAAATTTTGTTTACTTAAAATGTAAAGAAATATTTGCATGTGTGTGTGTGTGAATGTGTGTGTGAGTGAATGAGTGAGTGTGTGTGTGTGTGAGTGAGTGAGCGTGCGTGTGTGCGTGCGTGTGTGTGTGTGCGCATGCATGTGTAAAACCCCATTACCTTGACGCTGTTCTTGTAGATGTAGCTAGCATTGGAGAAATCTCCCTTCTTGCGCTCAATCATCTCACTGAAGATGATGATCTGTTCAAAGAGGAACAGTCGTCGCTCTTTGGGTTTCTGTGGAATCCCAGCCACCACTTCATGGACCAGCAATGTGTCCTGAACACACAGAGAGATATGACACACATGTCAGTGTCCACAGCTGTAAGGGATCCTGTGCTACTTAAAGAACTAGTTGTCAGTGTAACGGCAGAACCCCAGTTATTCAACAACTTGCACATCCCACTCAAATAACAATCTGCCCTGTCATTTACTGCTCCATTTCCCCTAAATCTTATGGACAGTGTCATACATTCAGTCTCCCTCTCTCTCTCACGCACGCACGCATGCACGCACACACACACACACACACACACACACACACACACACACACACACACACACACACACACACACACACACACACACACACACAGAGTATTGTAATGCACAGCTTACCTGAAGTAATAACTTCCCTTGTGCTGTGATCTTGCCCTGAAAAAATATGGAATGAAACTGTGAACATTTGCGTATGTTATAACTTACACACACACATGTATGCACACACACAAACGAACACCCATACACATCACAGAAATGATATAACACACATGATTATCAAGACCAAATGCTAATTTAGCTGCAGCATCAGATTACAGTTTCACCAACTCCACAGAGAAGTGTCATGCCAGTCAACTTGCAGAAAATGAAAACTACTGTGTCACTCAAGTGCACATCTAGTGCACCATCTGTCTGGCAGCAAGGACAACATGGGAAGGGTATAATGCGGTCACTTATCCCACATCCAGGGTGGAATTGGTCCAGTAAACAATCCGCAGCATTATGGACAACATATGAAGGGTACATTCTGGTACTCAAGGGGCTCAGTCCAACATACAGTCTGCAGCATTAAGAACAATGCAGGAAGGGTACACTCCAGTTGTCACTTATCCACCACAGAGGGTGGACTCAGTCGAGGATACAGTTTGCAGCATTGTGGACAGCACAAGTGAAAGGTATTGTCACATATCCCCCACACAGGGTGGACTAAGTCAAGCATGCAGTCTGCAGAATTGCGGACAGCACAAGTGAAAGGTATTGTCACGTATCCCCCACACAGGGTGGACTCCGTCCAGCACACAGTCTACAGCATTATGGACAACAAGAGAATGGTATTGTTGTCACGTATCCCCCACACAGGGTGGACTCCGTCCAGCACACAGTCTGCAGCATTGTGGACAACAAGGGAAGGGTACTGTTGTCACGTATCCCCCACACAGGGTGGACTCAGTCCAGCACACAGTCTGCAGCATTGTGGACAACAAGAGAAGGGTACTGTTGTCACATATCCCCCACACAGGGTGGACTCAGTCCAGCACACAGTCTGCAGCATTGTGGACAACAAGGGAAGGGTACTGTTGTCACGTATCCCCCACACAGGGTGGACTCAGTCCAGCACACAGTCTGCAGCATTGTGGACAACAAGAGAAGGGTACTGTTGTCAAGTATCCCCCACACAGGGTGGACTCAGTCCAGCACACAGTCTGCAGCATTGTGGACAACTTAGGAAAGAAAGACACCACTGTGTCTTCTAGGGTCCTCAATCTTTCATTGCAAAATGATGCAGAATTAAAAACGGGGATCCCAGAATAATATGAACAGAATCCCCTTGACATTGGTGCTGTCTGAAGATTCACCCATGTACTCAAGTCATGTACTGTACTCACATCAAAGCCCTGAAGGCGCCCGACTTGCATCATGTCGTTGGCAGCTTTAGGGACGATGCACATGACACGCAGTGCCTTCTTCATTTCTGTGCTGTCAACGCCCGCTTTTTCAGTGTACTTCAGAATATCCTGCAGAACACATTAACACACCAATATTAAGCATCACACTATATAAGGAGAAAGCATTTTTCAATGTATAAAAAGAAAATCTTGAGGGGATGTTATCATTACACTCTACAACTGTCCACTACTGTCCCCTTCATCACTACACTCACTTCTCAACTGTCCACTACTGTCCCCTTCATCACTACACTCACTTCTCAACTGTCCACTACTGTCCCCTTCATCACTACACTCACTTCTCAACTGTCCACTACTGTCCCCTTCATCACTACACTCACTCCTCAACTGTCCACTACTGTCCCCCTCATCACTACACTCACTCCTCAACTGTCCACTACTGTCCCCCTCATCATTACATGTATACTCACTCTTCAACAGTCAAGTACTGTTTCCCCTCATCATTACACTCACTCTTCAAATGTCCAACATTGTCCCCCTCCCCTCATCACTACACTCACTCCTCGACTGTCCACTATTGTCTCCCCTCATCATTACACTCACTCTACAACTGTCCACTACTGTCCCCCCTCATCATTACACTCACTCCACGACTGTCAACTACTGTGCCCCTCATCATTACACTCACTCCTCAACTGTCCACTACTGTCTCTGCTCATTACTACACTCATTCTACAACTGTTCACAATGAAGAAAGAAGTAATAGCAGAGATAGAGAGACTTCACAGCTATTTATATTTGCTTACCTTGAGAAGCAGCTGGTACCGCATAATGCGCTGGACTGGTTTGATGAGGAGATCGGGCAAAGTTAACCGGTGTCCCAGCTTCTGTCGGATCTCTTCGAAGTAGGTGTCGAGAAACTCGGACACAATGTATTCAGACTTTGGCTTGTTCTCACAGTACTTCACGTACATATACAGGCGCCGCTCCTGCAATAGGGGCAAGGTCACCGTCCATTATTCATGCACCCAGGGGTCAAAGCAAACGTTTCTGAAAATCCTAGATTGATGCCGGGATATAAGAACATACGCTGGCAGTTAAGTGAAGGGTTGGAACCCTTGTGTCCACCTTAGCACATGGTGCCAAGAAAAACGAGTTTCAAATTTCTCTGATCCAGTAATCTTTTTTTAAATCTTTTTTTATTTAAGTACTTCATTATCCCTTAAGGGGAAATTCTGAAAAACACATAAAATCATCTCAACACCACAAACAAAAACTTCACACATGCTCATGTCAAACACTTACATAGCGTATGAATATGGACCCCACTCGATCAGGAGTGCTCAGACACGCCTCCAGTTCCTTCTCCATTGTTCTGAAACAGACACAGTATACTTACTCTTCAGTCCCCTGAGAAACCCACCACTCAACAGCTAAGGACGACTGCACAGCTTTGCACAGCTTACAAAACTTCCTCCTTCAGTTCACACGATTAAAACATCACCGGTGTTGTAGTTCTGTGGTTGCTATTGGAACTTGTCGCCTGTTTCTGTACACAGAGAGAGTGGCTTTCACACAGCTGTGAGGAAAGAGAGCTGTGTGAGCAGGCCAGCTGCACTTGGAGCACTTCATTTGCCCCTTGCAGGGAAATGGTGATGATACGATGATGTCAACTTTCACAGTGCGTGATTCCATTAACCTGAATGCACAGAGTGCTGAAGGAGTGGGCTGGAGAGTGGTTGGGTTGAGATAAAGTCATAAGAATTAAAAGACACACGGCGCAAAGTCATTTAGAGAACAGGTGAGTTTTCAACATCTGCAGAATGCTGCCAAGGAATCAGCTTCCCTGAAATGTAGGCCTCCTTAGCCAGGCACGGCTCTTGTAGCGACAAGAACAGCGCCACCCAGTCCTGCCAGTCAATGTGTGATCATTCACACTCACTTATCTTGATGCAATAAGAAATAGCCATCAGTTTTACCAAGGCAGCTGGGGGAGAATTTCTCCTATTCCTCTTACACTTCAAATTGCCTTGGAGTCTTTAATGCACAAGGCCAGAAGCATTTGGGTCTAACATGATTTTCATCTTCATCCATGAGATTAAGCATTCAGTCCAGTTTCTCAGCAAAAGAGGAGGTAAGTGTTTATGTGTTGAGCCAGGATCAGTGACCCACTGATTACCTCGGGAGATGAAAATCAGACAACACATACCACCATCCGCACAGCTTATGTTAACATTTGTCACCTTGCGCAGCTGATTATGAGCCTTCTTCAATATGATCTTGACCTTGAAGATAGCAAACCAATTCTTTGCATGACGCTCCCAGTCTCTGATGGCACACCACCACACCAAGTTTGGTTACAAAAGGTAGAGTGCTTCAGAAGAAATCATCAAGACAAATCCCAGACACACTGAAACTTTGTTAAAGGGAGTAGTACAATGAGCTTGCTTCAGCAGTGAAAAGTGGAAAAAGAAGCCCAGACTGCCATGTGACAATGTTTGACATCCAGCGTGGGGCTTCCCCGGAGCGTGCAGGTAACATCTGAACTGAACTGAACAGGACTAAACCCAGGGCTCACACTGCTGGAAGCACCCCACACTGTGAATCACAAGGCCATAGATGTCAAGGTGAAAAACAAAACAAAACCCCCCACTGGTCTCTCTGCCTCCCTAGTGAAGATTGGCTGGCACTGTGGGTAAAACACACCCGGACTGTCACCTTTTATCACCCCACGGGTCCATCACCCTAAAATGCAACCTTCCATTATGACATCCCCATCCTGGGCCCAGGGGCCTGCCTCCCTGCTAAAAACAACAGCAAGTAGGGTGTAGTTAAGCGGCTGACAAACTGTACTGGTGATGCCCAGAGACTGTAAAGAGTGAGCCTTGTGCCAGAGGCTTGTAGCGCCCAGTGCCAGGATGCAGGACTGCAGCAGCGTGCTGCATCAGTGCAACGGGAAGTGCAGAATAAAACCTCCATGCATGCAGCTGAATGCCAGAGCTTAGGACTGTAGCACTGCATCATATTTGCTGACTTCAAGAAACTCCTCAACAGCATGCCAGCCACAGAAATGGTTGTTTAAAAATAAACAAAATAAAAATAAAAAAAATGTTTTTTTTTGTTTTTTAAGTGTCTGAATAGGAAGCTGACAAACATACAAGTTATCAGCTAATTAGCTAGTATACAAATCTGATCTTTACTGAGCTGTCTGGAGCTACAGTCTGATCAGTTGCATGACGATGCCTCATTAAGGTCTATGCTTTTAGAGACAACAATCCATAAAGAGACAAAACTTTCCCCTCGACTAATTCCCAATGATTCATGTGAGCACACCTCATTAAGGTCTGGGATTTTACATACATTAGTGCATGGTATGACCAAATGCATCACTAAGAGACAGAAGAAAAAAACTTTTTGTTTTGTTGAACTGTTATGTAACCAGCACATTTTGCAGCTATTTTACACTGTCCTGTGACCACCACATTTTGCACATTTTGCGGTGTAACCAGCACATTTTGCCAAGATATTCTGCACTGTTCTGTAACAGCACATTCTGCCAAATACTCCATCTTCAGTTACACAATCTTTTCTTCTTCAATAAATAAGTGAGATATATAGCTCTCTGCATGCTGATAATATCTGAACTCTTAGCTTTATGCTTATCATTCTTTCCCTTAAACAAAACTGGTCTTAATTTACCCATGAAATCCAAAGCCTTGATGTTCAGGCTGTCTTGCCTGATAATGAGATAGGCGAAAGTAATATCAAATTCTAACGCAAACTTGTTGTTGCTACCCATGAAAAACTTACACCAATGCGTTCAAGCACTTCTGTTCTATTACTGCACTAACCTGTAGCAGAAAACATTCATTCACATTATCCGACTCACTGACAACTAACACCTGCCACGGGATCGTCTTTGCAAGGAAGAGGAAAAAAGACTCCACGATGTTTGTATAACATTACTTGTGTAACTATACCTGATGCCCATGTTTACAGAATGTAACCTTCAGTGATCCAAACACCTGTTTTTCATCTGTACCCCCCCCCCCCCTCCACACACACACTCCACAGGTTTAAACCTTGCATTACCTTGCATTTCCCTAAATAAACCCACCCGCCTGAGACCTTTGCAAGCTCAGAACCATTACTTTAAAGATCTGTTTGAACCCTCCCTTCCATGATACGCCCCCTGTGCCCCGCTGGTGTTCTTGGCGTGCACAGGTAAACTTAGCTTTCGGTTACCCGCGAGAAGGTGCATTCCCCGCAGGTAAACCTGAGACCCCTTGTCTGCGCTCTGATGTGGCTTTGGTGATTCAAGCTGACTGCCTCCACCCTGTGTATCTGACAGCCCTGGGTAAACTTGTTGTGGTTGCCCATCTCCACCAGGGGTCCCCGCGTTTCATAATAACCAGTCTGCATCCCACCAAGATGTCATACAGCTGTTTTCTATCATGTACTCCACAGTCAAGTAATGGAGAAAACAGATGAGGGGAGGAAGTGGGGGTGGGGGGGTAGGAGGGGAGGTGGGGGGGGGGGGGAGAGGAGGGGAGAGAACTTGTAAGGGGTGTGTTGGCTGTTCTTCATCAGGAACTTGATGAATTCAAAAAATCATTTAAACGAATGTTCACTTCACATGGCAATCAAAATCCGTAACTATGGCTCAAATCTGCCTGAAACATTTAATGATTTGTTTCGATGTGGACTTTTCATCTAGATCCAGCCTCAAAAGTCATAGATGAGCTGTTTTAATACAGTTTTTGAAACAGCTCATCTACACTAGCAGTACTGGCTGTACTTCCAAACGATTCATGCTGTATAATCAATGGCATCAGCCTATCTCTCACTCAGTGTATATTTCCTTATCTGTGTGTGTGTGTGTGCGTGTGTGTGTGTGTGTGTGTGTGTGTGTGTGTGTGTGTGTGTTCTTTCAGACATTTGTAGTTTGTGATGCTTAATGTTTGCACCTAAATGCTAACCTCTTTTTTGATTGTAAAACAGTGACCATTTTTTCTTGTTCCCTTTACTTGTAACGGACAAGGTGCTTCAATAAGTCAAAAAGAACACAGAGAAAGGAATGCATTATTATTTATTGCTTTGCTTTTAGCTGCCAAGATTGCATCAACTCTGCTACCCTTTTTGCGACAGGCCTAGATCTGATCCCTGATAAACCTGTTGGCAATTGTTGCTGTCAGTTGATAATGACCCCCTGATATACCCAGCTGGTAAATGTTGTTGTAAATGTGATGCTGACTGTGCAACAGATGTCACACAAACTCATTGTGGTTCATCTGCTGGAGAACCTGAAGTTCTTATGAGAGACCATCCCTCTTTTTCTTTCTTCTCATTCTACCAATCCACCACAAGTAATGCATATATTTGTTGTGCGCATGTATGTGTGTGTGTGTGTGTGAGAGAGAGAGAGAGAGAGAGAGAGAGAGAGAGAGAGAGAGAGAGAGAGAGAGAGAGAGAGAGAGATGAAATGAGCATATCTTTATGTCGCTGTAAATGCTCTGGGCTCTTACCAGATGGGGTGCCATAAATATTATTATTATTTCAATACATAAATTTTCTCTGTGTTTACTCTCTTCTGCATAAACAACCCCCTGACCAATGATTACCCCTATATTAAGATCACCTCTGCATGATTCCGAAGGTGTTTAAATGAAGAGTTCCACTGGATTACAGTCCAACATCTAACCAACCATACCCATCAAACATGCCCACTATGTTTTGTTTTTTTACTTCTTGTGTATGAACTCATCAGTTCTCCCAGTGTCTGTGTGTTTGTGTGAAACCATTATCCTGCTTACACGTAAGTTCATGCAACGCAGTTCCCCCCTGTTGTTCATGCAGACGCAGACCACCTTTGGGGGTAATATTTGTAATCACTCACAATGGAGGGTTATGATGTTCTGATTGGCTGAAGTACTCAGGTGATTCGCTGCCCTGAATCCTCCATGTTCTGAGAAGGCACATGCAAGTGACATTTGCATGAAGGAAAAGACTGCATGTGTGTGTGTGTGTGTGTGTGTGTGTGTGTGTGTGTGTGTGTGTGTGTGTGTGTGTGTGTGTGTGTGTGTGTGTGTGTGTGTGTGTGTGTACATAATTGTGTGTGTGTGTGTGTGTGTGTGTGTGTGTGTGTGTGTGTGTGTGTGTACATACTTGCATGTGTGTGTGTGTGTACATGTGCATGCATGCATGTGTGCATGAGTGCAAAAAGGTTGATAAACTCACTCTCTGTGCCAGTCATATATCTGGTGGATGTTGCCAAAGACAATCTTGTCCTTGCCCACCATGTCCTCTGGCATGGGGTTCTCCTTCATGTACTTCATGTAGCCCTGGACACACACACATACACACATGCATCAGGTTGACTGACTCTTATCACATGCAAAGTACCTGCCTGAAACCACACACACACACACACACACACATACAAATGCACACTCACATACAAATGCACACACACACACACACACACACACACACACACACACACACACACACACACACACACAATTTTTTCTTTTCTTTTCTTTTCCCAGAACCTAAAGTTGTCATTTCTGGAGTTAATTCTAAAAACCACAAATCACATGACTTAAACAGGACACCGAGTGAAGAGGCAAGTTGGCCTGAAAAAGTACAAGGAGCGCAACAAACACTTTTGCTTGCATGTACAGTTGTTCCATAAAGAACTTACACAAGAGAAGTACATTTTAAGTCAAATCTGACTTCCCCACAGCCATGTTTTCATGACTTTGAAATGTTGATTCCGAACAAACCAGACTGGAAATCAACCAGAAACTATCGTACATGTATTGTTTAAAAAAAAATTTCTATTCCTCTACTCTGGTCTGATTTTATTCTATTTGCCAGTGGTCTTCTTTAATTGAGGTCCCCTTTAAAGATTGCTACTTACATCCACAATACTGCTGAGATCTTCCACGTAGGCCTGCTCCGTGTCATACAACTCTTGTATCACAAACCTGTAACACACATAGCACAGATACACAATCAACCCTGCTGTACTCCACTTTTCAAATCACCAGCAATACAACTTCTGTATCACAATGCCGAAACACACAGAGCAATCACACACATGTATGATCAACCACGCAGATCAAACTGTCAGCAATACAACTTGTGCATTATGAACTTGAAACACACTAAGTCCACATTAATATGAGCAACCCTGCTATACTCTACCTATCAAACCTCCAGCAATACAAAGCTGAAACACACAAAGTCCACATTAATATGAGCAACCCTGCTATACTCTACCTATCAAACCTCCAGCAATACAAAGCTGAAACACACTAAGAACATATTAATATGAGCAATCCTGCTATACTCTACCTATCAAACCTCCAGCAAAACTAAGCTGAAACACACTAAGAACACATTAATATGAGCAACCCTGCTATACTCTACCTATCAAACCTCCAGCAATACAAAGCTGAAACACACTAAGTACACATTAATATGAGCAACCCTGCTATACTCTACCTATCAAACCTCCAGCAATACAAAGCTGAAACACACACAGCTCAAACATACAATTAAAATGCATTTCAAATTCAAAACACGCAAATTAGTCCATTGCTTACCAACCCTTCAAACAACACCAATGGAAGGGAATGCACACAAGAGAAACACTACTGAGAAATTGGCTTCCTGCATGGTGAAAGTGTCTGGTTCTTTCATGCATGGCTTTTGTTGTTGTTGTTGATTGGTGCTGGTTGAAGGGTTGGCAAGCAGTGGAGCACTTTTCAAGTTTTGAATTTGAAAGTGTGTTTTAATCACATATCTGAGCTTTGTGTGTTTCAGTTCAACCTTGCATTGCTGGAGGTTTGATAAGTAGAGTAGAGACAGAGGGGCAGATGCAGAGAGAGCAAGAGAGAGAGAGAGACACACACACACAGAGACAGAAACAAAGACAGAGAGAGACAGAGAGAGAAAGAGAGGGAGACAGAGAGAGATGCAGATAAAGAGAGAGACAGACGGGACAGTGGAGGAGGTGGAAGAAGTTCTTGGGCTTAACATCCCATCAACCACACAGTCACCACAGAATGAAGAGGAGTAAGAGAAGCCAAACTGAAGAAGAAGCAGAAGAAAGTGCTCACTGTCGTTTCCCCAGGTATTTGATCCTCTCAGCTTCCAGGTCCTTGACTCCAGCATCGGCCTGATTGTCATCATCCCGGGCCCCCTCCCCCTCCCCTCCTCCCTCATCTTCTGCACTGCTCTCAGACTTCAGTGCTGGCTCAGCAGGCTCCTGTGAGACAAGCAAGCCTATGCATTGTCATCCACACACCCCCATAGCAAGGCTTGATCAATGGTCTTGCTGATGGCTGCAGAGTCTACACAAGCATACAGGCATGTGGGTGTGGGTGTGGTTGTGAGTGCATGCAAGCATGTGTTTGTGTGTGTGTGTGTACGCATCAGTGAGTGCATCTGCATATGTCACACAACTGTATCTTTAAGTGTTTAAAGAAAGGAAAACAACCCGCCCCCCAACCCCCCCCCCCTCTTCCTCCCCACCCCCACCAGCAACAACAAAACCCAAAACCCTCATAACAGCTTCTGAGAACCGTATTTGTGTATCTGTCAATAAGTGTGACTAAACAAAACAGAACTTCAACTGCCAGAAGATGTATGACAGTTGATAACCACCATGAACTGTTACAAAAGAAAAGATAAAAGGTGCTAAACTACTGTTGCCTAACAAAATGGACAGAAAGACAGGGGCTCTTACAGCTCGCTGTTTCACAATGTTTTCAATCTCATTGGCAAGGTCAAGGGAACTTGTGGCCACTTCTGTCTGTGACTTCAAGCTGAGCGTTGCCTGGAACAAGATCACACACCACTTTTGACCATGTACAAAACAAGTTTGGCTTCAAGCGGCTGAATGGTTCATAAGATACATGGACAAAATCCGGACACACAGATTCCAATATATACATAATAAAGAAATGAACAGAATGGACACACAATGAGGCACATGTAAAATGAAAGAATGACAAGAAGGGTGGTCAGGGTGTTCAGTTTATCTCAAGATGGTATTATATAAGTGCCCATGAAAGCCAGGATGACCCATATCTTCTCCACCCTGTCCCTAAGAAGTTTCCCCTGTGTTGCCTTCAAAACAATTCCAAAGGCTAGTGTACTTAAAAAGGATGTGTTGCCCTAATGATTCAGGCCATCCTGCTAGAATGACGACGATGATGACTGCTTTTATATAGTGCTGTTCTCTGCTCTCGAGCAGACTCACTGCACTTGCATGTGATCTACATGAGTGACTAGCTTTTTATAGTGTGTTTTTGAATATCCACCATAGTGGTGTACTTACAGCGCTGGCATGGCTGGTGCCACATGAAACTGCTGCCGTCTCGGCGCAAGTTCTGTGTACACCATACAACCATGCACCATGTCACTTCATGCAAAGCCACATATGTAAAGTGTATGCGTGTTTAGCTGTAACCTGCCGCCTGCACTTTTGGCAGAATGACTGGGATCTTTCATGTGCTACTGCGGTAACACGGGGGTGGAACGGATACCGAAATAAGAATCAGCACAGAAAGTTGACCATGGAGAAGAAAATTCTCCCGCCGCTCCTGCAGGGATTTGAACCCACAACCTTTCAATCATGAGTCTGATGCTCTAACCACTGAGCTATCCCTGCTCCCTGAATCAAACAAGCTCTTTGCTGGACACTTGCGCCTATGAAAGTATACCACCATAGTTTGTTGAGTTCCAAATGTTATTGCCTTGATATGGTACAAACACTCATTCTTTCAGAAAATTCCAGCCCTCACCATGACACTGATCACAAAGAAAGAAATCTGAACTTTTTGCATGCTACTCCAGATTATGGCGATGTATCAATATCACTCAGGTTGGTTGCAAAAAGTTGGTTCAATCATTCAAACCATAAGGTTCGAACAGTCCTCTTTTTAATAAAAATAAAAATAAAATAAATAAATATTATTATGATATATACAATATATATTTTTTATAGCTGAAGTACTTCAACAATGTGACCTGAACCCGGATGGCAGCAATCCAGTTTTTTTCCATAACACCTGAGATCATGATAATACACCAATGTACAAAGCTTGGTTGGAAATGGTTAAACAGTTCAGAAACCTTTGTCTGAAGAAGAAGACCAAGAAAGACAGACTGACATGGTGATTCCTATACACCCTCCTAACTTGGAGAAGAAAATCAAGAAAGATGAACAGGCTGACATGGTGATTCCTATACACCCTCCTAACTTGGAGAAGAAAATCAAGAAAGATGAACAGGCTGACATGGTGATTCCTATACACCCTCCTAACTTGGAGAAGAAAATCAAGAAAGATGAACAGACTGACATGGTGATTTCTATACACCCTCCTAACTTGGAGAAGAAAATCAAGAAAGATGAACAGACTGACATGGTGATTTCTATACACCCTCCCAATTTTGTTGGTGGGGTAACAATAAAACTCTATCTTCTTGCCAGCTGTTATCAAAGGGCAGCCATAAATGGCACAGGCATCATCAACTCTGTGTTTAAAGATATCCTAATCTGTCTGCACCACCTGAAAATACCTCATCCTTACTTACCCCACAGGAACACCCACATTCCCAAACCACTGACCGAAATCTTTCAGCCTGGTGTTGAAAACATCTGGTCCCCCCTCCCTCCCATCCCAGTCCCGAAAGCTGATAAAACAGCAGACAGCCTTACTGAAGTTGAAACTCCAGTTGCAATCAAAAAGTCGACCTCTTTTTCAGTTAAAGAGGCAATACCTGTGGCAGGCCAGATCCTTCCTGCTGCGTTTAAATGAATTGATAATCTAAGTGTCAGACTCATGAAAAGTCTTTTTTGTTGTTGTAAGAGAAATCCAGTAACAAGGTTAAGGACATTGATCCTGTCCAAGAAGACTGTCAAAGTCCATCCATGACTACCGTTGCTTGAATGGTGGCATTACCATTTGTGGAAGACCACACCAATCAGATGTATTTTTGATTATTTCTTTTTGAAAACAAATAACAACAAAAAATACTGGGACACTAAGCCAGTCTCTGGTGGGTCAGTTTGACAAGGCAAAGCATCCAGTGGTAGTTCCACTAGCTCTTATTTCTATCGGTCACTATGGCAGACAAAGATCAAAACTGTTTGTCACTGTGCCTTTTTATTCATCACACCCTTCCATACAAAAGCACTGAGCCCTGAGACTCTTAAAAAAGAAGAAATAACCCGTCGGCTCAACAATGTTCTATATGTTGGAATGAAATTATTCTGCTACCAATTGCTAGCGTCACTGCTAAAGAAGCAACCTTCAAGCAGTCTACTGCCATCCAGTAGTCAGAAGTAAGGAAACTTACAAGTGTAGAACCATGCCACCCTGTACCAACAAACAGCTTCACAAAGCTTTCAATTAAGTCCATTTCTTCCTTTGTCAGTGATAGGAAAAATGGGGGTGAACACAGTCACCAGTCCAGGCAAAAAGGACCTACCAGTTTGGTGACGGCGTCATCAGCGGGAGCAGCCGGCGCCTCGGGACTGGCCTTGAAGGAGTGGCCCTGGATGGCCATGGGAGGTGGCATCTCGATGTCCTGGGCTGGCTCCGGCTCCTCGTTGGTCACCTCCAGACCCACCTTACTGCCTGCTGCTGCTGCTGCTGCTGCCGCTGCTGGCTCTGCCGTCTGACCAGCCTCCACTGGCTCCTGCAAGGAGAGGAAGGAGGACATGAGTTCTGGAGCCCTCTTAGCGGCTGGCTGGTTAGGGAAGTCAGTGGTGTGAACTGTCTGTCCACTCAACCAGCCCCCATCTGCATGCAGGGTGTTGGGGAATATGGTTGGCAGGTTGCCCAAAACAGATTTTCACAAAATGACAATACAGAAAGAAAGTCTTTCTTCTTTATGGAGTCAAATAAGTATCAAGGGCATTCACAAAGATTTTATCTGGTTTTCCTTGCTGACTATTTGCACATGATGTCCTGAAATGGTGGCTTTCACACAAGAAGGATGAAGATGAAGATGAGGACAAAGGGCAAGACTCAGGAGAGGGTGGTCACGAAGCATACACACGAAGCAAGGCACTTACAACACAGACTGACGCTCTTGGCACAGCAGAGATGCTGAAAACGGCAATGACAACAATAACAGTATGACCCAGCACTACAACACCAGGCCAATTAAAACCCACTGCAGTTCTTCAAAAGCCGGAGGAGCACAGACACAGTCACAGACACAGACACAGTAACCCCAGCCCCTTGCTACAGTTGAGTGGAACTGGAAACGTCTGCTGCACCCTGTCAAGATCTAGAAAATCACTTACCTGTTGTTGAGTGGAGCCAAACACAGCAACTTTCAATCTCTTCTTCTTTTCTTTTTTTTAACTTTCTAACAGCAGTTCTTTCCTTCTCACCTGCACCCAATTAAAGATGCAAAAGACCCAGCTGTTCCAAGACAGACTCCACTACCTGCAGGGTGTGCCTTCAAAACAGTCAACCCACATCTGTGACTGCACACTGCCTCCATCTCTCTCTCTCTCTCCTTTGTGTGTGTGAGTGTTGGTGTGTGCATGTGTGTGTGTGTGTGTGTGTGTGTGTGTGTGTGTGTGTGTGTGTGTGTGTGTGTGTGTGTGTACATGTGCGTGCGTGCGTGCGTGCGTGTACATGCATGTGTGTATGTGCATGAGTGCATGTCCATGTGTGCATGAAATAGTGTGAGCATCTGTGCATGTTTTTGTGCATGCACATGTACACTCACAAATGTGAATGCACATATATGCACATGTGTTTGTCTGTGCACGTATATATAATGCATAACAGGTGTGAACATGTCCAGACACACACCAACCTCAGCATCTGTGCAGCCCATTTTGAATGAATTCCTTTCAATTATTCTCAGTTTGCATGAAAACGTCTAACAGCTGGACGGTGAAGACGCACATCGTTGGCATTGTTAACCTTGTTAAAGATTGGTATGCTCACTTTGAAGCCATTTCGATAATGAGCTCCAGCCTATGGAAGGGCAAAAGGAACCCTTCCCCTTGTTTTTGTTTTGCTTTTAGTTGCTTGATGGATTTGTTTGTCAGAGAAAGGAGGAGACAAATGTGGCAAGGGAGAGGGCACGAGAGAGATTGAGAGGAGGGGGTGGGGAAGATAGGAAGAACTTTGCACACACACACACACACACACACACACACACACACACACACACACACACACACACACACACACACACATACATGCGCACACACACACACACACACACACACACACGGAGCACACCAATGATTGAAGCGCAAGGCACCAGAACAGAATGAGAGACGAAAATACTCACTAACGACCCCCCTTTCAACTCAATTAGGTGCACTGTCTTCAAGAACTGGCAGGCTTTGATAAGAAATAGGCACTGGGTGCTGGGTAATGACAGCAACCAAATAGTAGAAGACAAAAAACAAAACAAAAATGAGAGAGAGAGAGAGAGAGAGAGAGAGAGAGAGAGAGAGAGAGAGAGAGAGAGAGAGAGAGAGAGAGAGAGAATCCTGCAGTGCAAGAAAATCTGCTGCTACAACTGGAAATGTGATAAGAAATATATTGTTTCCACATCTGAAAGGCAAATCTGATTCCTACCTTCTTCCTCCCTCCCCATTCCCCTTTGTGCACCTACAAACTGTCCCCTGGAGTTGTAATGGTGGATATACTGGGGGGTGGGGGTGGGGGGAAAGACAGACAGAGTTGGAGAGAACCACTGTGCATTTCTAATAACATGATTTTTGTTGTTGTT
>OY757541.1:16547432-16575487 GCA_963584105.1 Alviniconcha strummeri | reverse complement strand
GAGAGAGAGAGAGAGAGAGAGAGAGAGAGAGAGAGAGAGAGAGAGAGAACTTTATTTTACAAGGATTGTAGTTTAGGTTTAGTCAAAAACCTAACAACTAGTCCTTGCTACGCTACTGATGAGTAAATATAAAATTGGAGGCATCATTTACATGCATATACTGGGGGGGGGGGGGGGGAGGCACAGGCAGAGGGGCGAACGAGTCAAGGGAGGTAACCGCGCCTAGACATGCCGCAAACTGCAAGCCAAGCAAAGTTTACCCTACATCGAGCGAGCCTCGCCGAAGCCAATCCAGCCGCAAGACCTCAGCGAACGCTCGCAGGGAGACAGACCCAAGTGCGACAGACAACCTGTCAAGCAAAGGGCCCAATAAAGCAGCATTCAACAAGCTCATTCACAACCACCACCATCGACCATTATCATTACACTTCAAAGGAGCTGAGGAGTGCGGAAGAAAGTAACAACTCTTCAGACTATGTCCACGCTTACTGCCGAGTCAACGTCTTCGTCGAGACTACAGGTACTGAAACTGAACATCTAGAAGTGAGCGGTTAAAACAAAATGACGTTAGTGAATAAAATGAAAAGAACACTGCAAACCACACACCTGTGACAGTTTTCTCCGGATTGCCACAGGCCACTATTTAAAAATATATTTAAAAAAAGGGAAGGGGGATGGCAATCAAGCAAACAAAGCAAACTGTGGGGTGGGATGGGGTTGGGTGGGGTGGGGGGTGGAGGGGAGAGACATTCGAACGGACAAAATTACCCACTTTGGGAGATAAGTCATTCATTTCTCCGCTTACTGTCAAGAAAGGATTTTCTTCTGTTTGTAACTGTAGCACGGACAATATCTGAGACATGGAGAGAGAGAGAGAGAGAGAGAGAGAGAGAGAGAGAGAGAGAGAGAGAGAGAGAGAGAGAGAGAGAGAGAGTGGGGTGTCTACGTGAGGCATTACCGTTTACAAGATATTACAAGAAAAAGCAGCCTTGAAGGCTGCTGTCCCAGACAAGCGAAATAGGGACTAATGCAACGATCTGCCACGTGCTGTCTAACTACGCCGGGGACAAAAACCCAGTCATCAGACGATGAGCAGACAAAAGGACCGCGCAATAATCGCGCGTTGCACGATGTTGGTGATGATCGATCTGGGTGAAAACACAACCAGGGATCGTCAGGAACACGAACAACATTGATCCCTGCGTTCTGTCTGGAGGTCTTGGAGAAGGGAGGCGGGTTTCCTTACAGTTGCACACTGCAGTCACACAGCACAGCGAGAGGCGACAGCTGACTGATCCTCGTGTTCTATATCTGCAAGTCTTGGAGACGGGGTGGGGGGTGGGGGAAGCGGTCGTTACAGCTGCAAATTACGATCTTACACATGGCAAAAGCCGACAGTTGGCTGATCCTTCTGTTTTAGGTCTGGGAGAGGGCTTTTCCGCTAAAGTTTCACACACCATATGAACAGCTCGTCCCGGATCACTTTACGTCTCTCTCTCTCTCTCTCTCTCTCTCTCTCTCTCTCTCTCTCTCTCTCTCTATTATGTCTAATCACCTTCCTCTGCTCATGGTGTAAAACAAAATTACAATCAGACGTACTTTAGCAGTGTGGTTTGCATTTTAATACGATCTTCAGAAATACTACTCGTAACAATACTTTACGAAGGTACAACTCATTGCGAGCAGCTAACTTAAAACCCAATCGCAACTGAACTCAGGTATACTTCTGCTATCCTTTTCCTGTCTCAGTTACATTCACAAAATAATGTGTAGACCCCCCCCCCCCCCCCAACACACATACATTTAATTAAGCGGCAGGCTGATCTCCAACAAGAGACTGATTGATCCTTGTGTTCTGTCTGCAGGTCTGGAGTTTTCGCTAAAGTTGTGCACACTCAACGCACGCGGCCTGCGTGCAAACATACAAAACACAGAAACACACACAGACGCACGCACACACGCAGGCACAAACACACACACATACGCACTCACTCACTCTCACACACACACACACACACACACACACACACACACACACACACACACACACACACACACACACACACACACTGATAGGACAGCATGATAATAAACTGGCATGCTCGACGGATGTGGTTGGTTAGATGTTGGAATTTGATACTTCGGTTTCCGCAGCAGATGAACCCGTAATTCGAGTCTGTGCGACATCTGCTGCAGTCTTTTTAAATGACAATATTCATAAACAGCGGAATAACGTGCCGGTGGGGTTGTCAGAAAGTGGCAACAAAAATTGTTAACAGCGTTTATCAGTGGTCAGATCTCCACACACACACACACACTCATACACACACACTCTCTCTCTCTCTCTCTCTCTCTCTCTCTCCTCTCTCTCTCTCTCTCTCTCACACACACACACACACACACACACGCATGCACACACACACACACACACACACACACACACACACACACACACACACACACACGCATGCACACACACACACACACACACACACACACACACACACACACACACACACACACACACACACTACAGCACAAGACAGGGACTGGTGCCTGCGTTCTACCTGCATGTCTGGGAGGGAGGAGAAGAATGTTTCGTTAGCACTGCATGCTATGATCACGCCCTACCGCAAGGGACACGATATGAAATTCTTCTCCACGGTAATGCGAGTTGCAGAGTCCACAGTGACACACGTGCATCCCAATTCCCTCAACAACGACCCGCCAATCTAACCATGACTCCCTTCACTGCACAATGCAATTATCATCATCCTTATTAGTATTACTGCAAAGGCACCGCTCGCTCGCAAAACAACAGGCACATCTGATGCAGGTACTTCGTTTAAAATTCGGATAATGGGAACTTGATCCTTATGTTTTGCTTACCTGAACTATCAGTTTGATAGTTCAAGTCAGGTCATACGCAGAGGACATAATCGTTACCAGACAGAAACACAGTCCATCACAACAACGTGTGTGATTCACTGCACAGGACAAATGCCGCTTTAGCTTGAAAGAGGCCTGGGTGCCAGACTGGGCGGGCGGGGGGGTTGAGACGGGAAGGCACACAGACATTTGGCAGAATTCCTGGCAGTACGCAAAGCAGGTAAAGCTATACTCTGACCTACAGAGGATTTGAACAGAAGGAACCTTTCACAGTTCTGGATTCTCAGCAGCGGGGCCCCAACGTCTTATTCGCGGTACCCTACAGCGGGGCCGTATGACTACTTAAAACAGAGAAACTCTCTCTCTCTCTCTCTCTCTCTCTCTCCAAACGTGCAAACTAGACTATCCAAATGGGTCAGCGGATCTGCACCGCTAGCTGTGTGCCGCACGTGAGCGAAACTGACGCCAACAGCTCTGTGGGCAGCTTGAACACCAAGCCCGCTGACATCCAGACTAATAGGTGCCGAGGGGTGAACCCTGCAGTCATCACGTGTTGCTTCCCCTGCCGTCAGCAAGCTGATGCGTGGTGTCGAGCACGGGTCACTAACGCCGCGTGGTGATCTGTTGCTGTTTCACCTACCACCACAGCCCCTCATTCCACCCTCCTTCCCTCTTTGTGTTGTTATAGCACAGTATTAGTCGGGAGCGGCAGCAGGTGTAATAACAGCAAAACCAGCAGACAGTATTTAATTAGGTGTCTGTGGAGTCTAGCTTCATCCCACAAAAGGCTAATGGATGGGGGGCAGTAACTCTCTCCCTCTCTGTCTCTGTGCGTTTGCTCTCTTGGATACACAAACGCGCTGCCTTTTACAGTGTTACTTACCTTGTGTTCAAAAGACATGGTGTGGTGTATGAACACACAACCTCTCTGCATGTCGCTGCTGCAATAATGGTGACAATGACAGATAAGGCAACGACAGTAAACGGCAAGAAATCACACACACACACACATACACACACACACATACACACACACACACACACACACACACACACACACACTCACACACACACACACACACACACACACACACACACACACACACACACACACACACACATTGAAAAAGAAAGAAGAAAGGATGGGAACACATTTCTCATAATATTATATCCGCAGCAGCTGACTGAACCTGGCCAAATTACTCAGCAGGTTTTACTCAGGTAAAATATTAATTCGCACACATACACAGATGCAGGGACTAGGAGGCCTTTTTATGCCCCTTCGTGTCCTGATACACATTTTGGTTTGAGTCTGTTTATGCAGGCTATACTATATCGAACTGTTCACCATAATCCCGTCTACACCCAGTCCTTTGTGAAAAACTGACGCTGGCGAGAAAGAACACAGAAAAAGGACTATCCAGTACCTAGCTGTACTATCCGCCGTCAGTGGCAGGACTTTACTCAACACAAGTCTTCTACCACCAGAATGCTGTTAATGGATACCGTTTTCGCTGCTTGCTGGTGGTTGAGATTTAGATTCTCAACGCGAAAAATTTAACCGTTAGCCGAAAAAAGAAAAACATGTGGTCAGAGAACAAAGACTGTAGCAACAAAAAGGGTGGCAACAAAATGCCTCTTTAAGAGCAAGCACCTGATAAGTTCCTTTTCGTTTTCGTCTTACCGTCTGAAAGTACACCAAACATGAACAATCAAACTTGACAAGGGAAGGAAGACGTACCAAGACTCAAAGGAACGAGCTTTTATGTGGCCTTTGCTTTCAAGGCACACTAATTCACCCACTCTTTCAGTAACGGACCACACACAATACAACACCAACACACCAAACAAGTAACGGTCACCCCACACAGCGAGAAAGTCCTGTGCAAGCAACACCAGCGGATACGTCGACTCGGCAACGATAAGAATAACTAACTCCCCTCTACGGCTTTGATCTTTCCCCAAAAGGAGATAGACATCGTTCTTTCCATCACAGCCCGTTCCTCAACAGATACTTTGAAGCTACTCCGCTGGGCAAAGTTTGTTTATCCGAGGTTTTGTACAGTACACTCCTTTTGTCTTCTTCCTTTAACAGATATCTATCTATCTAGGTAGATAGATAGATAGATAGATAGATAGATAGATAGATAGATAGATAGATAGATAGGTAGACAGATAGATAGATAGATAGATAGATAGATAGATAGATAGATAGATAGATAGATAGATATAGCTTTAGACGGCTGAACAGAGGATTCTTTTGTAGTTAAATTTTGCCCAGCGCATTGACATCTTACCATCAACTCACGTCGCAGCACCACCGAAAACAGACACACTATAGGCAAAGTAAGTCTAACAGGCAGGGTAAGTGACTGTACAATGCTACGTTCTGTAACCGTTTGCCCACAACAGTGGGTCTGTTCTAGAAGGAGCTGTGGCGTGACCTGACGGTGAAGCACTGGTGCATCAGGGCATGGATGGCTCCAGTGAACTGGGTAAAGCAAACTTCCATGTTCTGCAGATGATCGCTTGGCACTGATACCCACGCCGGCGCTCTACTGGGCATCTTTATTCTTCCAAATACCCCCACCCCCTCCCTTTGATTTCACTGTCTTTTGTGGTCGTTGTCGTTGATCAGTCAAATGGCAGGCTCTATTCTTCCCGATTGTAGCCGGCTATTTTCACAGTGTTCTGGTTTCCGCTTCGCCCTCAAAACAAGCAAACACAAAAATAACGACGGGCAGGGTTCTTCTAAACCCCCTGCCCTCCGATTCTCACTGGGTACTACTTCTTCTGACCCCCTCCCTCAGAGACGGGGGGTGGGGGGCGGGAGAGGGAGGGGGGAGGGGGGAAAGAGGGAGAAGGGGAGAGAGAGAGACGAGAGAGAGAGAGAGAGAGAGAGAGAGAGAGAGAGAGAGAGAGAGAGAGAGAGAGAGAGAGAGAGAGAGAGTCAGTCTATGGTAACCAACCTCCCTCCACAAACAAATAATCAAACAACAAAAACGGGTCGTCAGGGATCTCTAAATCCCCCGACCCGACCCGCCCCTCTCCCGCCGACCCCTATCCATCCACCCCGCCCCCTTTCCCTCTCCGCCCCGATCACGCCGAGCTCCCTCCTCACCGGACACTTCCTCTCGTAGGGTCTGGAGCTCTCGGGGAAGTCGTCGGCCTGGCCCGCCATGCAGGAGCACAGCCTGGAGATGGTGGGCAGCTTGTGGCGCGACTTCTTGCGCCGCCGACCCGTCAGCACGTCGAAGCGAACCTGTTTCCACGACTCTTGAGACATCGCCGACACCCCGGGCATGCTCCCTCCCTGCCTGCACGCGCACCGCCACGCCACGCCACGCCTGACACCCCCCCGCAGCGCACCACCACACACAAGGAAGCGGTGTTGGAGGGAGGGACGAGCGCTTTTTTGGGGGGTGGAAGGTGGGGGGTGGAGCTTCGGTTCTTGACCCTACGTGGAGGTGGTCTCCGGAAGGGTTTTTAGATCGTCATGTTTGAACACACACACACACACAGAAGCAGGATCGTATCTTCACCCCTCGGTGGGGTTTCGCCGTTCGGGGTGGTCTCTCCGGGAGGGTTCAGATCGTCATGTTTGAGCACATCCACGAGGAGACCGAAACGCAGCTTCTGCCGAAGGGGGGGGGGGGGCGCCGCCGCCTTTCTCCGGACGGTTCGTCGTCTGGCCCCTCCTGGGGTTCTCTACACACAAGGACGTGGTCTGCAGGAACTTGAGTCTTTATGTCTGAACACACACAGGCAGGCCCGTCTCTGCGCCCCGCATGGGGGCTCCACGCCGCGGCAGCCTCCAGAGGTGCTTAAATCGTAACGTTTCTACACAACCACAAGCGCACGAGGCGACAAAAATCTGAGAGTTTCAGAGGGACGGACACGCTCTTTTTCGAGTCCGTAGGTCACCTGGTCCGAACGGTTCGCCCGAAA
Organism: Alviniconcha strummeri; assembly: GCA_963584105.1. Taxonomy (NCBI): domain Eukaryota; kingdom Metazoa; phylum Mollusca; class Gastropoda; family Provannidae; genus Alviniconcha; species Alviniconcha strummeri. The sequence continues at coordinate 16,568,650 of OY757541.1, read as the reverse complement.
TAGTGCACAAGAGGTTTAGACCGCAATTTCCTGGCACGTCTAGACAGTTCTCTGAGAAAGAAGCGTTCCGAAGGACAGCCCCTATTGGAAAAAGTCTCTTCGTCGGGGTTTCCACGTCCATGCAGTCCGCAGGATGACTAAGCCTGAACACGCTGACAGTGCCCGAGTATGGAGACCACTACTATATTTCAGGTCACTTTGATTGGATAAGGTTCCTGAGGAGGTTCCTTCTCCTGTGAGTAAGTGTGCAGAATGCTCAGATCGTCACGTCTGAACGGAGATAACGGCACCGGTATACGATAAAAAATAAAGTACCTGAGAGCACTTTCTTGAATGAGGAGATCTCCCTCTTTTCCCGCGCCGAAAATCCGCTACAGAATGTCTAGATCGACATGCTCAACCTCCGCACACACGTCAAACAGTCCGGCATGTGTAAGAGCAGAGCAGAGCGACTCCTAGCTCCACCACACAGGGGCCCCGTGGGGTTTGTCTCTTGAAGATGAATCGAGAGATTACTCCGGTCCTTCACCACTATAATTCATCAAGCTGACTGACTGCGATTCTCGGCACTTTGCAACTTGGTGCACATCGGCGGTAACCGATACTGTTTCTGTCACTGTTCACTCTACGATCGGAATCCACGCTTCTCTCTCTCTCTCTCTCTTTCCTTCTCCCAGCATGTACCTCTGGGGATTCTCTGTAATCAAATCAGGTGGTTAGGATATGATCACCTTTGGCTGCGCACAGACGAAGATCAAAACGTCAGAAGACGAAGATCAAAACGCCAGATCTGCTTACTCGAGCTTCGTTAGGTTCGTTCAACCGGAACATCAGACCGTCTCGAAGACGAAACCATCTTTTCCCCCAGAGCACCACGGTAGTGTGACTAAACAAGTTTGTTGGAGTGGAAATCACGCGCAAAGAGGAAAGGCGTACAGGTGTAGCGTTTCACCAAGTCTGACTTCGGGAGGTTTTGTTTGAACAAGTCCTTAGGACCAGAAGATCTTCAAGTGCTCTGCAAGAGAATCGGATCACATTTGTACATTGTTATATAAAATCAGCAACAAAAAGAAAACCCAAACAAACAAAAAAAGTCCGCTGGTCCGCACAACCGAACACGAAAACGCCATTTTCCTTGCAAGCGTAACGATCTTGGGTTCAGATACAAAACGACGGGAAAAATACCTTCCTTTGCAAGTACTATCCCGATCTTGGGTTCAAAAACAAAACGCCGGAAAAAGTACCTTCCTCAGGTCTCCCACCACGGAAGTTACAGACGAATCAACCTGAGGCAAAGCATTAAGTACTCAAGTCTCATTACTTGGGAGTTACCGAAGTTTGAAGAAGCGGGAAGCGACGGTACCCCGCTGTCTGCATTCCCAGCCCGGAGGAAAGACGTGTTGCATACCGAAAGCAACAACAACAACAACAACCTGCATACTTCTTTCCCCTAATCAGTATTTACAAACCGAGCGTCTAGTGCCAAGAGCCACGTGCACAACAACAACCCAGACCGACAAACCGCAGTATACAGTGCAGCAGACATGGTTACTTTCCACAATTCTCCCATTATTTCCCCCCAGTTCTTTTACCCCCCCTCCCCCCCCACACACACGCACTGACACCACATCCCACCCCTCCTCCCATCTCTGTGAACAACGCGTCCTTCGTCTTTGTGAGAACGGTTGTCGTTTGAAGGGGTGTTCTCAACAGACAGATAGGCAGCGTGGTTTCCTGCCGCGAATCTGATTTTGAGACGCAACTGTGCCAACAAGAACTCTTTTACGAGCTCATGACTAAGACGAACGTGACAGTTCTGTCAAAGGGTGGGTGTAGAGGAAATACTCGAGGGGCGATGAGGCTGGAAATGGGAAGCAGGGGTGGGGGTAGGTGGGGAGGTAGATGGTGCCAGAGGATAAAAAATCTAATTGCACACAATTCGTGGTCTAAATACTGAGGCTTAGCAGGACCGTACACACACGCGCACGCACACGCGCACGCACGCACGCACACACACACACACACACACACACACACACACACACACACACACACACACACACACACACACACACACACACACACACACACAATGCTTACATTTCAGGGCTCCGCTTGCCGAAGGGGACTACTGTCGGAAGGAAGGAAAAACAGCGAACCTGTACACACCACTGGGCATCTGTTCCCACCGTTTATGTCAGGCTACGAGTGCACGTACTCTTTTTCCACGGGGATCCAAATAAACAATCAACAAAAGGAGCACTGCTGTCATCGATCGATAAACCACTGTGTGCGGTGTGTGCGTGTGTGTGCGTGTGTGTGTGTGTGTGTGTGTGTGTGTGTGTGTGTGTGTGTGTGTGTGTGTGTGTGTGTGTGTGCGCGCGCGCGTGTGTGCCGATTGTCGATCAGTCTAATACAGGTAACAACGACCTCGCTGCACCGTATGCACCTCCCTACCACACTGGTGCGTCGCCAGCACGCACAACTGATTATCATCGGAATCCTCACAAACCGATCTCTGTGTCTCGCTGCACGCCGGCGCGCGCGTACGTGTGTGTGTGTGTGTGTGTGTGTGTGTGTGTGTGTGTGTGTGTGTGTGTGTGTGTGTTTGAGTGAGTGAGTGAGTGAGTGAGTGAGTGAGTGAGTGAGAGAGAGAGAGAGAGAGAGAGAGAGAGAGAGAGAGAGAGAGAGAGAGAGAGAGAGAGAGAGAGAGAGAGAGAGAGAGAGGAAGTACAGTACAGGACAAAACCTTGTGTAGCTGCGTAGCATTAAAAGCTTTCTGACACAGATATATGTACATCTCTATGTGTTTGTTGCTTCCTCTTTTTTCTCTTTGTATGCGCATGTCTTTTTTTAAACTATGAAAGCAGATGCAAGAGAGCGAGTCCTCTGCTCTCTCTCTCTCTCCCCCACCCCCTCTTTTTTTTAAGCCCGTGCTCTGGTTTGTTTTCCTCTCTCTCTCTCTCTCTCACTCCCTCCTTTATGTTTTTATTTTATATTTTAAATACATATTATTTATTTTTTAAATCAGAGTGATCTGGGCAGGAAACAAAACAAAAAATCATCTCTCACCCATTACAAAATAGTCAAAAACGTTTGCATTTCCTTCTTGTGCAGCTGGCTCATAAGCTGAAAGCTTTTAAAAAGGACTTCTACAACTACCCCCCCCCCCCCCCCCACCACACTTTTCCATCTGTTACTGTGCTACAGGCCAGTGGAGCAAGGCCACACTCTGACAGACAAAGCACAGTGTGAGTCACTTCTAATCACCACTCCAGTGATAAAGGGGCGGTCCTTGGCTTTGTTTTGTTGAGCTGAAAATAATGAGTAAAAGAGCAGCGTGCGTCTCTATAATAATCTCTCTCAACCACTGCTCCCACAACAGGTTGCCCTCTAATAACCTATACTATATATTTTACCACTACACCCAACCAGAAACCCCAACAACTGTCCACACCGATGTGCAACCCGCGCACCCTCTTAAAATTCAACCTCATGTTAGTGGCAAACTCCTAGATAGGAATAATATTCGGGTCGGGAATCCTTCTTCTATGCTCAAAACCGATATATATATATATATATATGAAAACAGGCAGCATATTCTCCTCTCGCTTGACGTGTCGTATGACTAAAGCAAGACAATGAACCGCCTGTGGGCAAAGGACCACCCAAATATTTATCTACACTGACATCTGCCTACCCCCCCCCGTTACGCCTGTAATGGATACATAATGGATACAGTGACAATTTGAATTTATACTACTATTCATCAGTTTCGAGCTGATATGTATCGTAATATGGGGGGGGGGGGGGATTAACTCTGGAAGATCGTCTGTGGACAATTTTATTTCTATTATAAGACATCGATCACGATTGTTGGCGAAGTCGTCGCTGGTGGTTTTGCAGGTGTGGTGGTATTACAGACTCGTGCACACAACCAAAGTAAGAGTAATAACAGTGCCGTTCCTACCTAGCACTGCGAAACGAAGAGAGGCAGGCAGAGGACTGATTTTTAACGCCCAGTCAGCAAAAATAATCAACAACGGGCGTGTCCGTTACAGGGAAGACAAAACAACCATAATCGACCTGCGGTGATCCTCTGCGGTCAAAAATCTAATCACTAACCAATTCTTTTCGAAAACCATGACGGAAAGCTGCGTACTGCCTGTTGGAGATTTACGAGAACCTCGTGATGAAACTCCTAAATCATGCCTATGCGGCTGGCTATACGCTAACCTACGTTCGTGCACTTGGCGACATAAGAAAATCCGAACGAAACAAAAACCGCACGGCGAATCTGGGAGCGCGTGTACGCGAGTTACGACATGTAGATAGATAGTATCGATTCAATCTAGGACACTGCACTCTTTAAACTCCGAGCGCGTGAACAGATCCGATAGCAAGTGTCAAGCTTGTCGGACTCGTTTTGGCTGCATCTGCAAGGGGAAGTGTCGGGTTTGTGTAAATCGTATCAACCAGCTAAGATCTATGTTCCGCGTCCAACAAGCTGTTGTGCCCGAGTTCACAACGAGGAAAAGTGTCGGTGAAGACTGTCTGTCTCACTCGTTCTGACCAAGCTGCTGCATGCTCTTAGACACTATCGCTAGCCAAAATGTCAAGTCTGTCTCACTTGCACTGACCAATCTGCAGCATGCTTCTAGGCACTAGCTAGCCAAAATGTCAGGTCTGTCTCACTTGTACTGACCAATCTGCTGCATGTTCCGAGTCAACAACTACAGAAAGTGCCCTGTCTGTCTATGGCTACCAAACGTATCAGGTTTGTCTCATTCGTACTGACCAGTCGGTTGCCTATTCCTAGTCCATAGCTAGCAAAAGTGTCAACAATGTCGCACAGCATTGAAAAACCGGCTGCATGTTCCGAGTCCAATGTTACCGCTTAGTCACTGAACTAACATCCTATCAACCGCACACGATCACCTCAACACACTGTCACAGGTCTATAAATATTCTAAAACGGATGAATGTGTCAAGTTTGTCTCACCTTTGCTGGACAGTCGGATGTCTGTTCCTAGCCCACACCTACCGAAAGTGTCATTGTTGTCTCACTCTTACTGGCCAATCGGCTGCCTGTCTTGGCCCACAGATACCGATCGTGTCAAGATTGTATCACTCTTACTGACCAATCGGCTGCATGTCTCAGTCCACAGATACCGATCATGACAAGATGATCTCACTCTTCCTGGCCAATCAGCTGCATGTATCAGTCCACAGATACCGATCCTGTCAAGATTATTTCACTCTTGCTGGCCAGTCAGCATCCTGTTCCTAGCCCACAGCAACCAAAAGCGTTATGTTTGTCCGGTTTTTATCGACCGTCCAATTTCGAGTCAACTGCGTGAGAGTCTGTACCACGGGAAGGCGTCAAGTTTGACTGGTCTCAACCAAGAAGCTGACATACAAGAAAAAGCGTTCCACATTTCGAGACCACAGCAAGGAGAGGTGACAAGTTTGTCTCGCTCGTATCGATCAACGGACTGTTTCAGAATCCACAGCGGTTTGCTCGTAGGCAAAAGGGCATGTCGGGGAAGAAAAAAAGCAAAGAAAAAGAAAAGAAAAAAAGCATGGGGGGGGGGGGGGGGGGGGGGGGCGGGGAGAGAGAAATACTGACCAGGTTGGTTTCCACGCTAACAAAAATTGGATGAAATCGATCCCAACTTTACAGCAGCGGTCGCCGAACACTCTTTTGTTGCGCTTAGTTTTGACCGGGTCTGTCGCGGCATAGTAACACTCTCACGCAGCGACCCATGGAACTAAAGACGAGTTCAACTAAAACTGATTATCAGCTGCGCTATCACGGAGAGACAACAGCACTACCGACCCAATCCGTCTGCACACTGGGTCTGTTTGCAAAAGTATTGCTGCATATACATCAATGATGGCAAACCGCGCTGAAAGTGGAACGAGCAGGACAAAAAAGAAAAAGAAATTGAACCCCATGCAAAAGATGTTTTTATTATCTTACAGGTGAATCTGTCACACCATTGTATATGGCTGACCGGTTGTAAAAGATTTCAATTGTCCACGCCCTATGTCCATGTCCAAATGCTATGGCCAAATTATGAACATGGATGACCACTTCTCAAAAGGAGTTGTCCACGTTCTGTGTTTTTGTAAAAAAATGGTGTGGCCAAATTATGAACATGGACGACCGCTTCTTAAAAGGTTTTGTCCACGTTCTGTGTTCTTGTAAAAATGGTATGGCCTAATTATGAATATGGCCAAACGCTTCTTAAAGGGTCTTTGTCAAAATAGTGTGGCGAATAAAGTTGCTGGAATCGCCGACCGCTTCTTAAAGCGTCTTTTTCCACGCCCTGTGTTCTTGTTCTAACAATGTGGCCACATCTCTCTTCTTCCAGGGTCTGGGGAAGAGGTGGGGGTAGGGCGAGTGCTACCACTACTCAAAAAGTAACTGTAACGCACACACTGACTTCGGCCGTCGCTTCAGCCCGATAACGTTTCTCTCTCTGCCCTGGTATCACCTAGGAGGTTGACTGGGCATCAAAAACCAATTTATTGACTAACTCCGATAACATTCCACCACCTAGCTGTAAATGGTACGTACGTATCCGCCCCATCTCCTCCACCCAATCGGCTACAAAATTTAAAAAAAATAAAGAAGATGAAGAAATTAAAAAAGAAGAAAAAGGAAACAGTCAAAAAAACATGTACACACTGTGACCCCGCCTTGTCCTATCTAATCAACGTCACTGATAGCACACACACACACACACACACACACACACACACACACACACACACACACACACTGTCCAGTGTCGGATAGTTGAACATTCCAATGATGGAAGGTAGCACAGCTATCAAACACTACACAGAAAACGTAGCTTCTACTGTGCAACAAAACAGCCTACCTATATTCTGTCACCTCACGGCAAGCAAAAGCAAGGAAATACATACACCCAAACCTTGGTAATGGCACTGACCACAAAACATCGAGCAAAATGCGGCAAACCTTCTGGGTTCCATTGTTGTGCAAACCAGTACAACTTCGCAATACAAACGACAACGAAAAAAAGAAGAAAGGTAAACCAACCCCCCCCCCCCCCCCCCACTCCAAAAAACCCACCACCAACAACAACTGATCACGTTATCCATCAAACTGATTTTGGACTGTGGCTCTTGGCACGCGCTCGGCTACTAACCCCACCCTCACATTTTTACCGTCAGAAATAACCAAACCCTGAACTAAACTGCCCACCCCCCATCCTCTCCTCGCCACGCACTGTACTGAAGTACATTAAATGGATAATTTATGATCAGTGCAAGACGGACATCGGTGTCCTCAACTCGACTCTCGGGCGCTACCGACGCGGCTGACGGACCTACAGCGACGAAGACGATCTCGCAAAAAGGACGCTGGGTTACCTGTTGGTCATCGCCACTCGCTCCGCTCCCTCCAGGCACCCCTGAGGGTCAGCGCCGTCCCCCCACCCACCCCCGAGACGCTGCCAGTAGTCCTGCCTCCTTCCCCGCCGCCATGACAGCCGGAGCAAGGGCACAGCACTCTGCCGTCGCACGGCGGGAGGAGCAGACGGCTTCAGCGTGGTCCGAGTGGAGTTAGCCTAGCGGTACGCTGCTTCACTGTTTCCATGTCCCCCGGGCTGGAAGCGAGACGCTGCTCTCCGAGGCGTCCGGCAGCCCGAAGCCGGCACTAGTCAAACACGACGGTCACGACTGTTGTGTGCATGACTGCCGGTCTGTCATCGGGGTGAATGAAGACGCAGGGTGGCGAGTGTCAGCTGCCGTGGCCGCGGCCATCCATCACTCGCAAGACAAGAGTCCGCTAATATCTCTCTGCACGGCCACACACCAATCAATGGCTACTAGATGGCCAGGCAAACCAACAGTCGCCCGGCTCCCACTCAGCAAGTGGCCACTTGTGACGATGGACTGGGCCAAACTCGACAAGAGGCCACTTGTCACGAAGCACTGACTACGACTCAACAAGACGCCACTTGTCACGAAGCACTGACTACGATTCGACTAGAGGCCACTTGACACGAAGCACTGACTACGACTCAACAAGATGCCACTTGTCACGAAGCACTGACTACGACTCGACAAGAGGCTACTTGTCATGAAGCACTGACAACGACTCTACAAGAGGCCACTTGTCAACAATAGGCAACTTGTACAATCCAACTCAGCAAGTGGCTACTTGCGACGGTGTACAGCCTACAGCTTAGAAAGTGGCTACATGTGACCACTCACCACGCTCTGCTATACAAGCCAAGATTCAGCCAATAGCCATGTTGTGCAGTCCACAGTTCTGCGAGTGGCCACATACTAACAACACACGGTGACAACACATTCGACAAGTGACCACTTGTGACGTTCTACAGCCCACAGTTCAGCAAGCAGCAGCTCGTGGTCAGGCAGAAGTCACGATTATTTGCCTCGTCAGAAATCTGAGCCGTTTCACGTGACACCGCTGGAAACCTAGTCGACACAGTGGCTCTGCAAGCGAAGATTCCTTCAGTGCTTTACTTGACATGTGTCGAGAAGAGATGACCTGCTCTAGAGAACTAGGGTACCGCCAACCTATTCCTATGCACATCACGCAGGGAACACTCCGAGCGGGTAGTGGGCTAATCCTAGCGGTCCATCAAACGGCAGGAGCTCACCAGCATGCAACTCATTGAGAAGTCCACACTCGCAAGTGCTCACCGAAACACTAACTGCGCGTTTAAATCCGACACAAACACAAACACTCACACACTGCTGACGGACACAGAGCACTTCTGCAGCTGCCTCGGTCACAGCTGTGTCTACGCTGGCACTCCGAACAACGGCCTCTCACACAGTTTTAAAAAAAAAAGAGAGGAAAAAAGGGTCGCATTGAGCCAAACACACCACACACACACAACACACACACACACCAAAACAAAAACACCACACACACCACGTAATCGGCGGCAGCAGCTGGGCCTCACTCACAAACAAAAGTCTCCCAGGTACAAGCGTACGGTGTCCTGCGCTTGGAAACAAGCAGAGAGGGGGTATTGTCTGCGAGCTCTACAAAGCAGCGTGGACCGAGTCGTCGTTCACCCGCTGACGGCCATTGAAGAGGGATTCCCGTGTGCCCAAGACAATCGATACGACGACGGGAAGAAGAAGCAGAAGGGAGAGAGGAGTAGGAGGAGCAGGAGGAGGAGGAGGGGTAGCGGGTTGGAAGGACTGCAGGAAAGAGGGGGAGAGGGGCAGGAGAATCTCCCAGTCCCCCGCACTCTAGCCCAGCAGTGCAGTCGACGCTGACGCTGCCGTTGCCCCTCTGTCCCCTCTCCGGCCTTGCCGCAGCAACACGTCCTCGTCCTGACGACCGGCCTTCATGGCGAGGACACACAAGCTCTCCCCGCGTCCCCGAGCGTGTTCCCGCGGTGGCTGGAGGCAGCGGACAAAGACACCCCGTGCAGGCGGCACTCGCCGTCCCGATGAGGGCAAGGACTGGTTTAGGTAGCCACCACAGACGGCACGCGGAGTGAGTGACTGACCTACAGCGAGAGAGCCGTGACGGGCCGACGTGGAGCCGACAGCCCCCGGTGTCGGGGGAAGTTGCGCGGGACCAGTCAGCAAGGAGGGAATCGATACGCTCATCTACTTTGCTGGGCAACGCGCCGACGCTTCACTCCATCCGCGCACCGTCCCTGGACAGCCCGCCCGGGCCCGCCGCTGGCGAGAGACACCCAGGGACTCGAACCCTGCGCCGGCAACGGTGAAGGGGCTTGTCGAGGGGGTGGTGTGAAAGGGGGTGGGGGGGGGGGGGTCAGGCCCTGATGACCGAGGGCAGAAGTTGATGACGGTGCCAGACAGCTCGGAGGTTCCAACGAGAGGTTGGTAACAGTAGTAGAAACGCAAGAGAGGAGGCAACTTGCAAACTTTGATGCACGGCTCTTGATTCGATCCGCGACCCGATCATCTATCTCACACCTCACGTTACACACTATCACCTTGAAACAAATCTGCACCCAATCATTTTCGGGACAGATAAAAAAAAAAATCTACATACGACTGCCTGATATGGGCTGATTTGCATCGCACAAGTGAAGAACCCGCGACCACAACCTGCGCCTGGCGAGAAAAAAAAGGAAAAGTCCTGTGGAGATTAACCTCCCGTGTCGCAGGCAGAGATGGCAGCCCAAGTCCAGCAAATCGGCCTTCAGTGGGAACACCGCCGTTAAGCTGACAGGCAACAAACAGTGTTATCGGACCACCAACACCACTTCCGCTGACCATCGCCCCGCCGCTAGCAATGGACAGCCGGCCGGGTCACTATCGGGCCACACGCCGAGCTGCGGTCATCAACAGGCAGCTTGTCAGCGGGACAGGTCAAACGCAGCCTTTGATGTTGATCAGTTACCGATGGATGTGGCGACCCTACCCTTTCCAGCTCACGCTTTCTGTCAAGTGGCGTTGGCTGATCCGTCACTCCTCAGCCCAACTGCCCCCCCCCCCTCCCCGCCCAACTCTTGCCCTCCCTCCCCAGAGAGAAAGAGAGAGAGGGGGAAACACACACACACACACACACACACACACACACACACACTTCACTGATTGCGTTGTCTCGCGAATCATATAAATACTGCGGGCTGATGAATGCAACACACACACACACACACACACACACACGCGCGCGTAAGGGATAAACAGCACATTATATTTCCTCTTATGAAGTTATCATGATAACAATAATGCCGGAGAGAGAGAGAGAGAGAGAGAGAGAGAGAGAGAGAGAGAGAGAGAGAGAGAGAGAGAGAGAGAGAGCAACACGTCCCCTCTGCTCTTTATGTAGTTGTCGGTCGATTTGACGACTGCTAAACCTGTTCCCATAGCTAACGTTGCTCCGCAAATAACAGCACTGACGGCGTGAGTGATTGTGCTCGAACGAGAGAAGATGGGGTGTGCGGGGATGAGCTAAAATAACTGGTACTATCGGGATGAGCTAAAATAACTGGTACTATCGAGTTGTATGTACCAATAGCGACATGCTGAACAAGGACGGCATTATTTTTCGCGGGCTCGACAGCTGGGGGCGGTGGATTGACTGCACACGACCCAAGCGAAACGACAGGCTAAAAAAAAATATATATAAAAAGAGAGAGAGAGGAAAAAGTCAGGGAACACACGGGTTGAAAACATCGATATATATGTTACAGGCAATCCATGAAGTAAGGCATTTCGTGATATGCCTGAAAATGTCAGGCATTTCATGAAGTGGCGAAAAGCTATAGGCAATACACGTAATGCCTGAATTTTGTAGGCAATACGAGTATTACCTGAAAAATAGTGCTCGAGACCTCACAGTTTGCCTGACTGCCAGTTTGCCTGACTATGTATTGATTCTGTGCCTCTGAGCGTGTGTGTGTTTGTGTGCGTGCATGCGTGCGTGAGAGACAGAGAGAGGGAGGAGAACTTTGATTACTTTGTGGAACGGAAGAGAATACGTGACCCGTTCTCAGGAAATGAGTCTTAAAATTTGGCAATTGGAGATATCTGCATGTCTCAAATCTGCAAGTTCTGCTCGTTATTTTGATATTTACCGCAGTAGCACGTAAAAGACCCTGGTCATTCTGCCAAATGTGAAGGTGGCAGGTTACAGCTAAACACGCATACACCTCACGTATGTGGCTTTGCATGAAGTGACATGGTGCATGGTTGTATGGTGTACACAGAACGCGCCGACTGGCAGCAGTTTCATGTGGCACCAGCCATGCCAGCGCTGTAAGTACAGCACTTCGGTGGATATTCAAAAATGCGCTATAAAAAGCTATTCACTCATGCAGAATCATATGCGAGCGCAATGAGTCTGCTCGAGAGCGGAGAATAGCACTATATAAAAGCGATCAATAATAATAATACTTAAATCACGTTTCTGCTTTAAAAAAGAAAAAAAGAAGAAAAAAGAAAAGAAAAAAAGATTAAAAAAGTGGCTGTGACGTGTTTTTAAAGGATGCAGGTGTGGCGGAGGCCATTTTCAGAAAATCAGCTTTAAAGTTTTCAGAGCCCATCAGTGCAAACACACCAAAGTTTAATGCTTATAGACTTTAATTTTGCAAAACCTGAAAACACCCAGATAGACCCCCACTGAATACTTTTGCCTGTAGCACAGTAAGCCGGCTGCGAGTTAAGACTAAGTTCGTGAGAACGGGTCACATATGTACTTTGCAAAGCTTCTTCTAGTGCATTTTCATAACTTGGTACTGTGAGTGAATTACGGTTACAAAATTTATCTCTGCATTTTCGTATAAATTATTTGTACTGTGTGTAAGTTGCCATTTAAAACATTTCCCGGTGTATTTTAGTACGCATGAAATGAAATGAGCAGAAAGTAATTTATCAGTGGAAATGAATTCAACTGATATGTTGTAAGCATATTTACCTTTTTAGAAGTTAGTGTGTATTTCAAATTAAAGTACTTCTTACATTTTTTAGTTCAGTGAGTGTACACTTGTGGAGAAAAGCCCTTCTATTAAAGTACATCGGATTACCGATCCCTTAAAAAAAAAAAAAAAAATCTACGTTCAACTTTAGTCAGACTGTTGGTGAAATGGTCTTTGTAAGTTCTGAAGTTGAAAAGATGAGAATATTTTTAGTTCAGTCAATAGTTCGTTGGTACTGGGTCTTAGTGCCGTCGTGGGGTGCAGTAGTCTCCTTTTCCGTGTGAAGGATCGGTTCCAATTAGCGCCGGTCAGTTGGCTGAGCTGTAGACAACAAGCCTCCCTGTGCACGGGCATGGAGGAGCTGCCTTCCCTGTTCTGTTACAAATTCTTCTTTTATTCCAAATTCTGGGCCACCGATGCCGTATTTTTGAAGGTATAAATGACTTTCCATTTTAATCTTTACTTACCAACTTCCCCGCACCACTCGCCCTCACATAAATTTAAGGACCGTGTGCCTTCCTTTGTAGTCACTTTGCCAAGCCTCAAGGTCAGTCTCCAAGTCAAGTCTCCAGGTCAGTCTCGAAGTCAGTCTCGAAGTCTCCAAGTCAAAGTTTCTGATTCGTGCAACTAGTGTTTTGGCTCAATTTAATCCACATTCAACAGGTTGGTTTGACTACGTTTTACCTACCTAGTTCCTGACTGTTGTTTTATTGTTGTTTGTTGTAGTTTTTATGGTTTGATCTTGCCGTAAGATCTGGCGTCGCTGATGTTTCATTATTTTTCACGTTCGCTTGAATGATTAAGTACAGGGGCCAGCTTCGTGATAACCACGAGCTGTTTCAAATTTATGGGTTATAACACCTTCTTTTTTTCTTTTTTCTTTTCATTTTTTCATTTCATGATTGATGTTTAGATCTTAAACTGTGTTTCGCTGCAGATGTTCTGACTGAGAGGCCAGGTTCGTTATCCGAGCCTTGCTCCATTTTTTTCCGTTCTGATCTAAACCTCCTGATGGAGTTCCTTTATTTTACTGGTTAGAAAAGGCCTGTTCCGCGTATCGGCGATTAACAGGCTCGACATTTTAATTTAATATTATGTGAAAAGGCCAGTTCCGCGATAGTCCGCGATTGGCTTTGGTTTGACTTTTCCATAATAATTCTCTTGTGTATTCCATCTTCCACTATCCACAGACTTGGAAGATACCTTAAAGTTTTCTTCCATAAATTCAGTGTAAGACCCTACTGAGAAATTATAAAGTGAGGCGATGTTTTTGATGATACACCGGTTGTGAACTGTCTTTTCACAGGTTTGTAGCTCAGACTTTCGTAACCCGCATGGACGGTTTTGCGCTGACTTAATTGTTGTTTACGTTAATTTTCAGGGAATGAGACAACCAGATAAAGTTTACTTAGCTATATTGGCTTTTCGAACATTTGTGCTTTCAAACCCCATCTTTTGTCTGTTTATGACATGCTTGTGGCTTACGTTTTTGATTCAATAATATTTGGAACTTTCATTCTCCACTTGAATTCATGTTGAAAGAGAGGTGGAAGTTTAACGAGAAAAAGTAGAACGGTTCTGTGAGTGAGTGAGTGTGTGGATGTGTGTGTGTCAGTGTGCTGGATCACTTCCTGATAGTCACGAGATGCCACGTGCAAGTAATTAACGCAGACGTGTTTATAACCTAACCTGCTAGCGTTCTCAGTTGTGTGGCCACAGAATCGCTCGACGACATTTGATCTCTTCACGCAATAGAGACGTTACACAATAAACATAAAAAGAAATTTAAAACACTTCCTTCTGTTCCTTCGAAACGCTCAGGCAATACATGAAATGCCTAGAGGTAAATTTCAGGCAATGCACGTATTGCCTACAACATTTAGGCATTACGTGTATTGCCTATAGCTTTCGCCACTTCATGAAATGCCTGACATTTTTGGGCATTTCATGAAATGCCTTACTTCACGGATTGCCTGTAACATATACACACAGCGAAACCAGTCACTGGGTTGGCATCATCATAATAGGCTGATCAACATCGCCGCTCCTCAACGGGGCTCAGCCAAGGACACACACAGGCGCGCACGCACGCACATACACATGCACGAACGCACGCACGCGCGCACGCACGCACGCACGCACACACACACACACACACACACACACACACACACACACACACACACACACACACACACACACACACACAACCACCTGATCCCACAGTCCCATCGTAACCTCTGTTAAACACTGAGACTGCTGTCAGTACAAAACGAAGATTCTGAAACGGTCAGTTCTAGCTGATAGGAAGCTTAGTCTTCCACTGCGTCCAGTTCACTTGCTGTCGAAATGAGAACAACCACAACCACACACACACACACACACACACACACACACACACACACACACACACACACACACACACACACACACACACACACACTTCCAATCTCTCAGTGCACACACTGAGCCGATACATTTATCAGCGCCTGAAAGTCCAGTGGAGTCGTCGGCAGAGTCGTCTCCGAATCGAGTCTACTTGGCGTCCAAAATAGCCAGCGAGAGAGATCAATGCGGCGCGGGTTTCAAGACAGGGAGACAGGCAAACGGTGTAGCGAAATTGGGGGAAAAAATCAATGAGCAAATCAGACGAACGGCGCGCTGTACACATATTATTGCACAGCAGCTACAGCTAGCGCGGCCAGCCAATACGGTGGATGGAGTGCGTACGGCTGGGCTGTGGGTTTTGGGGCCATCCCTTACTCATCATCAGCCAGCCCTTCGTTAATCAGGCAGTCATCCATTCATTCTGGCCCTCGCTCGTTTCGTTGTCGTGATACAAAGGAGGTACGGGGATAGGGGAAGTGCACCATGGTATTGGCGTGATTTCACTTAAGAAGGTCACAGGCACCTGACGACTTCTTTCCTCAAGTTTGATGTATTTAATTTATCGATTAGACTATGCCTCCAAACTCTGAGATGCAATGCAATGTGTGTGTGTGTGTGTGTGTGTGTGTGTGTGTGCGCGCGCGCGCGCGCGTGATTGTGTGCGTGCGTGTAACGCGCGCGCGCTGGTATATGTATATATATGTGTGTGTGTGTGTGTGTGTGTGTGTGTGTGTGTACGCCCGCGCGCGCGCACAGAAGGGAGTGGAGGGGAGGGGAACTCTCTTATATAACTTATGCATGTTTCTTTCGTGCGAATCCTTTGACAACATACAGTACGCACACTTCTTACAAAGCGCTCCGCTGGCAAGTTAACGTCTGACAGACGCCGTTTCAAAGCCATGCTCATCACGAGAAACGTTACACGGGGAGAGTAAAAGGGGGAAAACGAATAATTATTCCAGTTCACGCCGCTGACCGCAGTCCGCAACGACCTCTCACAGTCACACTGATGGCCGCCAGTCGAAGATATAATTATCTGTACCACGAGACTGTTTCTTACAGTTCTCACTTTCCATATTATAGACGTTTACAACATTAAAGATATTGTAAAAATTTTATGTGTTGTATCTGTTTTCAGAGAAATAGAGAGAGACTAGGAGAGTCACGATGGCAAAACAGCGGTCTCCCCGGCGCGTGTCCTTGGGCAACTGCGTGCAGTAAACAACCAGGGCCAAAAGGAAGAGACTCGTTAGCCACGTGTCTGATAATGAACTCTTCTGTGCAACAGCCCAACAAGCAAGCGTTGACACGCGACGCAACGAGCCAAGCCACAGCCCGAGTGGCACGTCTTTGCCGCCGAACCACGACCTGCGTCAATGGACAGTTCATGGGTCCAGTCCAAGGCGGCATAATATTTAGGCGCCCTGGAAAGTCCACATGCGCTCGATCTCATCTCGGCCCGGAATTGTCCCTCGTGATGCTCTTAAAATGGTTCCAACGCTAACCCGATTGACAGCAGCCCCACTGCATCTTTATATCATGGCGGTGTGTCAACAGGGGCCGGTTTTGTTTTGAACACCTCTCCTCTCCTCATGGTGGCGGCTGATGGTTTGATATCTTTGCGCCAGAAGGTGTCATTATACCTGCCCTCCCCCCCACCCCACCCCCAACTCTCGCTTTCAAACTCTGAACATGATACAGTGATAAGGGACATAGACTAGACACACAGATAAAAAGATCGGTAACTGAAGGCGAGGGGCAAATGAAAAGTACACACATGAACACGGTCAAGCATGTATGTATACCTACGCAACATCAGAGCACAGAGGCTGAGGCCAGATCGTGTAAGAAAGCCCACTCCACTTTCAGGAATCAGGCATACAACAACACGACCGAGCGGTAGTTGGTTAGTTCTTGGATTTTAACGTCCCGTCAACCGCACAGGGTCACATCAGGAGGGACAGAGAATGACAGAAGGGGGTGGAAGGGAGGGAGAGAACTCGAACTCTGTGTGTGTGTGTGTGTGTGTGTGTGTGTGTGTGTGTGTGTGTGTGTGTGTGTGTGTGTGTGTGTGTGTGTGTGTGTGTGTGTGGTGTGTGTGTGTGTGTGCGAGAGAGAGAGAGAGAGAGAGAGAGAGAGAGAGAGAGAGAGAGAGAGAGAGAGAGACAGAGACAGAGACAGAGAGAGACAGACAGAGAGACAGACAGACAGACAGACAGACAGACAGACAGACAGACAGAGAACGAGAGAGCTAGAGCTACTCCACCAAACCAATTCCAAAACCAACTGTACAGGCCGCACAGCAAGCAAGCCGGGTCCCAGGAAGACCCCAACAGGCCTCTTTCTCCATCGCCAACAGATCAGCTCCAAGCTCACGCTCATTTCGTGCAGATGCCTTAAAGTGCGGAAAATTAGCACTGACCAATCTTGGGTGGAAATGGAGTGTAAGAAAAGGTAGAAATCCACACCAACACCGATTTTCTTGGGCCCTTTCGTACTGGAACCACTAGGAGGGGGCGGGGGGGGAGGGGGGGGGGGGGCGCTGGTCTAGATGCTATTATTTCTTACACAAGAAGGGCTCTGGTGGCGAGCTAAGTTTAGAATCTGAGCCCAAACCAATCAATACGTCGTGCTATATTAGATGCGAAGGAGCGTCAAAAGGCAAGGAGAGAGAGCGGGAGCAGGCTGCAGACTGTACGACTCGTGTGTTTCCTAACCAGCGAAAACAGACCTGAACACTGACACCACCCCACAAACAGCAGCCAAGACACCGGAATATATTCCATCTTCTTACGTGGACATTTACTACAATCTACAATGTCCCCCCCCCCCCCCCCCCCCCACCCCCCACACACACGTATATATTTTAAGGTGACTGCCCTAGGGCGGGTCATACATCACTCAGCAAGTCACGATTTCCTTTAAACTGGCATAGTCATTTATATGTAGCTTACGTCTTCTTGACGGCTGAATCACAATGGTTTAACGTCTTGGGTGTCAGCTTGGTGATCGGATGGATGGAACGTACGTCACGCTGAGTAGTTCATAAGGTCGTAACAAACAACTGTTTTACCTCAAAGACGGTCAAAAAGTTTGCATTCGATTCAAAGCCTGAATTGAACACTAATGATCTACGTGTGTATTACAAGTAGCTCACACGAAGTAGTCCCCCCCCCACCCCACCCCCAACCCCCACCCACACCCAACTTCCCTGGATTACCGCAAAATTATTCAACGCTCACTGTGGGAGTTTCGCCGTTACAGACTGACTGACAGCTCGTCCAAACTCGTTGGCTATGCAAAACTTGCACAACTCTAGTTTTGTTAGTTCGCCGTAATCCACTCAGTCAAACCCAGCGTGCTGGCTCGGTGGATGAACACGTACAGTGCATGGGCAAGCCCGCAAGGGTTTGTTGCACAAGTGCTGCAGTGCCGCCGGTTGCTTACTAGCATCGGAACTACCCATTTTGTTCTTACATCAGTCTCGCCCAGTACTATATCACACTGGACACACTGCAAGCTGTGGGTGAACAGAACGAGGTCGCGAACTAACGAGGTGAACGGCAATGGGGATTATGGAGCCGGGGGAGGTGCGGCAGCCTAAGGGGACGGGGAGGAGGGGGGAAAGGGGGGGGGGGGGTGGGAGGGGATGAAAGAACCGCGAGCTGGCCTACAAAAATGACATAATCAGCAGTTGTGGTGGAAAGCTCTTAAGATGAAGAGACGACTCCCTGAAAACACGTGCTCCGGAAAACTCATCATGCCAGCAGGTAAAAAGGTTAAGCCGTCTCACCCAGGTAGGAAAGCTATGGCTGAACTTGAAAGAATTCCGTCACTATTACCCGCTCATCAACTCTGACGTCGCTGCCTTTCTTCTTCAGTGTTGCTTTACGTCCACAGTAAATACGTAATTTGGCGTTTTACGCCCAGTCAACCATTACGATTACATCAGGGCGATTACATCCACAGAGACCGTACTATCAGGGACGGGGAGCCCAGAACGCCCACCTCGACTTTCACACAGCTGCTGAGCTCTGAACCTCGAGGCAGACGGCCCACTAAAAGTCATCCGAGCAGCCGGTCTATGACTGGAAGCTAAGGAGCTGTGTGAAAGAGAAGGTGGACGAGGTAGGTAGTGATGCTTAATGTCCTCAGATGTCAGTTGGCATATTAGGGACAAGCTGAGACCAATGCCGAAGCATGGTTCAATATAGCTTTACGTCCCCGGAAACCATAAGGCTCGTTAGGACGGACAGCCCAGGACGGCCACCTCGACTCTCACACAGCTCCTGGACTGTGAGGTGGACCACCTGGCTTTTATGTTGCTTAACGTCCACGGAGGCGGGATGACCTATTAGGGACGGGGACAGAGTGGGAAAGAGGACCAGGGTGATTGGCTCGACCGCGGAAACCGCCCGAAAAAGACCGGAGAGACCGTGGACCGCCGCCAGAACAATGGAAGTGTTAAGGCGGTGTCCCCTCGCCATTGCCCAGCGACTTGTGCACTGCGCAATTGCTCTTTCAACTGCTGTGCTGGACAGAGTCACTAAGACAATGTCCGCTGCACCGCTGTTGACGAACAACTTGGACAACTCAAAGCAAAAGATGTCCAACCTGCTCAGCCCAGCTCCACCTCCCTACTCATGATCTCTTCTGGGCAAAAGTGAGGGTCCAGCTCCACCTCCCTCCTCTAAGATCTCTTGATCTTTTGATCTCGCCTGGAACCCTGAAACAACTTTGTGTGGCCCCCTGGGGGGAGCAGTGTCCTATATAGTCGGAAGAAGATGGCTCGAGGCAGCGCCACATCAAAGCCGTTTCCGCTGGAAACGAGTTTTCAGTCACTGCTGCTGCAGCTTCACTGGTCGTCGTCCCCCAACATCAAAACCAACACAACTTCGAGTGCAAGAACGTTAAACTCCCACTGTCTGTGCGACATGTTGCAGCTTTACTGGTCGTCGTCCCCCAACACTAAAACCAACACAACCTCAAATGCAAGAACGTTAAACTCCCATTCTCTGTGCGACATGCTCAAACTTTGGGCGATGTTTGATGACAAATTTGTGTATGTTAATACTGAGAGTTTTGATGTCAGCTGTTTTTGACCTGAGTGTGAAATATACACGCCTACGGCTCACTGAGAGAGGGCACTCTAAGACCCCACTATTGTTATTAAACTCTGAGGGCGAGTGTTCACCATGTGGGATTCCCCCCCCCCCCCCCCCGCCCCCCCTATAACCACCACCACCACCCTCCATCCAAGTGTTGACGGAAAGTCGTTCAATGGGTCAACGGCCGTGATTGAGTCACTGGTGTTGGTACA
Organism: Alviniconcha strummeri; assembly: GCA_963584105.1. NCBI lineage: Eukaryota > Metazoa > Mollusca > Gastropoda > Provannidae > Alviniconcha > Alviniconcha strummeri. The sequence continues at coordinate 16,548,526 of OY757541.1, read as the reverse complement.
CAATGTTGATGAAAACCTTGACTGGCAGGAACGCCAAGAACAAAGGGACAAACACTGTGTGACGATGCGCGTGGCTATTTCCGATAAACAGAGTGATGGTATTCAGCAGTCAATTAACCTACAACTGCCACTTCCTTTCGCGCGCACTGCCCCCCCCCCCCCCCCCCCCCCATCTCCGCTCACGCCTAAATGCGGTTTTCTTTTTCTCTCGTGACACAATACTGGCAAAATACACAGAACAAAACGTATCATCATGTAAAAAGTATGGTCAAATCAAGGTCTGTTTCAAATCGTGACATCGTTTCTTCTTCTTCTTCATCATCTGTTTTTGTTGTTGTTGTTTTTGTCGGCAAGAAGACAGTACAAAATCGGCGGGGCGATCTAGTCACAAAATGGTGGACGTGAAACAGTGACTAGCACAGTACGCATTATACGTCCAAATCTGTTAAAATCAGAGACTGCGAAACCGATGCTAACTACGAATAGACGGTAAAATTCGCACTGGCAAAAAAATTGTATCAGAAGAAGAAGAAGTAGAAAAGAGTTTGTAACTGGCTTTTAACGTCCTATCAACCTCAGGACAAAGAAGCAGATGAGGTGATGTCACAATTCAAGTATGACAATAGCTAAGCACGTTAAACTTCGGTTGTTTAACCAGACGTTCCGCTGACCGCTTTAGCGGCCTGACCGCTTTGCATCGACCACCGAGTCCGTCTAGCTCAGTGGCATCGACCCTGGAGCAGCCTGGCGGCCCCATTGCCTTATGTTGCGCTCTGTTGTGATATGTGAAACGGCCAGCAGTGAAGGAAACCTACAACATGAGCCTCAGACCGACCGCCATGGCAATCACGGCTGGCGGCGCTTCTAAGTGCTTGGCTAGTCTTTTTTAGTTCACAGAGGGTGTGTCGCTATTCACCCCCATCTCCACCCCACCAGTCCCCACCAAAATACAACACTTTGGTCAATTATTGTAGTGCCAACCGCACAATACCACCACAACCTCGCCTACTCTTTACGCAGACAGAAGGCTAGGAAGTGTTATATTTTGTCTCGTCACCTTGCGCCTGTTTGCTTTGAACAAGGTTTTAAGGTTT
>OY757541.1:16480136-16546032 GCA_963584105.1 Alviniconcha strummeri | reverse complement strand
GTTGCCCTTTCCCCAATTTTCCCCTCTGTTTTCACCAACAGGACCCCCAAAACTACAGCTACTGTCAACTCACAGGTTGCCCTTTCCCCAATTTTCCCTTTTCACCAACAAGGAGCAGTTCCAGTCCTCTGTCCCCAAACTACAGCTACTGTCAACTCACATGATGGTGTTTGCCCAGTTGTTTTTGTTTTCGTTTTGTTTGTTTTGCCGTTGTTCTTTTTATTTTTGTTGCTGTTTTTCTTCCACCGCTAGAAGCCTAAATCTAGGCCAATCGACCCGTGATCGCCTATCTGTGCTGTGTTGTTCGAGCGGAAGCAAGACACACTGTGCAGTTCGCATCGGAGGCCCGCAATTCAGGCTTTCCGAGAGTATATTATATATATATACAGCCGCCGCCACTCCGACAATCACATTGGGTGCCTAGTGCACTGGAGAAGAAGGGGCTGTCCCTAGCTACCTTCTTCTGTCCGGTTCTATTCAGCTGTTTACCTTTGTGGTCACGCCACAAGTGACCAGGGACACCAGAGCTGAGAGTAGGGTTAGGCGGGAAACGTGCTGTAAAGAATGGAATGAGAAGGCCTTAATGACCGTTCTGGGCATTTCCCACCTATTCTCGAGTCTAAAAAACCAATTCAATTTGGCGACGAACACACATTTTTTTCTGTAGCTTGTTGTTGTGCGTAACTGCGCGCGAGCGAGTGCATGTGTGTGTGTGTGTTTGTGCTTGTATGTGTGTGTGTGTGTGTGTGTGTGTGTGTGTGTGTGTGTGTGTGTGTGTGTGTGGTGTGTGTGTGGTGTGTGTGAGAAAGAGAGAGAGAGAGAGAGTGTGTGTGTGTGTGTGTGTGTGGTGTGTGTGTGTGTGTGTGTGTGTGTGTGTGTGTGCGCGCGCCCGTGTGTATATATATATATATGTACGTGTGTGTGTGTGTGTGTGTGTGTGTGTGTGCGTGTGTGTGTAATTGCGTGTGTATATGTGTGTGTGTGTGTGGGGGGGGGGAGGGGGGTTGACCGATCGCCGATCTCAGTTTACCCTCCTTTTACGATCCGTGTGACGACACGGATTCACAAGTCCCCCCCCCCCCCCCCCCCCACCTCCAGTATTTCTCTCCAAATGGAAATGACAACTCGAGTGCCACTCCCCACTTAACTGTAAATGAATGAAGATGCAGTGTATGTAGCTTGGCACTGATTCCGTACAACAGCTTGCGCAGCTATAGATTTCTTGCCCCTGTACCGGGTAACATAATGAATTCAGCATGGGAGCGGGGCTGGGAGCAAATTGCGAAGCAGGCAAACAGTTCCATCCAGTAAGTGAAGACGCAGTGGCATCTTCACCTCAGTATAAATGTAAGTACCAAGGTCCTATTGCACTGACACAGACAGAGAGAGAGAGAGAGAGAGAGAGAGAGAGAGAGAGCAGAGAGAGATGAGAGAGAGAGAGAGAGAGAGAGAGAGAGAGAGAGACAGGACAGACAGACAGACAGACAGACAGACAGACAGACACACACACACACACACACACACACACACACACACACACACACACACACACACACAAGAGAGAGACAGAGAGGGAGGCACGCGCGCGCGCGCACACACACACACACACACACACACACACACACGGACAGACAAAACACCAACAAAAACAAAGACTGGCAGGCATGTAGCCAGGAAGAGAGAGAGAGAGAGAGAGAGAGAGAGAGAGGAGAGAGAGAGAGAGAGAGAGAGAGAGAGAGAGAGAGAGAGAGAGAGAGAGAGAGAGAGAGAGCGTGGGTACACTTTATTACACAAGGGTGAAGATTTAATCACGAATGCCCCTCGGGCAACCTGTCCTTGAAAGAGAGGCGAGCTAATAACAGAATTTCAAGTACTGTCAACCGCACGGGGTCACCTCAGGATAACAGAGTGGGGGTCGGAGGGGTGGGGGGTGGGGGGAGGAGTCGGAATAAAACGAACACAAACAAAAACAAAGCCTCAATATGCTAGCTGTGCCAACAAGCAGCACACCAGGCGATGTAGACGTGCAGCAGACCTGCATGTAGCCTGTAGCCTGCTGCGCCGAGCGATTCGTCAGCTCACAAGTCGTGTGCTTTGCTGGGCCACAGCCCAACAACTCACCGCCTGACAGTTCCAGCAATTAACTGCCCTACGCACAACTGAATTGTCTCCGACTGTTCCCCTCCCTTCCCCCCCAAAGCACAACGCCAGGAAACACGGTATCAATTTCACGACACCTTCAGCGCCTCCAAGCAAGTCTCTCTTTACAAAATAATTGTGTCGCTTGAATCTTCAGCATGAAAGCTCTAGGTTCAACGGCCTCAACTTTGAGACGTTTTTTTAAACCGCAGCAAGCATTTATGCAAATGGAAAGTCTGACAAACTATGAGGAGTCCTTCCGCGAAAACACACCAACCTGCTCTGAACGAACATTAATATTGTGACACAAGAGATTGCAATAAATTATGGTAAAATCATATCTGGCATTCTTGAACATCTTTTCTAACACACCACAAGAGCCAGAAAGGTGGGCGTTCAAACTTTCAGAACCTGAAACAATTTGAAACAACTGTCCGAAGAAGCTTACGCCTAACACACACGTAACAGTAGAAGTTGACTACACGCGTTCCAGCCTGACACAGCGCAGAGCCCCTTACCCGTGAACGGAATACTTCTTTTTTCGCTCTGAAATTCATGACCTAACAATCAGTGAAACCTTCAGCATCTGGGAAGACGCGCACGCAGTAGAAGTAACTCTCCATCAACACAAACAGTGAACCACATCCACCCCTGTTGTTCAGTGTATCGTAACCGTTTCCAGCTCCAGACATCTCAATTCTGTCAACACAAACAGTGGACGAGCAGGCATCAACACCTGTTGCTCAGTGTATCGTAACCATTTTATTTTCAGTCATCTCAACTCCGTCAACACAAACAATGGACCAGCATCAACCCCTGTTCAGTGTATCATAACCATTTCCAACTCTAGTCATCTCAATTCCGTCAACACAAACACTGGACCAGCATCAATCCCTGTTCGGGATACTGTAACCATTTCCAACTCCAATCATCTCAATTCCGTCAACACAAACAGTGGACCAGCATTAACCCTGTTCAGGGTACTGTAACCATTTCCAACTCCAATCATCTCAATTCCGTCAAAACAAACACTGGACCAGCATCAACCTCTGTTCAGGGTACTGTAACCATTTCCAACTCCAATCATCTCAATTCCGTCAACACAAACACTGGACCAGCATCAACCCCTGTTCAGTGTATTGCAACGATTTCCAACTCCAGTCATCTCAATTCCGTCAACACGAACAATGGACCAGCATCAACCCCTGTTCAGTATATCGTTAACACGATTTCCATCCATCCAATTCACGGAAAATGCACACAAAAGGGGACTGGACGGAGAGTCGGCCATACAACGAATAAATACTTTATTTCTATATGCCCCACTGCCGGACGTGATCCTATTCCTTCCTCTTCAGCCGCCTGCGCGTTGTGCTGGCAGCACACACACAGGTGTTGTGTAAACGCCTGTGGAATGGAGCTACCTACTGTGCCAGACGCTGTGAGGGAGTGTCTGAATGCCCTCCACTTGCTGGGGTGTTAGTGCCGTGCGGCCGTTTATCAACACTTCAAAGTAATGCTGGCTAAATCAAAGCCCCACTCTATCGATTTTGCTCCAGTTTACCTGACGGGGGGCCATTTTCCCCAAAGCAATTAGCAGCATGACCAGATGAGTTATCAACTCTCTCTTCCTCTCCCACGCACGCGCTCACACACACACGCACACACACTCTCTCTCTCTCTCTCTCTCTCTCACACACACACACACACGCACGCACGGATATGCACACACACACGCACGCACGCACGCACGCACGCACGCACGCACGCACGCACACACACACACACACACACACACATACACACACACACAGGGGTAAAAAACAAACATACAAGGTCCAACACTGCTTGCTGACAGATAACATGGTCACACTCACAGGTCAACAGCACTGTCAAAGCAGACAAGCTGAGACACTGACAGTGACACACGACCACACTTACCTTCTGACCACCACTGCCGCTGCTGCTGCTGTCTGTGGTGGCCGTGGTAGCATTGGAGTTGATGGAAGTCAGTGAACCACGGCGTTCTAAGGCCATCTCTTCAAGACTGGTGGCATCTCCTTCCAGTTCTCTGTAAGCAAGAGGAGGGTGAAATGGTTCAGTTCAATTCAAGATGGTATCTATGCACCAGGGAAAGCCCATATGCTCTCCACCCTGCCTCTTGAACGTTTTTCCAGTGTTGCCTTTTAAACAGTTTTAATGATGGTTTGACTGAAGATGGCCCTTTCTCGTCTTGTAAAGGTAGATTTTTGAGCGCTTCCTCTTTCCACTCATCTCCCCTCCTGGTGCTCGATGGTGATGATGATGAGTTGATGCTTAATGTCCTCAGATGTCATTTGACATATTAGGGACAAGTTGTGACCAATGCCGAAGCACGGTTCAATAAAAGCCACATACGTAAGGTGTATGCGTGTTTAGCTGTAACCTGCCACCTGCACGTTTGGCAGAATGACCGGGATTTTTTACGTGCTACTGCGGTAACACGGGGGTGGAACGGATACCGAAATAAGAGTCAGCACAGAAAGTCGACCCTGGAGAAGAAAATTCTCCCGCCGTTCCAGCAGGGATTCGAACCCGCGACCTTTCAATCACGAGTCCGGCGCTCTAACCACTGAGCTATCCCCGCCCCTGCTCGATGGTGTGATGTCCTTTGCTTTATACCCTCGGGTAGTGGTGCCCCAAGCTCCTCAACACTTAACATCTTGCAAGACACGTGCCACTTGTGATGGTTACTTTGCCTGCCAGTCTATCTGCTCAGTTAGTTCTCACAGATCCAGTATGTCCAGAAGAGCACACTGAAAATTGTATGTCAGAGCCTGGGCTTCCATTTTCACTTTCTGAAGTGAAACAGAATAGAACAAGATCACCAAACACCATACACATAACATGCTTATCATGCTGTACAAAACCTTGGTTTCAACATTGCTAAAGTACAGCCACTCTGTCAGGCAACCAACCCCACCACAGGGCACTGTGCTTGCAAGTCGCGCGGGTTCCAAAGAGCTGGGTGGATGAGAAAGGCACATGCTGTCCAGTTTCAGTGATGGACGTTTCACTCAGCAATGGACACCTGTTACCCCTTTCTATGACACTGACTGCCCCCCCCCCCCCCCAACCGCCCCCCATCTCCTACAACCAGCCACAATAATTCTTTGCCCTGAAGCGGTCACTATAGATGGGTTTGACTGTCACAAACAATCACAATGTGGCAGACTGTCATGATCAATGAATTAGACCCACAGCGGTCATGACAGCAGGGTTTGACTGTTATGAACAATCACAATGTGGCAGACTGTCATGAACAATGAATTAGACCCACAGCAGTCATGACAGATGGGTTTGACTGTCACAAACAATCACAATGTGGCAGACTGTCATGAACAATGAATTAGACCCACAGCGGTCATGACAGCAGGGTTTGACTGTTATGAACAATCACAATGTGGCAGACTGTCATGAACAATGAATTAGACCCACAGTGGTCATGATAGCAGGGTCATGTCACAAATAATCACAATGTGGCAGACTCATCACGAACAATGAATTAGACCCCAAACGGTCACTAAAGAAGGGTTTGGCTGTCATGCACAATCACAATGTGGCAGAATGAAACACAACATAAATATCCAAAACAGGCGAACAGAATTCTCAATCACAATGAGCCCCAGAGCACCTGTGCTGAATCAACACACAAGGGAACATAATGGTGAATGTATGTACCTGCTGACTCGGCTGGGGTTGAACATCTTGGGTGGAGGTTTGAACATAGTGGGTTGCTTGTCCTTGAGGGCTTCGTGCATGTACAGGATCCTCTCCTGGATCAGCTCCCGCATCTTCTTCACCCAGCTCTGTTTGGTCTCAAGATTGTTTGCCTGGAAAACACAGCCAAGCATCAAGATATGTTGTGAATGCCTACCTGACAGGAAAGGTGACTTTGTGTTAAACACTGATGAAGTCAATGCTGCTTCCATCTCTCAGTCTCAGTGTGTCCACAGAAGCAGTTAACAGTACTTGACAGACATGACACATCGCAAGGGACACAATAGCAGAGCCCCAAACTGCCTATGGTACCTATTACCTGGCATGCGAGTAAAGACAAGTATTGGTAGTCAGATACTGGATTCTGAAATATCACTTTTGACAGAAATTCACAGCTCTATTACTCCCCATCCCCCCCCCCCCCCCCCCCCCAAAAAAAAAAAAAAAAAAATGCTACAGAAAAAATGCATATAAAGTTCTGTACATTTCTCTCTTCTCAAGATCAACCTTTGCTGCTCCTCAGTTAATGGCATTTCATTTACTGATGAAAAAATCTTATGTCTGGTTGTGTATAAACTCCATCATGGATACATCCAATTGTAGAGGAGTTCTGTGTAACCCCCCACCCGTCCCCCCACTCCCACTGCCAAGTTCTGTGTCCCCCCCCCCCCCCACCTCCACCCACCCCCCAACGATCCACTTTCATCATTTCCATGTGTTTTGTTTTGCTGGCTGCTGCTACTTTCTGCTTTCACTAGCTGCAGTCACCTGCTTTGGTATCTCTTCCTGTGTTTGGTTGTTTGGTTATTTGAATCTCTATCTGACTGTCCTTCAGCCATATGCACTGAATGCAGTGTCACCTTAACTAATGTCAGTGTGCTTTGACTACCTGCTGAGGAGTGATGAGTCAATATGGTTTCATGTTGATTTGGTTGGTTGGTTGGTTGGTGGGATATTCACTGGTTTGCTTGCTAGCTTTCTTTTCCCCCCAATTCTGGTATTGTTCACAGAATGCATGCGGCACGCACACACACACACGCACATGTGCACACACACACACACACACACAAAGCATAAGTGAGGTATACAATGTTGGCTACTTTATCACTTCCTGTCACAATGCCAAAACATCAGTCCTATGTGCCCCTGTTGCATTCACCTGCATAACCTCAACATGAAGCCTCACCTTGAGAATGATCCTGTAGTCTGATATTGGAGCTCGTCCCGTCCACAAGGCAAACTTGGTCTCATCCCCTTCTATGTGCTCTGTGATGTTGATTTCTGAGATCTGAAAAGTGAATCAACATCTAAAATGTACTGGAGAAAAGAAAGTCTGCTGCTACTAACCTGCTTTTTATCTCGTCATTTGCTGTCAAACAAAACATTTGTTTTGGTCATTCACTTTGACCTTGTAAAAAAAAAAGTATCAGAAGATTTGTTTTTTAAAGGCGACCTCAAAAAGAAAACCACTATCCCTAATCTCTGAACACCACAAACTCTTAAAGCAACACTGAGTTCAAAGCAAAAAAAATACATGTGGGGCATGTTAGCAATACTAATCAGCTCAGTGCACTGAAGATGAGGAACTCACCATAAGTTTAAACTTGTACATGTACTTGGACTTGCCACTGCTGTCCTTGACCTCCTTGGAGAAGAGGAGGCACACATCAAAGAGGAAGAGGCGACGCTCTCTGCCTTTGCGGATGATCTGCTTGGGGTCCCAGACGGTGAAGGTATCCTGCAGCAGGACTTCCCCCAGTGCCTCAAGGCTCTCCTCCAGGCCGTCGAGCATGGAGAGATGCATGGCATCATTGGCCTTCTTCGGCACATTCATCATCACCTCTAGACCATCCTGAAATGGAACAGAAAGCATGAAGATCTCATCCAGCATGGACAGCAAGTCACCACTGACCTTCTTTGGCACATTCATCATCATCTCTAGACCATCCTGAAATGGAACAGGAAAGCATGAAGATCCCATCTAGCATGGACAGCATGTAATCACTGATCTGCAGCACATTCATCATCACCTCTAGACCATCCTGAAATGGAACACGAAAGCATGAAGATCTCATCCAGCAAGGGCGGCATGTCATCACCAACCTTCTTCGGCACATTCATCATCACATCCAGACCATTTTCAAAAAGGATGAAGTATGAAGATATCAGCCATCAAGGAGAGCTGCCTGGTGCTGTTGGCCTTCTCTGACACATTCATCATCACCTCAGGACTGTTCTGAAAGGGAACATCCACATATGAAGATCCACGTTCCCCACGAGCCTCAAAGCTCTCCTCCACCCCATCCACTATGAAGAAAGGCATGGCGTTGTTCACCTTCTTCAGAACATCCACCACCACCTCTAGACCATCTGGAAAAGGAACACCAAAGTACAAACATTTCATCCAGCATGGAGATCTGTATGGCAGTGCTGGCCTTTTCATCATCATCACCACTACATTGTCCTGCTTAACATCCACACCAAAGTGTGCATGCATTATTACTTATTACCACATTAGACTTCTTCCAGAAGAAGCATCGCCCTGATATAACCACACTGGTTGACTGGGCGTAAAACACCAACTTACTTACTTACTTACTCCAGAAGAAGCAGTGCAAAGCATTGTTTGAACTTGACTGGCAATTTGATTATCACTTCAAGAAAGTCCTCATAAAACTAAAACAAAAGTCTGAAACACTTTTAAAAATGTAGCGCAAGCTTAATCACTAGTGAACACCCCGAAAAGGGCAAATCTCACCTTGATTTCTCCTGTATGTTCCTCACAGCAGGTGAGGAGGTCCTTGAGCAAGAGTTGGTACTTGGTGATTCGCTGAACTGGCTTGATGAGGAATGATGCCAGTGGCTCCCCCATCTTGTACTTGTGCTGCATCTCCTGGGAAAGAACGTCAGTGATTAGTGACATTACCCCATCATTAGTGCAGTTAATTCTGAACTGTATCTGTACAGTCTTTCTGCATGACCCTCTCCATGCCATTGTCAGCCTAGCATACCTCCAGGTTCATTTTACAATGATTGGGGGGGGGGGCGCGCTAGACGGGGTGGTGATCTTGTACCACCAGAACACAAATCTAAAACTTTGGGCTGGCCACCATGACTTCAGAGCAAATCATTTTCTACCCCTCAATTTTATTTTGGAGTGTGTGATTACACCTTTCGCAGAACACTGCTTTATAGCAAAATTCCCCCTTTTAGTTGACCATTCCTATGCCCAACATACACAAGATGATACCTTCACTCTGTTAAAGGGAAACAACCAAGCCACAAAATGAACTTCAACAAACACGTCGGCCAAAAAACCAAGCACACCAAACCTCAGAATGCCAACGTCACCTCAATCCTTGACTGGGAATATTGGACGAAAAATATTCTGCGCAAGCACTTTCTGACCTACAACAGTATCGTCAACTCACTGACATCTAGTGTGTGAAAGGGAAGACATGCTAGGACCAAGTTTCTCACCTCAGAGAACTTTCTGACCTACAACAGTATCGTCAACTCACTGACATCTAGTGTGTGAAAGGGAAGACATGCTAGGACCAAGTTTCTCACCTCAGAGAACTTTCTGACCTACAACACTATCATTAACCTACTGACAACTACTGCACGAAATGGAAGACATGCTAGGACCAAGTTTCTCACCTCAGAGAACTTTCTGACCTACAACACTATCATTAACCTACTGACAACTACTGCATGAAATGGAAGACATGCTAGGACCAAGTTTCTCACCTCAGAGAACTTTCTGACCTACAACACTATCATTAACCTACTGACAACTACTGCATGAAATGGAAGACATGCTAGGACCAAGTTTCTCACCTCAGAGAACTTTCTGACCTACAACACTATCATTAACCTACTGACAACTACTGCATGAAATGGAAGACATGCTAGGACCAAGTTTCTCACCTCAGAGAACTTTCTGACCTACAACACTATCATTAACCTACTGACAACTACTGCATGAAATGGAAGACATGCTAGGACCAAGTTTCTCACCTCAGAGAACTTTCTGACCTACAACACTATCATTAACCTACTGACAACTACTGCATGAAATGGAAGACATGCTAGGACCAAGTTTCTCACCTCAGAGAACTTTCTGACCTACAACACTATCATTAACCTACTGACAACTACTGCATGAAATGGAAGACATGCTAGGACCAAGTTTCTCACCTCAGAGAACTTTCTGACCTACAACACTATCATTAACCTACTGACAACTACTGCATGAAATGGAAGACATGCTAGGACCAAGTTTCTCACCTCAGAGAACTTTCTGACCTACAACACTATCATTAACCTACTGACAACTACTGCATGAAATGGAAGACATGCTAGGACCAAGTTTCTCACCTCAGAGAACTTTCTGACCTACAACACTATCATTAACCTACTGACAACTACTGCATGAAATGGAAGACATGCTAGGACCAAGTTTCTCACCTCAGAGAACTTTCTGACCTACAACACTATCATTAACCTACTGACAACTACTGCATGAAATGGAAGACATGCTAGGACCAAGTTTCTCACCTCAGAGAACTTTCTGACCTACAACACTATCATTAACCTACTGACAACTACTGCATGAAATGGAAGACATGCTAGGACCAAGTTTCTCACCTCAGAGAACTTTCTGACCTACAACACTATCATTAACCTACTGACAACTACTGCATGAAATGGAAGACATGCTAGGACCAAGTTTCTCACCTCAAAGAAGGAGCCTGCCTGGTCCACCAGCAAGGCATTGGAGTCAGGTTTGTTCCTACAGTATTTCACATATATGGAGAATTTCTCCGCCTGGAACAAAAACACAACCAAAATTATCAATGACACAAAGATCAAATATTTCACCAATTTCACCTAAAATTCAAGACTGCACAGAAATGGTAAGTCATTTTACAAAACAGCAGACAGACAACTGTTTGCAAATGCAAAAAATAGTCATAAGGTACACTAGCAGGTGATATTGTAACAGTCCTCTTTTCCACAGAGTAATTCTCACTGAAATATTGTGGTGAAACCTTTGAGGAAGAACACAAATGTGTGGGAGGAAACAGTGAAAGAAACATACGTCATGCAACTTTAAATTGTTTTTATTTCAACATTACCTATGAAGGCACACAGTTGCACTATACAAGTTCCACACAAAAAATTAAATTAAAAAGTGTTAAACTTTATTCTGTATGGAAGGAAAAAGGTGGAAGGTATGGTAGAGCATGGGGGATGGGGGGTGGGGGTGAAGGCAAGAAAAAAGAGAAAAAAACAGAGCAGCGGCCTGGACTCTCACCCAAGTTAGAAAGCAGTGACCCACGTCCTCAGGTATTGTTTCATATTTCTCCAGCTCCTTCAAAAAAATACTGTAAAGAAGAAAACAGAACACACAGCTGCTCAAACAGTAGATTTTTAAACAGTTTTATGTTACATCTAATCAGTCTAATACAAACATGGTCTGAAAGATCACTTTTACATTACAAGCATATCACATAACTAGTCACTTCATTTCTGGTTTAGCTCTTTTACTGTGCATTTTAGTTTTTACCTATCTAATCTTTACTTTTAAATATGAAAGCAAAAACAAAACAAAAACAGAATCTGACTCCTTGTTGAAACATGGTGTTGCTACAGCATACATACTCTTTGTGGAAATCATAGATTTCATCCATGTTGCCGAAGATGACCTTTTCCTTGCCCTGGATTCCAGGAGGGACGTTGTTAGACGGTTCTGCCATGGACTTCATGTAGGTCTAGCAAAAACACAGCAACAATGATAATAATGAAAATACCCACCACAAGAACAAATGCAAGGATGTATGATAATTTTTATAATGCACATCTACATGTATGCACACATGCATGCACACAGGCATGCCCAGCTAATCCTACCTCACACATACTTGCAAACATACCTTCGCATCCATTATATCGCAAGACCACAAGTGAGCATGTGCGTTTCGGGCTCACATTAGGTGTAAGTGTCTCAAAAATACTCTTTTACGTAACATGTGCTTCAAGGAATAAGACTCCTAGTCACCAATCTAAAATATGATTTGTTTCACAATGAAATGATCTTCACTCAGTTTGACTGTAAACTATCAGCCACTCCTGGTCTCTCACTAAAGAACTTACATTGATACAGTTTTCCAGGTCCTTGACAAATGTCCTCTCTGTCTGCAGCAGTTCAGCCATGATGAACCTGACAACAGTAAAGCAACCAGGTGACAACCAGACATTCCTTTAACAACAAATTTGGCCCTGAGTACCAGCCTAACTAGCGCACTGCAGTCCATTTAAAGACTGATCTTTTCTGACATCAAAAGTATGCAGACGTAGCGGCAGGAAGACTACTGAAAGAAATTGTCTCCTCTAAAGGCTGACAATAAAATATGCACATTTTCTGTGAGTTTCAATCAACCTGACAGTGACAAGTGACTGCAACCTTCAGATCTGTACATTAAAATGTTGTTCAGTTTTAGGCAGCAATTCCGCAAGCAGATTCAGCTTTACCCCCACCACCTCCAAGAAATCAAGATTTGAAGATCCTCAACCATCACTGTCAAATGGTCAGGGGGAGAGGAAATGTGTCCCTTTTTTTGTTGTTGAAAATTCAGTATAATCCTCATCTGTTGAAAACTGGGCATTTTCATTACTTTCACTTCAATGTTCCATGGGTGAATTTTGATGTACTCACTCTCTTCTCCTGGCAGACTTCCGCTTTTCCTCTGTGAGTTCTTTGGGATGGTGGTGAAGCTTGTCCTCTATAGAGGAGTCACTGTGTCGCTGCTGGTCCTCCCTCTCCTGCTGCTATGCATGCAACAGAACAGTTCTCAACATTCAGTTTCAGTCACTGGCTCTGCTCAGCACCTTTACTTTACACCTGAAGATGAGCACAGCACCAAACCCAAATGCTGCAAAGAATGCTACCAGACTTGCATGTTACGCAGCATTATAAGGTCTGATGGAAGCTTCAACACATACAGAGAAACGGGGAGGAAACAGTGTGGCAACAAAGGCTCTGCAGTCAAATTACCTCCCCCCAAACCTAGTGTCTGCATCAGAGCATCATGCGAGAGTCACAACTAGACTTCTAAATGTTGGTGGAGTGTTGATGACCATAACTGTACTCTCAAGCAATCTAATCCAGATCTTGCTTGGCTTGAAGTAGTGAAGCAAAGGTTGACTGACTTTTAGCAATGACATTCAAATAACTGTTCAGTTTAAGTACCGGTTTTCTATGTTTTTGAACACATTCACACACACTCTTGACAAGCGGAAAAAAATCCTGAGTCAGTCACAGTCTTGTCACCTCACTCCATGTGCATATTAATTATTATCAATGTCCATGCAAGACCTCGCATCTGCTTATCACATATAAGGTATTGCACAGACATGCACGATATGATGCCTCTCCACACAAGACTTTCATTTGTGTGAACTGATTGTATTCACTGCAAAGGATTTTTCTCCCAGAGTCAACTTTCAATGAAGACTCCCTTACAGTGTTTGTACAGCCATCATAATTATAATTTATATATAAGCATCACTGATTAACACATGCTAAAAACCATACGCACTGGTAACCATAACACTCTTTAGATGCACAGAAATACAGCATACACTAGATCAATCCTGGACAGAATGCAAATGCCAAAGTGGTGAGTGATTTTAAACTGGTCACATTTGCAATTTGTTTCCCCAAAACAGAATACAACTACAATCAAATGAAGAAAACAGGAGAGAGAGAGAGAGAGAGAGAGAGAGAGAGAGAGAGAGAGAGAGAGAGAGAGAGAGAGAGAGAGAGAAGAAAAAAGATGACTCACCAAGAAAAAAGACCAAAAATAAATACACCCATCTGCACATGTGTTCCAACACAAAAGCTAGGGGGTTGGAATTGATGAAAAAGGGGCAGGGGATGGGTTGATGTTGTGAATGAGTGTCACACTTCTCACCTCGGGAGAAGAGACACCCAGTTTCCCCTCCAGCTGCAGGCGGTACTTCTCCATGCGAGATGAGAAGTCCTTGTAGCGCTTATCCACAGCGCCGCACCAGCCCAGGATGCTGCTGGCATGAAGGTTGCCCTTGGCAACAAAGTCGTCCGCCAACTGGAGCAGCAGCTTGACATTCTCACGGGTTTCCTGGTGACATAATACACATTTGAAATGAAGACAGTTTGTGCATGTATGAGTTAGTGTTAGGTGAGCGGCAATTCAGGTTCTCGTTGTTGCATTAATGTGATGTCTTTTGAGTGCTAGCTAACTTTGTTTGTTGATCCTATACAAGCGCTCTAACTAAGCCTCATTCTGTTTAAGGACAGAAGAGATAATGTTATGTCACAAGATGCTTTACACACAGCATAATTTTGTAAAGACCTGGCAAGGGGATGTTCAGAGAGGAGCAAAAGGATACCTACTTTTCATGCAATGCTTTTATCACTCCAGAGTATAAGCTGCTGATCACCCCACCCCCCACCCCACCCCACCCCACCCCACCCCAGGTATATATGTTAACAAAACAGAACATCTGAATGGAACACACACAACAGCCACTTACTTTGGCACGATTCCGGAACTCATAATGCTCTTTGAGCAAAGCCTCCGTCTCAGAGTTGCTGGTGCCGAGGTGTGTGTGAGAGGCAAGGTAGGCCTCACCGTACTCCTCAATCCACTCCAGCGCCTACAATGACAACAACATGCTTTAGAACCAGATGATATTCCTCACACAATCAACACAGTGCATTCTTCAGTCAGAGTTCATTGAGAAAGGTTTCAAGAAAACCAAAATCTCTGAAGACAATGTGCTGTTACTGTTTTTACTTACTCCAGATAAAATCACCACACAGGTTAAAAGCACCTAACAGATGTCGCATGAGTACAAAGGACCTAACAGCAGAGACCTGAATCAGTTACGGTGACTATCATTTGCATGCCATGTGATAGTTACAGTAGGCAATATCAGGTCTGTGTTGTAAAAGTCCCTTGCTTGATTCAACAGAAGCACTCTTGGCCCACTCTGTTTCAGATTACACTTCTAATAGTAATGTGCCAGGACAGGTAGGTCTCATAATAGATACTCCTCAACGCACTGCACTCTCAACACTTGCCACCTCAACACTTGTTGTGAGAAGGTACAGAATTGAGGAAATTGGATGAGAGGTATGTGTGCAAGAGAAGGCAGATTTCAATGCAATCTCTTCCAGCCACATGGCAGGGCACTGGTTAACATCAGAAAGCTTGTATGTGCAAGCGTAAAGCATTTGTTCATCTTCAATGTATGCCAGTGCAACACAAGGCTTTTTGTATGAACACAATTCAAGCAAAGACTGTGAAATTCCCCCGTTATCCTTCTCTTTTGGCTGTTGTTGTTACCAGATCAATTCCTCCAAAACATCATTGAAAGTCCAATGTCCAAGCACCACCACCTCCATTTCACCACACACACACACACATCACACACACACACACACACACACACACACACACACACACACACACACACACACACACACACACACACACACACACACACACAAACAAACAAAACAAAACAAAAACCAACATATATCTAAGCCAAGCCAAAGCAACAAAACAAAGAGATGATGATTCTGACCTGCTTGGCACTCTGCTCGAAGAGCACGTACTGGTGACACTGCTCCAGCTTCCTCTTCTTCACCGTCCAGTACTCAATGACTAGGTTTTCTTGTTGCAACAACTGGTCCAGCGTGGCTGTGAGCAGAGAACAAGAGAGGTAAAAGGCTGTTGCTATCCACGCTGCTGTGCTCAACCCAACCCTCCAGCAAGACTGATGGCAGTACATCCTGCCAGCTGTGTGCTTATTCAACAGTCACGGAACTCATGACCATAGCAGTCCAAGTCAATTTACCAAAAGCCACCGAACTGATGAACATAGCAGTCTGCATCAATTTACCAACAGTCACAGAACTGATGAACATAGCAGTCCAAGTCAGTTTACCAACCATCACAGAACTGATGAACATAGCAGTCTGAGTCAATTTACCAACAGTCATGGAACTGATGAACATAGCAGTCTGCATCAATTTACCAACAGTCACAGAACTGATGAACATAGCAGTCCAAGTCAGTTTACTAACAGCACCAAACTGATGAACATAGCAGTCTGCGTCAATTTACCAACAGTCACAGAACTGATGAACAAGTCCTAGTCAATTCACCAAGTCACGGAACTGATGAACATAGCAGTCTGAGTCAATTTACCAACAGTCATGGAACTGATGAACATAGCAGTCTGAGTCAATTTACCAACAGCCATGGAGCTAATGATCATAGCAGTCTGAGTCAATTTACCAACAGTCACCAAACTGATGAACAAGTCCTAGTCAATTCACCAACAGTCACAGAACTGAAGAACATAGCAGTCCAAGTCAATTTACCAACAGTCACGGAATTGATGAACATAGCAGTCTGAGTCAATTTACCAACAATCATGGAACTGATCAACAAGTCCTAGTCAATTCACCAACAGTCATGGAACTGATGAACATAGCAGTCTAAGTCAATTTACCAACAATCATGGAAATAATGAACAAGTTCTAATCAATTTACTGAAGGCAGATCAAACATCTGAATAACTCAGCCTGATGCCACCCAGAAAAGAACGTTAATTCTTCTCACAGTCCACAAATGATATGTGCGTTCTGTGACAAAGATGCTGCTCTTATCATCAAAAACCATAGCATTAACATGTGAAACAGGTCAGGACAGTGACAGCAGAAGGTCTCATGCTTTGACAAATAAATCCGGTAAAATAAAAGTACTACTTTGCTTGCATTACCATACTACATCTTCATAATTTCCCTCTTCAGACAGGTTTTTTGACAGCAATGTTGTATGCATCTGACGCTGGCACCAAACCGTTCTTACCCTTGACATGCCCCTCAGGACTGCGGAACTTCATCTGCATTCCCAGGAAGTGCAGGTTTCTGTTGACATACTTCAGGAACGTCTCTGCAGTACGGCGGGCAAGGGTACATGCCTGCACACACAAGCACACTCGCTTGTTTACTTCCTGCATGAAAGCTAGGGCAACACACCTCAAATAAAGCTCAGCAACAAAGGAGATGAAGCTATCACAAAGTCATATTTTTGAAGTGTAATAAAAAATATTTAAAAAAAGACAGAAAAAGGTCAACAACAAAAAAAGAAGTCCTAATAACATGTTAGCCTGTTACCTGACCTTTTCATATAGGAAATGTATTCTTTCCATGATGCTAATGAGGCCCTTTTCATACTGGGAATGCTTATATTTTGTCTAATAATCACAACCAAAAAACAAATGCTTTTAAGGCAGAGCTCAGTAGACTGTATATATAATGATCAAATGTAAACACACATGCTGAGACAACACAAGAGGAAAATGACAATAACAATGATTAAAAGCAGTTCAGACCACAAGAAACCACCCAGGAAGACCTGCATAACACACATGCATGCATGCATAAATGCATGTATGCAAGTACCCCCCTACACACACACACATGCCCCCCCACTCCCACCCCCCACAAACACACACACACACACACACACACACACACACACACACACACACACACACACACACACACACACACACACTGTCAGTAGGATAGCTTGAATGAGATGCTAATGAGACTCTTCATAATGGGAATGCTTGCTTACCCTGAGGAAGGCCTCCTTCTGTTCATTATGCTTGTTGATCAGCTGTACCAGGAAGGCAGCACGGTTGGCACTGGCTGATTTGTCTGAACTGCACCAGTCCTCGTCACGCTTGTAGTCACGGTCCAATGCTTCCAAGACTGACCACACCTGTTAAAAAAGTAAAAAATGAAGCAGTATAACTGAGCTGTTTGCATTTGTAAAACAGCAACACAGAGCTGTGTTGTTTTGTTCCGACTGAGGTTACTGCATTGTTTTGTTCTGAGTGAGGTTACTGCATTACGTTTTTAATGCAGAGGGAGGCGGGCTGTGGAGGGGGTTTGCAATTTCTTGAATCTGTTCCTTGCATCGTACTGTTGACATGTCATATATTGTTGCTTTTTACATGGCATATGGTCTCAGTGCCCCCCACCCAACCCCACTCATTTTCAATCCCCTTTTGCAGGCTAAAAGAACTTCAAAGCCAAAGCCTCATGCAGCTATGATTACCCTTTGATTGCTAGCCACGGAACAGAAACATGGACAACAGCCACACAGAAAACCAACCTGCTCGGCCGTCTTGTACCAGTTGGTGGAGGCCATGACTAGCTTCTGTCGCTCCTCAGCATGGTACATCAGCTGCTGCCATGCCAACGTGACATTTTCCGCGATGGCACGCACCAGCTCTGAGTTGTAATGCTGACTCTGGAGCATGGCTTCTGCATGTTGGGTCACCTGAACCACACTGTAGTGAGTTTTCTGCAACAACAACAATGAAAACATTCTACCACTGCACCAAAACTGCGAACGCTTCTGGGGAACACCATTGTGAGCTGTGGTACTGCCTCTGGAGTATGGCCTCTCCATGCAGTCACCCGAACCATGCTGCAGTGAGTTTTCACCAAAAACAAGAAGCACAATTACCGCTGTGCACGCAAGACTGGAACACCTCTGGGAGCACAGTTTTGAGTTGTAGCACTGCCTCTGCAACACTGCAACACTTCTGGGAACACAGCTCTGAGCTGTAGTACTGCCTCTGGAGTATGCTGTCTGCATGCAGTCACACGAATACCACTGCAGTGAGTTTTTGGCAGCAAGAACACAAACACAAGCTACCAAACTGGAACACTTCCGGGAACAAAGTTCAGAGTTATAGTGCTGGCTCACTGGTCTGTCAGCATTCCCCGGGAATACACTGTCCAGCTGCAGTAGAGTAGATGTACTGTCCAGGATATGTAAAGCGAATAAGCAGACAACTGAAAAATAAAGTCTGAAAAGGAAGACATGACATGAAGCCAACCAACACTGAGATGAAGGAGTCAAAGGAGAAGTTTACTGCTAAACTGGGATTCGACCCAGCAACCTCTCAATATAGAGTGCACAGCCTCAGCCATTTGGCTACCTAACCTGCCAAGGGAAGTCCTAGAAGAAATGGTCAAAGCTGGTAAATGTTACTTTTTATCACAGAACAATGGATGCAACAATGACAATGTACAGACATTGCTTAAAGACTGTTCCCACTGACCTCAATGGCGATCATGAACTGCTCATGCTCCTTTTTGAGCTGCTCAGCCTCCACCAGGTTGTTGGGGCACATGAAGCTGGCTGTCAGCATCGACTCTCCATTGCGAACCCAGCAGATCACCTGGTGATTACAGTGCACATGTGTATGCATTAATCTGATGTACCGCCCACTTCTGCCTTACAGTCACATGCACTGCAAGTGACAGTGCATGTGCATATGTACTCTCACACATGTACGTGCACACACACACACACACACACACACACACACACACACACACACACACTGTACATACATGTATTTGCACATACACATATATGCAGCAAAAAAATGCCCATAAGTATGTTTTCACCCCTTTCCCATACATCCCTATACAGCTGCCTCTGTGTTCCCAACCACACACACTGTTTGACACTCTGGCAATAGTATCTTGTTTGACAGTAGTCTCTGATTCTTTCAGCCACCAGCTGCACTCCTAAATGCCATGCAGCAGACAACTTGCCTATCACCCTTTCATCTGCACTACAGTTGATTACATCACACCTTTCAAAACTGACAAATAATGGTCCATTGTCTGTTGAAGTAGGATAAAGACCTTTCACATCTGCACAGCTGACATGTAACTGTCCACTTTCTGTTGAACTTGAAGCAGGATAAATACCTTTCACATCCACCACAGCTGACAAATAACTCTACGCTTTCTGTTGAAGCAGGATAAAGACCTTTCACATCCACCACAGCTCACAAATAACTGTTCACTTTCTGTTGAAGCAGGATAAAAAAACTTTCACATCCACCACAGCTGACAAATAATCCACTTTTTGTTGAAGCAGGATAAATACTGTTCACATCCACCACAGCTGACAAATAACCATTCACTTTTTGCTGAAGCAGGATAAAGACCTTTCACATCCGCCACAGCTGACAAATAACTGTCCACTTTCTGTTGAAGCAAGATAAAGACCTTTCACATCCACCACAGCTGACAAATAACTGTCCACTTTCTGTTGAAGCAAGATAAAGACCTTTCACATCCACCACAGCTGACAAATAACTGTCCACTTTCTGTTGAAGCAGGATAAAGAAAGGGAGCCAGGACTGGCTATGACATAAACTGTGGCAGTGATGAAATGTGGGCAGGTCAATGTCTGCTGCCAGACTCTCAATCTCCCCATCCCACCTGTCTGACTTTAATCTCAAAGTTCCTGTGCAGTACACAATTCCACTTCCAAGTCATCATCTCCTCAGTTTGCAATTCATTTTCTTTCATCCATCACACCCAATCCCATCAGTTTTCCCACATCCCATCCACCTTACCTGTCTGGCTTCAATCTCAAAGTTCCTGAGCTGCACGCACTGCTCCAGTCGTATTCTCTTCTGCTCGGCCATGGTTTCCAGGTCTCCCTCACGCTCGTGGAGGTATTCCAGCAGTGCCTGAATGTGAGTCCCCGCATCATACTCCGCATCTGACATCAACTGCACACACACAGAGGAAAAGTTACACTGAAACTTACACTGAACAGAACTATGTACTACTTTTTCCTGACAGATTTTGACACAACGTTTAGTATCACTTGGAAAAATGAAGGTAACGGTATGGGTGGGTCCAAATACTGGTGAACCTCACTATACTGTGGATCCATCTTCTGCTACAAGATAGTTCCATCTCAACTTTTCCTAGCATGAGCAGGTGAGCAGACAGGACGGCCTGAACATAATACTCCTTGACACTTCAAGGCATGCTTTTTCCCCCACTCTTTATTTCACACACACCCACACACATGCACACACACACACACACACACACACACACACACACACACACACACACACACACACACACACACACACACACACACAATTCAAACAAAGATATCAGCTACAAATAAAGAAAAAGAGATTAAACAACAATCTCAAAATCCAGTGATTAGTATACCTAAAACATTCGACTGATTTCATATTTCACACACAAAAAGGGCATGGAATGAAACCACATGATATTTACAAAACAAGGGAGTAAGGGACAGCTTCACCACATTGCCAGAAACAGGTGAAAACACAGAGCCTACATGCTGTACATTCAAGCTAACCTGCCAAATGTGCAGCCTAATGAAGTCAAGTAGGCAAGTGGTTTTTAATGGCCAATCAACTGCAGAGGTCAGATCAGAGTGGAAGTTAAAGGCAAAACGAAAACACCCTCTGACAACTGGGCTGATGGATGGCTAATCACATGACCTAATATTTTGGAATTTCAAGGTCAAACCTGGCCACCTGCAGTCACTGAAACTACATACCATTGCGTCAGCTGATTACATGTGATGGGCTGCTGCTCTTTTACAGTGATGCTAAGATTGTTATACATGGGTGTGTCACTTTATTAAGAGTAATTACAATTATCCATAAATGATACATGTGGATTAATACTAACACATGTGCAGCTGAGGAAACACAAAGAACAATTTACATACCATTAATAGCCTGTTGAGAAGACTAGTTCTGTGCCAATAAACAAACAAAACTTTCAACACAACCTTTGACTTTCTAATTTCTTCTGGTACTGGAAGAAAATGTTCTCTTTGAAAGTGTAGCCATTAGTCAAGATGGCTTCAATCAATCAAAAGAGGCACATGGATACCAATCACAATCTGATCTAACAATGCAAGTCTAAACAGCTGCATTTCGATGTTCCCATTTGCCTGATCAGGCAAAGTAAGTAAAAAAAACCAAATGTTGCTTCATGTGCACAAGAGCGCTTACCTGTACTTTGCGCCAGATACGATTTCCCTGGCAGATCATGGTTTCCCAAAGCACTCACTAACTACTCCAGAGATGAACTACCACTGCCAGGGCTTAGGCAAGTTTTGCTCAAGGCTCAAGCCTGGTGTTTTGAGACAACAAATATGGACCGGTCGCGCCAAGCCTCTGTGAGGAAAGGTGATGGTGTTGACCAGCAAACACAGCAGGCACACAACACAATGCACTGGACATGAAACCACAGTGTGTCTCCGCAAACACAGCCTCAGCTGGGGAGGAGCTCAAAGAGAAAGGGACGAGGACAGTAGGGAGATAGGGGAGAGGCCACTGGAGACAGGGGACAGGCTACTGAAGACAGGGGTGGAGCTCAAAAAGAAAGGGATCTGGATGGTAGGGAGACAGGGGTAGGCAACTGAAGACAGGAGACAGGCAACTGGAGACAGGCAACTGGAGATACAGGAAAAACCACTGAAGACAGGAGACAGGCAACTGGAGATACAGGAGAAGCCACTACAGACAGGGAACATGCCACTGGAGACAGGGAACAGGCTACTGGAGACAGGGGACAGGCTGCTGGAGACAGGGGACAGGCTACTGGAGACAGGGGTCAGGCTACTGGTGACAAGGGACAGGCTACTGGAGACAGCGGACAGGCTACTGGAGACAGGGGTCAGGCTATTGGAGACAGGGGTCAGGCTACTGGAGACAGGGGTCAGGCTATTGGAGACAGGGGTCAGGCCACTGGGGACAGGGGTCAGGCTACTGGAGACAAGGGACAGGCTACTGGAGACAGGGGACAGGCTACTGGAGGCAGGGGACAGGCTACTGGAGACAGGGGACAGGCTCAAAGCGAAGGTAAGGAGGGACAGGTAGATGGAGGAGAGGTTACTGGAGACAAAGGGATGAAGGTAAGGAGGGACAGGTAGACACAGGAGAGGTTACTGGGGACAGGCCACTGGAGACAGGGGAGAGGCTCAAAGAGAAAGCAATGAAGGTAAGGAGGGACAGGTAGACCCAGGAGAGGTTACTGGGGACAGGCCACTGGAGACAGGAGAGAGGCTATGGGAGACAGGGAAAAGGCTCAAAGAGAAAGGGATGAAGGTACAGAAGGAGGAGGAGAGGCTCAAAGGAAAAAGGATAAAAAGTAAGAGAGGTTACCAGCAGATATAAGAGGCTACTGCTTCTAAAAACAGGGAGGCTACAGAAGACAGGAGTGGCTTTTGAGGAGGGGAAGCTACTGGAGATAGGAGGGGCTACTTGAGACAGGAAAGGCTACTGCCTGGAGTACTGGAGTTATTTTCAAAGAGAAAAAGGAATGAAGGTAAGGAGGGACCGGAAGATGTTACAGGAGACAAATCAGAGGGTACTGGAGTGGGTCCAGAAGCATGCCATGCTACAGAATGGGGAGAGGATACTGGATGGGTGGGGACATGGACTGAGTTCCAAACAGACGATCAAGAGCATACTGAAAAGGTGGGGAAAAGGCACCAGAGAGACATGTACAGGGAGGAAGGGGAGAGGTACTTGAGACAGTGTGTGTGCTGGAGATACTGAATAGAGATTGCTGGGGACAACACACCTTTTTGGCTGACATAGCCTTCCTGATTTTTCTCTCTCTCCTATGTGCAGCCTAATAGACGTATAAAAAAACACACAAACAAATCAAACAAATTTAAATCCCAACTGGAACCAACAAACATAGGGAATTAATTGCAATCAAAAGATGCACCTCCACATAACAAGGAACACAACTGAGACCTGAACTGCTTACAGTAACTGTCACCAGCGAGTAAATTCCAGGCACCTAAACTCCACCAAAAGGTACATCCTCACACAACCAGTCACTTTCAATGTTTCATACTGGCAAGCATCAGTACCCATGAAGCTCTGACTGTGAACTAAACAAAACTTCCCCAAAAGACACACAAGCATGTGAACCTTTGTGAGCATCAACCCATACCTAATGAGCACTGACCCACACCTAAGACTGGAAGTGACGCATCTTTGAACCTCTTGATTCAATCAGGAGAAGAGGAGCAGAGACCCAGAGACAACATTCCCTGCTGCCCATGACAAAACAGACGTCAGGAGACAGGGTGACTGGGGACACGGGGAGGAGATGTGGAGAGCAATATTAGCACAGCCCTGACAGCGGACAAACCCACAGCACTCTGTATGCTGGGTGGCCTTCAAAACCGCACCTGAGCCACACACAGGATTAAAGTGACCTGGTCAACAGCTCAGATTTGTGGACGGGAATACTAAAACATGCACTAAACAAGTCCTTGAATGGCATAATCACCTGGAGAAAGTGTACTGGACTGGTGCTGCAGCAAAAGTGTTTGAAAAAAATGCATGCCACTAGAAACCTCTACAAGAATGAATGGGATCTTCTAACCTAAGGAAGACATTCCCTAAATTCATTGTGCTTATTTTCTTGGTCATATTTTCACCACTGGAACTGCCCCTCCTCCTTTTTGCACAAAGAATATGTTAAAAGGTTTGACAATAAATTTTGTGTTCAATGATGCTTTTTGTTTGTTTGTATTCCCTGTGCATGTGTTTATTTTCCTCCAGTGCTGCTTTCCAGTATCCATCTCAACCTTCTTTGTTTGTTTTGTTTTTTGTTCTGTTTTATATTTCAATCGGTTGTTGTTCTCTTTTTTTATTCCTTATCATATGGCCTCCATGTCAAGCCTGATACAACTTGTTTTTGTTTTTATCTGTTGTTGTTCCCCCCCAGTCTCCAGGTCTTCATTTCTGTATTCCTGTCACTTTTATTTCCCCCGTTTTGCCTCAACCATACTACCCAGTTTGTTGTTGTTGTTGTTGTTGTTGTTTCTTTACTCTTTAATTCTTGTTTTGTTTGTTTGTTGTTTAGTTTTAACTGATTTTTATTCATCCCCTAAAACCACCGCCTTGACAACAGGTACTATTTTTCACTGTTCTCTGTCTTATCTGTTCACCTCTTCCCCCTCTATACCTTTGATTCCTTTTTTCATTTCACTTTTGACATACCACTTTACCAGGCCCAGCTCGGTCAAGGGCTTTAGATTCTCCCCTCTACTTTGCTCTTCAAATGGATAATCACTTTCACAGAACAACAAACACAGAGGAGGAGACTTTTGGGTTCAAACCTGGGGTCCCCCTTCCTATGTCCCTGCGCCACAGCTCATGATCGTACTGGTTCCTAGTTTTAAGTCTGAAGTTTTGAACATATTTTGTTCAATCTGATGGGGAATATAATCTGAATCAACACTCCACTTAAATGTCACAATCCACATGCATATTTAATTTGGAAACAAGCACAAGTCAACACCAGCCTTCCCAGACTCCCCGTGTTTGATGCACAAACAATTGGGTGCCGTCATTTGTGATTTGCCCAACATCTTAACATCCGACCATAACAATCCTCCTGGCAAACAATGCCACAGACAGAAGAAGCAACCCCGCAGCTGGCACAGGGATGATTTAATCATAACTGGCATCTCGCAACGTCATGACCAAGCAGAGCAAATTTCCCTGTGGAAATGGCAGCAAACCGGGCTTACACACAAAAACCAAATCCCTGCCTATTGACCCGCGGTGACAGGAAGGAAGCCAGGGATCACAGAAGTGTGCTCCGCGCTGCTGGCCTGAGGCCCATTTTCTCAAGATATGCAGGTCTACGACACTTCAACATGAGAACTAAATTCTTTGCGCTGGACAAGGAGAGACCTGGGGCGGAACAGCACCAGGAAGGTGTGTGTGGAATAGCCAAAGCTCCACATCCGTGTCAACATATTCATAGCGCAGCGTCTCAATAAAAGCTGGCCTGCAAGCCACATGAGATCCTCCTGTGTGAGCCTCTCAGACATGAGCCAAATACCAACACTTCTGAATCTGATCTACTCTACAGAAGATCAAAACACAAAAACAGACTAAAAAGAATTTCTAATGGAATGGTACAAACTACAAAACAACTCA
The DNA here is from genome assembly GCA_963584105.1 of Alviniconcha strummeri. Classification (NCBI taxonomy): domain Eukaryota; kingdom Metazoa; phylum Mollusca; class Gastropoda; family Provannidae; genus Alviniconcha; species Alviniconcha strummeri. Next base: position 16,520,211 of record OY757541.1, on the reverse strand, counting down.
CTTAGTTTTAAAAGAAGTACCACATGCAGGTTTGACTAAAAAACAATTTTTGGCATGACTTTTTATTGTTTTCGGCACAACTTTCTCTTGCATTAATTTCTGCTTTGGCCAGTTTGAAATACACCAATTTAAGACTATGCAGTGGTCTAAAAATAGACTGGAGATCTCCCACCAGGGTGCAGTTACTTACTGAATGTTTATTACGTCATTACAATTTGTTGTTTTACATGCATTTCTGCAGACTCAGTAGACTACTCCAACCACAAAACTTTTAATGTGAATCGTGTTCATTTAACCTGCTGTAAGAACATGAGAAGTTTAGCCCCCAAAGGTGAGTTCCTTTAAGCAAAGAAGTTTTTGCATCAACGTGCCACAAAAAGAGAGAGGAGGGGGAGGGTTTTTCCAACAGAAATGAAATACATGTCTTTAAAAAAAAAAAAGGAAAAAAAGAGAAGAGACAAATCTGCAAACATTTAACAGTCTGCATGACCTGGCGCAAAAGAATACATTTTCTTTTGATTTATGAAACAGCTGACTGAGCTCCTAGCTAAGCTGTGAGATTTCACAGGTGTTTTCTGCATGTGTAAGACAAGTAAACATGGAAAACGACACAGATGTGAAGGAGCTCATGGTCAAGCTAAACTGTCCTGACGGTGCATTAGGTTTACGGACACAGACATGACAGAGCTGCCAGATAAACTGCAAGACCCCAAAGGTGTAGGACAGACTACAAATTACACAGTGCAGTGTTTCATGTGCAATACAGACTATAAACTAGGCTTAAGGACAATGGCAGAGCTGCTGGCCACCTAGCAAGATCTCAAAGGTGCTGTAATTTGCACAAGACTAACTACACACAAAGGACACAGACCTGAGAGAGCTCCTGGCCATGTTGCAAGACATCAAAAGGTGCAGGTCTGCATGTGAAAGCCACACGTCTACAACGTAGGTACACAGACCTGACAGAGCTCCTGGCCACACAGCAAGACCTCAAAGGTGCAGTTCTGCATGTGCAAGATACCACACACACCTGACATAGCTCCTTATCATGCAGCAAGACTTCAAAGGTGTATTCTGCATGTGCAAGACACCACACATACCTGACACTGTGCCTGGTCATGCTGCAAGACCTCAAAGGTGCAGTTCTGCATGTGCAAGACTTGTACATGTTAAACACACATACCTGACACAGCTCCTGGCCGCGCTGCAAGACCTCAAAGGTGCAGTTCTGCATGTGCAGGACGCTGTCGTTGTGCATCTGCAGAAGCTGCTCAGCCTTGGCGCCATCAGTCACCATCTCCATGTGCTGAAGCTCCTCAGCCCAAAGCTCCAGCTGGGAGGACACCTGCAATGAAAATGAACACGTGGGTCTGTGTGTACAAAATATTACACTTTAACACTTTACTTTTGGCACACCGCTGTAGATTAGGCTAAAACCACCTTGTGTCCTTCAGTTCACTCATCACAGAAGTCATCTTCTAGGACAAAATGTTTACACTGCATGGGGATATGGCCTGCTCTGGTGCAGCCTCAGTTAAGGAACCACTCTGGTGAGTGTGTGTAGTGGGATCAGGCTCCGTCCAACCTTGCCTTCAAACAATTTAATGTTGGTAGCAGTGAACACTGACTTGAGCAGCAAAATTCCAAGGCTGGGTAACTCAAAACTGAGTAGTGGGATCAGGCTCCATCCAATCTGGCCTTGAAAAAAATTAACATTGGTAACAGTGAACACTGACTCGGGCAGCAAATTCCAGGCTTCGTAACTCCTAACACAGGGCAGCAAATTCCAGGCTTCGTAACTCCTAACACACTTCTTCTCTTTTGTTAATGGTACACAGTCTGTGCTCTTGGTTTTCTCGCTTCCAGCTGTACCCAGCTCTTCTCTTGGAATCCTGGTCCCTGTCCAACAGAGTTCCAGCCACTCTGTATACTCCATGCAATACAGTGGGATCCTGACAGAAGATGAACTTTGCAGGAAGCCACCCCTCTTCCGAGACACCATTTTCAAACACTAAAGCCCCTCACCCCCAGACCACTTTGTTTTACGACAGTCATAACAGAGGGGTTTTGCTGTTCCACAAGTGATCCAATCTATTTCTTCCCTTTGTCAACCACAGACACTTTAATTCCCAGGGGAAGTGGCAGAACACCAGACTCATGACTGAAAGGTCTCGGGTCTCAGGCTTGAGTCCCAGCAGGAGCAGTGAGAGAATTTTCTTCCCCTGGGTTAACTTTCTGTGCTGACTCCAGTTTCATATTTGTTTCACCCCTGTGCTACTGCAGTAGCATGTAAAAGATCCTGGTCATTTTGCCTAAAGTGTAGGTAGCAGGCCTGTGTCTGTGCCTTTGAATAAAGTGACACTGTAAACTGATGCATGCTTGTATGGTGTACACAGAATGTGCACCAAGAAGGCATCAGTTTCACACTGGTGCACAGTTGTATGGTGTACACAAAATGTGCACCAAGAAGGCACCAGTCATGTCAACAGTTCAACAGTGCTGTAACCACTTCAGTGGATGTTCAAAATGTGCTGTGTAAAACTACAGTCACTCATTCAGTCACATATGACTAAGTACATTTAGATCATTTAAATGCTCTTTCTTGACCAGAAATAGTCAAACATTTTGTCTTTACCTGAAGCATACAAAACAACAAAGTTCTTATACAGAGAGAATGAGAAGGAGAGAGAGAGAGAGAGAGAGAGAGAGAGAGAGAGAGAGAGAGAGAGAGAGAGAGAGAGAGAGAGAGAGACACACACACACACACACACACACACACACACACACACACACACACACACACATAGAGGGGCAGAAAAAACAGAATCAGTCAGAAATTGGTCACATTAATTTTCTTCTTAATCACAACTAGCTGAAGGACAAACACTCTTCTTTAATCTAAAACAGTCAAAACAAAAAGGATTGCTTCTTCTTGACCACAAGCAGTCCAGCAACACACACCCATTTGAACTCTGAAAAAAAAGAGAAAAAAAAACCTGTTCACCACACCTATGCTAACAATGCGCCCCTACCTCCATGGCGTCCCGCTCAAAGATCCTCAGCTGCAAACACAGATCCAGTTTCATCTTGCGTGCCGCCCACAACTCCTCCAGCTGACTGCGACTCTCATTCAGCTGTGTCAACACACCTGTCACACACACAATACCACCACTAATCTATAATTTTGTTTACCTGCACACACTGAAGATGGCATTTCATGTGCTAGTCACGATCAGACTGAATGCTATTTAAGTATAACACACTGCCCCACACAACTGGTGTCACTCTCCGTTTCTATCAAATGCACCAGAACAAAATAAAACTGCAAATATTACTGTATGTATTGCACTGTATACTGTTCCATCATAGGGGGGGTGTTCACACTATCATGAAGTATATAAAAGAGAGGTGTAACGGTATCCATATATATACTACACTAGAATATATCCGTTTGTGCTAAGCATGTCCCCACACTATTCTATGGTAGAAACATGCATGTGACATACACTGGTGCTCTCTTTCTCTCTCTCCCTCCCTCACACACACAGCAGAAAATATAAAATAACTTTCACCTACCTTCTATGTGATTGTAGTCTCCACTGGGACCAGACTTCTCTGATTCCATGGATACAGCCCTGCGGACAACACAGACACACTTTCTGAAACAGCGGCCCATCGTGCGTGAGACGCCCGTGGCGCACACAACACACACCATCAACATCTTCAGTGACAACACAACCAGCAGCAGCAGCCCCTTCTGCACCCTGCAGATCAATCGCTGACACAGCGACGAGGTTCTGAGGTAACGCAGTCTCGTCCTGCACAAGTAGAGTCTGACTCTGCTGAGAAAGCGTTTCCCTGGACCTATCAACTGCGGCAGATGTCTTTCATGCTGCAGGCAAGTCTCACTCATTGTTATTCAATGCAGGCAGGGGTCATTTTACTTTTCAGTCATGCCATCAGGTTAGTTTGCATCATTCCAGTCCATGCCAGGTAAAATCCATCAATCCAACTGTTTCTAAACAGGTGGATGTGCACTGGGTTTCCACGCTTGACAATGACTGGCACAATCATCTTTGCAGTCACAAACGTTTCATGTAGTCAAAGTACCATTTTCTTTTCTGATCACAATGCATATTCTCACTTTCACAATCAGCCATGTAATAATGACATCTTTCTTGTTTTGTTTTTGAACATGCAGTCAAACTGACACAAATTCATAAAATACACCCAAACTGAACACACATTTACCAACACAGATAATCGACCACTGGAGTTGACCTGCACTCATCCACAAACAGATGCACCTAATGTTGTTGCTGAACCACAGCTAAGAATTTCCACATCCTTATTCCACTTGTGGGCATCCCAAAGAAGATCTGCTGAGCTTTTTGTCGTGCATTTAGTTCTCTGCTATCATGTATGCAATACCATCATGATTTTCACAACATCCAGAAGAAGGAGGAAGTGAAGACTAAAACGAACCCACAACATGCAGGAAGCACAACCAGACACACTACAACTCCATCACAGTCCAGACAGGAGGTGGATCCCTCACTGTTCACACTCCAAAACAGGAACTCCAACCAAGAAACACACGCAGACACACACATCAATAACTTAGCACACACAAGATGGAAACTCCCGGTGACAGGCACAAAGAGGAACAGAGTTCAGGAAGAGCACATGATCGGTGATTTTCCTCAAATCACAACGCTACAGAAATGTCAGCGTCCAAACTAGAACGGACTAAAAAAGGAAGAGAAAAAGAAAAGAACAACACATCAGCAGCTGAATGCTGCCCACCTCATCCATCAAAAATCAATGGAGAAACACCACCATCTGACATAAAGTGGCTGCTCATCAGGACACACAAACATCCCTGTGACCTAGTTACTACATCTGCACCTGGACACCTGTAGTAATCCCTGTCTTACTGCCCTCCTGTTGCACTGCGATTCCTACAGTCTTCAGCTTTTAGCAGCTCCACCGCTTAAAGCATGCAAACAGTGTCCTTATGCTTGAAACATGTAGGTGTTCTTTCGGTCTGTTCAGTTTTTCCCCTCTGCCTTACCCCCCCACACCCCCTCCTCCCCCCACCTCTCTAGCTCTCTCCTTCACGTGTGATTACCACACTTCTATGACTAGTTTGCACAGCATGTGTAGGGCATTGAATGAAAGTATAGGGGTGGGTTTCCTGAATTCAATGCACCTAATGTAAATGCTCATGGCTGTGTGTATACAAACATTTCATGCAGCATTGAAGCTGGGCTATGCTCCTTTGTCCAAACAAATAGAGCAGAAAATTACACCCCCTGGAAAATCTTCAGAGGTAGCGCTACGCCCACTACCCTGCTCTTGTTGATGCAATCACTTTCTTGAGACTGAGAAAGTAAGAACCATGAGAGTGAGAAAATAACCACCTATCTCATCTTTTGTCAACCACCTTTATTCTCATCTCTTGTGACAGATTGTGTTTACTAATGTGACACTTCACTCTCTGACTGGATATAACTATTCAGTTGGCAACAGTTTTCTTATGCATAATTCAAATGCTAGGCAGAACCATTCATCAGTATTCCCTTGCAGTTAAAAATTTGGTACACTAACACACATCACTATAAACTGTTTGCATTTCATTTTAAGGGGAATGGAGGGACATTGCCTCTGTTGCTTTTTTGCTGTAGCTGTTGTTTTTCATATTGCTCCTCCCCCCCCCCCCCCCCCCCCCCACCCCCATTTGCTGATGACTGCAATGTTTCTTTTTGTAAGGTTCTTTTCAAAGTTAAGTAATGCAGGAGAAGTAGTACAATTATTATACAAAATCTCAGGTTGTAATAAAAAATAAACGTTAATGTCTGTGAACTGTGCTAGCCTTTCAGAAGACCAAACTTTCACTTCCAGAATGACACACAGATTTCCCACAAAATGTCACTGTCAGCAGCTAAGCTACGATTGTTTCCACAACTCGTCAGGCAGAGGACTGCCATCAGAGCGACTGACCACAGACCAAACCCAAGACCCAAACCAAGCTAATGCCAAGGGGAGGTGTACATAGGCCACAACTGAGCCAGCTAATCCACATGGCCTCAAGTGTCTGTAGAACTAGTCCTCTTTGCCACCACTATGCCGTGCCTGGTCAGTCCCAGCATGGCTTCAAGGAAGGGTGGTCTTATGTTGTGAAAAACACGCTCCTCATTTTCCACACCTGTACGACACTGACCTCTTTGAAGCCTGAGTGCATTCAGGTGTTCCTGGGTTGAAGTAGAGTACCCAGCTGTCTGCAGTGGGGGATATAATTCCATTTAGCGCACCCCAGCAGAAACAATGAAAGAGAGACTGTGCTGTACACCCCGGCTTGGCAGCCATGCTCCATTAACTTTTCTTCAAGGTTTATCTCCAGGGAAGGGGGGGGTGTGTTGGAGGGGGGTGGGGGGGAGCAGAAGGGGGGGGGGGGGGGGGGCTTCAAAACTCTTAAGACAGTACTTTGGCAGTAGCTCACATGTTTTAATATCAGCTGCCATGATCAAAAAGAAAAGCTCAGCACTACAGAATATTTCACCACAGCAGAAGAAAGAAAAAAAAGCTCAGCACTACAGAATATTTTGCCACAGCAGAAGGAAAAAAAAAGACTATCACAGAAACAGAACTGTCTTTGACTGCAAGTGCAACGCACCCATAATGTGGCACAAATTGTTTCTACTTAAAGCGTAGTACCTATATCACAATCTGCTGAACGGTACATTTCTCCTCCACATCATCACCCAACCATGAGCTGTCTTGCTGTTGTACTGTTCAATTCACACTGCTCTTAGTCTCAGTCCCACTTCTCGCTGCAGCACTGCCAGTTCACTGCCTTGCATGGTATCACTGCCAGTCTGACATGAGACCAGAACAATCAACCTATTCTTTGGCTTGCAATGCATTTCTAACTATGGTACACATAAACTAGCTGCCAGAGACTACAAAGGGGTAGAAAAAAATCCACATCCAAAGTGCAATATGAACTAAGAAGATCTCAGCCTCTAAACCAGCACACAGTCTACCATCCAGTCAGTGGAATATGAACTAATATCTCACTCTCTAAACCAGCACACAGTCTACCATCCAGTCAGTGGAATATGAACTAACTCAATCACTAAACCAGCACGCTGTCTACCATCCAGGCAGTGGAATATGAACTAACTCAATCACTAAACCAGTACACTCTCTACCATCCAGGCAGTGGAATATGAACTAATATCTTAATCTCTAAACCAGCACACTGTCTACCATCCAGTCAGTGGAAGATGAACTAACTCAATCTCTAAACCAGCACACTGTCTACCATCCAGTCAGTGGAAGATGAACTAACTCAATCTCTAAACCAGCACACAGTCTACCATCCAGTCAGTGGAAGATGAACTAACTCAAACTCTAAACCAGCACACTGTCTACCATCCAGTCAGTGGAAGATGAACTAATTCAATCTCTAAACCAGCACACAGTCTACCATCCAGTCAGTGGAATATGAACTAATATCTCACTCTCTAAACCAGCACACTGTCTACCATCCAGTCAGTAGAAGATGAACTAACTCAATCTCTAAACCAGCACACTGTCTACCATCCAGTCAGTGGAAGATGAACTAACTCAATCTCTAAACCAGCACACTGTCTACCATCCAGTCAGTGGAATATGAACTAATATCTCACTCTCTAAACCAGCACACAGTCTACCATCCAGTCAGTGGAATATGAACTAATATCTCACTCTCTAAACCAGCACACTGTCTACCATCCAGTCAGTGGAATATGAACTAATGTCTCACTCTCTAAACCAGCACACAGTCTACCATCCAGTCAGTGGAATATGAACTAATGTCTCACTCTCTAAACCAGCACACTGTCTACCATCCAGTCAGTGGAATATGAACTAATGTCTCACTCTCTAAACCAGCACACTGTCTACCATCCAGTCAGTGGAATATGAACTAATATCTCACTCTCTAAACCAGCACACTGTCTACCATCCAGTCAGTGGAATATGAACTAATATCTCACTCTCTAAACCAGCACACAGTCTACCATCCTGTCAGTGGAATATGAACTAATATCTCACTCTCTAAACCAGCACACAGTCTACCATCCTGTCAGTGGAATATGAACTAACCTAATCTCTGAACCAGCACACAATCTACCATCCAGTCAGTGGAATATGAACTAACTCAATCTCTGAACCAGCACACAGTCTACCATCCAGGGAAGTGCTGCAACCCACTGGGATGGAACCATTCAAACTCACACATCCACGTCAGCATTTGAATCGCACGCATACGTCGATGAATGCACTGCCGCCAAACATGTTATCACAGAAAACAACAGTGAATCTCTGATCCCTTTCTTGAATCTTGTTAAAATTCCCCCAGGAAGTCCTGCTGACAGCATTGCCAAGGTGAAACTGCAAGCCAAGTTCCAGAGTCGCAGCAGCGAGAGAAGGGACCCCAAAACTCCACCAAAAGCAGTCTCCAAGTCAGCATTTAATGGTAATCCACACTGCAGCCCAAGACTCACAGATCCAAAACCACCAGACTGACAGATTTCTTCTGCCCACACTTCCAAACAAAGTACAGACTGCTGACCAGTGTACTAGAGGTGGAGAAAGGTGCACAAGTCTCTGTGTGTGTAGGGGAGGGTGGGGAGAGAAGAAAAGTAGGTGACAATCCTTCTGACCAGTGCTACAGGTGACTGTGTTACGGGTGATTAGAGGGGTAGACAAGGGTGAACCACCTCTTTCTCTGCAACCTACAATTATGTGCTAGGATCACACACAGCGGTCCCTTGCCGCCCTGACTCTCTTTACAGTTTTTTTCTTCTCACTGCCCCGGTCTCTAATTCTCTTTCTCTACACCTTCCCACTGTCTGAGTTGCTAACTGAGTAACTCCTTCTACTTTCTAATTAATCGTCTTCTCAGTGCCACTGTGTGAGTCTTTTTCTCTGTCCTTTTTTTTCTTCTTTTTTTCGCCCTGATATAACCATACCGGCTGACTGGGCATAAAGCATCAAGTTACTTACTGTACTTTATGTTTCTCACTGCCAGCCCCTGAACCTCCTTTCAGGGCCTTCTCTCTCTCCCTCCCTTCTCTCTGTTGGTCAACAACTCTTTTTTTTGTGTTCCTTTTCTTCTCAGTGCCAGGCTCTGTTTCCCACTTTCAATACTTTCCCTTTTTTCCCCACCATCTGCCTTCAGTTCTCCTTCTGTCCTCTTACTCTTTTTTTTCTCACTCCTAAGTTGCAGTAACTAATTCCTTCTTCTTCTTTTTTCTTGAATTTGCTTCTTCTTCTTTGTTCTTTCTCTCTCTCTCTAAGTACCAGCCTCTCTTTCTTTTCTTTTTTCTCTCTTTTTCTTCTAACTTTCTCCTTTTTTCTCTCTCTTTTTTCTTTTCTTTCTCACTGCCAATCTGGAATTCTCTTTTTCCCAGGTCTCTAATTCCTTTTTTGCATCCTTTCTCTTTTCTCTTCACCATCAGTCTTTAACTGCTCCTTCCTCCTTGGTTTCTCTTTTGTTCTCACTACAGTCTCTTACTTTCTTTCTGTCTACTTTCTCTTTTCTTCTCATCTCTAATTGTCCAGTGCTTTCTCCTTTCGTTCACTGCCAGTTTTGAATGTTTTTCTCCAGTTGTTTCTCTTTTCTTCTCACTTCATTTTCAGTTGCTGATACATTCCCTTTTATTTTTCAGTGTCAGTGTCCAGTTAACTTTCTCCATAATTTCTCTCTCATTTCAATCAGTCTCAAACTCTTTTCCTCCAGACTTTCTCACAGTCGGCCTTGAATTCTCTCTCTTCATCATCATTACTATGGTAGTCAGTGTTGTTACTGTTGTTTTATATGTAGCCTACTGGCATGTAGATTAGCAGGGACAGACTGTATGAACAGGCAACTGCCTCAAATCTTAATCCTGGTGTAACTACAGTCCTGAGTTCGGAGTTCTGTCTCCAAACTTTCTCACTTCTTTTCACTGGCAGTCACTGTTTTTCTTCCTCCATACTTTCTCATTTCTTTTCATTGTCATGAAATGCCAATGAAATGAAATGCCAGTTATACTCATAACTGATTTTTGTCTTTTCACTGTCAGTCCCTCTCTCTTCTTCCCCTTTTATTTCTGTCAGCCTCTAAATCTCTCTCTCTCTCTCTATCTTTTCTTCATTTTTCAGTGGTAGTGAGTAAAAACAAAACAATTCTCACTGCCAGGGGCAGTGCGTACTTCTTTTTAAAAAAAAAAAATTTTCTCACTGTCAATCTTTTATTGTCTTTCTCACTACTCTTTTATCTTTCAACATCAGTATTTAATTCTCTGAGCTAACTCCCCTAAAGGGATTTCTTTTCAAGGGGCTTTCACTGCACTGGCAGCTGAACTGCAAAGAAAAGCTAGAAATAAAAATACCACATAAACATCCCTGTCCAAAGGATCATTGATACTGACAACTGCAGCTGACTTGAATATTTTCACGTATGCTGTCAGTATTAATAAATTGCCATTGTGTTCTTGGTAAAAGTGACTCTGCAGGCACAACCACCCTGTCCCAAAACTTGGAAAAAGAGAACAAAACACACACTCAAATTCATTGTTTAAATGACAGTTTCAATACCATAAATGATATTTCTTCCTGTATGAATATGAAGCAACCTTCATTTCAAACAACATTGGTGTGATCAGTTTAACTCCCCCCCCCCCCCCCCCCCCCCCACACACACACACACACAAAACACTGCTTACAATATTTTACCTGTGACACACACAATGTACTTACAATATTTTTACCTGTGACATACAGTGTTCAGTTTTTAAACACTAAGAGTCAGAGAAAGTGAGAGAGACACACAGAGAGACAGTGACAGAGACAGAGAGACACAGAGACAGACAAAGGCTGAGATAAGATAGAGACACATTGAGTTCTTGGATTTTACAAATACACAGAGGCAAATGACAGCAGCAAGTGACAGAGACAAAGAAAGAGAGAGAAAGAGAGAGAGAGGCTGAGACAGACACACAGACTAAACAGACACACAGAGGCAAGACAGACAGACAGAAACAAATACTAAGTATCATAGAGGAAAGTAATAGTGAGTTGGTGAGTTACTTAACTGAAGAATACCAGTGACCCATTACAGCATTACAAATATGTGTTAGTGTATTATTCTTGAGACACTGTTTGTTAGTATCATAATATGGCAAACATGCAAATCAGGTCATGAATACTTTGGCAATCCACTGCAATAAAGTGCATATATATAGTCACTGGAAGAATATTCATTTTATGTCTTCTTCTTCTTTTCCTTTCTCAAATGAGGCTTAGCATTACAAATAACTTTGTTTTATTATATCTTTGTTTCATCTTTTACTTCATGACAAAATACAGTTTGCCACTGTGGAAAATGTTTGTTCTTCCAGTCAGCCATACAAGATTGGTTAGTAGCTTAAAGGTTAGTACTTTGAAAAACCCTCCACCACAATACCTCAGAAAGGAAAGCAACTGTACATTTCTAGCACAGGCAATATCCCCTTTCTATACCAGTATCAAAACTGTATTGTTCTGTGGCTCCACTTTCTACAAATGTGTACCAGTGTTGTAGGTACTCACACGTTCAAACACTTCAAGATGCCTTACAGTAGAAAGCCAATTTTGTGAAACCACTAGCTTGTCCACACAGAAGTGAGAACATTCTTGGCTTTATCCTACATGCCTTATGATTTGATTTTATTTTAATTCAAAAGAGGATTCTTTCCCTTGAATATGAAATGAAATGGGGGGGGGGGGGGGGGGGATTACCTTTTCTTTTCATTAATTCACTCTCTGAAGAATCAAATGGAACAGACAGAGCAAACTGGGAAGAGGTGTGGGAGGTGGTATGGTTATCTATAAAAAAGACTATATTACATCAACCTACACAAACTTAATCAACTTTACAAGTAAATAATGAGTGACTGGCTGATTGAAAGTTGAAATACAGTTCGTCTGAGAACTGATCCATCTGCTGCTCACAGATTTACAATAGGTTTCACCTGTACATGTTATTAATCAGGTGTAGAGGTCAGTAAGAACTGATATAAACTGGGATGGCCAGGTGTAAGTGATTCTTCACAAGCCCCAGACTCTGCAGTTAGGTGGACATTGGAGGCACCAACCTTTAAAACCAACATTCCAACACACAGCATGCATTGATTCTGGAAACAGTCCATACGTCAGGCATACGACTCAGCATTGTGACACAATTTGAAGAAAAATATTCAAAAGCTGTACAAAATGATTCAAAAGCAAAATCCACTCACTTTGAATAACGACGTTTTTTCACATATCTAAACAAATAAACATGGAAAGGTATGGCACATGTGGGGTTAATAAAAAAAATTCTCTCACATGTATACAGATATATACATCTACACATAACCAAGGTAAGGTTTGGAAACAAGTAGGGATGATGACACACTTTCGCATACCTCTACACAAATAAACATGGCAAGGTAAGGCAACGTGTACAGAAAAGATGCAACTGGCAATCAAAACACACAAACAAACAAACAAACCAATGCCAACTCAACAAAATGATAACTGAATGAATGTTGACCTTAAGGCTAAGCTGATGAACATACTGATGCTGAGGACGTTTTATAAAATAAGGCATCATCACATCTAATCTACCTGTGTGGCACAAGCACTACAGAGTAAACAACACACACAAAGTGCAGACAGATCCACTTCCCCTGACAATTATGTTTCAACTGCCAGAAAGCACAAGTCCCATTCACTGAGCACTTGTAACTTTTGATATGCAACTGACAGTAATGACACTGCTTTGCCACATCAGCACAAGTCCCATTCACTGAGCACTTGTAACTTTTGATATGCAACTGACAGTAATGACACTGCTTTGCCACATCAGCACAAGTCCCATTCACACTGCACTTGTAACTTTTGATATGCAACTGACAGTAATGACACTGCTTTGCCACATCAGCACAAGGGTGGTGACATATCAACAAACCCCTATAGGTTTCCTAGAAATATAATTTGCAGTCATGAGTCAGTCATACTGTCAAATAATTGTGAATAACATGTAACCACACTAATCAAGGTTGACTACGTTTAGAACAACAAAGCATTAGTTGTAAGCACCTCTGGTTACACGCAAACAACAGGAAACAATGCCAAATTTGTTGCCCAGATTACAGAGATCTGTGCCAGTTAATTGAGAGCTTCCCTCTGTATCCATGTATGTCAGTATGAAATTCTGGCTACAGGCCAAGGAATAACTAAAGCAGAGTGCTTTGGTGGACCCACTTCACAGCAACAGGTGAAAATGGCCAATACTATGATACGTTACTGCAAGTTCTGCTCTACGCTCAACTCACTTCATCTCATTTCGCTTCACTTCTGCACAGTACACAGCAAGAGATGGGTTTAAAAAAAAAAGATGTAAAAATTAGTATAGCTACACTCCTGTGGCTCCACATGAATGCACATCTCAATAAATGATATTTTTTTCTCTCAAATCACTGGATCAGTCAGTTGAAACTTACAATGACATTTACTCATTTATTTAAAAAAAAAAAAAGTTTTTCAAAATCACATTCATGAACTGTAAACCCCCATTAAAGTGGCAAGAGCCATCAAAATTACTTTCTGATAAAAGCTTGTCTTAGGAGAGCCAAAACTACAAGTATAAGAGTTTTTAATGATTTTTCCCCTTAACCTATTTATATGCCCATATCCCATAGTTAAGACGCATTGTTTTTGTTGCCCTGTGTGAGCTGCTTTGGCCTAGCAGTAAGGCGTTAGGCTGGTAAGCGGATGGACTTCGGTTTGATACCGCTTCGGCTCTCCTTTCTCTTCAAAAAGGTTGTGGTTTGTGGACACTGTCTTGTGACTTTGTCCCTCACTTCCTACTAAAACATTAAAATGGCTCTTACCACTGCTCATCTTAATGCATTCTGGTGGTGACAGTGTAGCGACAGGTATATAATCTCCCTCTTCCCCCACCTCCATACTCCCTCCCCCCCCCCCCCCCTTCTCCCCATCCCTAATAAGTCGTATGGTTTCTGTGGACGTTAAGCACCACGTTTACTTTATGTTGCCCTGTTTCACTTGTGTGTAACTGATTGTTCTGCAGGCACCAACTATCAAACGGGTCTTTCTTTACAACAGAAAAAGGTCAATATTTCACTCTCTCTTTTTTATCCCCCCCCCCCCCCCCCCCACCCCTGCTGTGTTGTTTTGTTTTCATTTTGGAAAAGGTCACCAATGGCACCATTAGTAAAAACTGTATGGCTTTCATGTATTGGGGAATTTTAGCCTCCCCCCCAAAAGTTGGCCCCAATAAAAAGGGGTTTAAGTAGAATGTAATCTTAAGGGGTCCTTCGTTACCATCAAAAATATTGCTAGACAGAAGTTTGTTTTAACAGATTTAAAAATACAATAAAAGTGCCCAGCAATGACTTTTAATGTCTGTGTTTTGCAGAATTTAACCTCAAGGGGGTCCTTTATTGTACAGTGAACTTCAGAAGTCTGTCTTAAGAACACTAAAAACAAAGAAAGGGCACAAAACAGATTTCTGAATGACTGGTCATACACAGAATTTAATCATGAGGGAGTCCTTCTTAAAGAGAGTTCCACTGTATAACACTGAAAGCTTCTCTTTAAAATGATTATCCTGTATCATTGTCCACTGACTTATTACAGCTCAATGATGGAATGTCACTAAAAAGACTGAACAGGGACAGTACAAAGACTGACAGAAAGAGTTTCAATCAACTAGATCAGAAAAGTGAAGCAAGATTCACAGGAAGACTGAACTATCTACCATCTATGTCTACACAAATAGGAAGAGGGGCACACACACATGCCTTTCACAATGCAGCAAGATAAGATCAAACCCCATCAAACCGTCAAGTGATGCTTTGGTTCAACATCCCACTGCGCTCCCCCATCCCTGCCACTTTCCATCATCCTTCTCACTCCCCCCCCCTACCCCCCATCTCCACCCCTCTCTTTCTCACACACAGGCACACAGTCAAGTGGAGAAATTCACACACACACACTCACATGGGTGCACACGCACACTCACACACACACACACACACACACACACACACACACACACACACACACACACACACACACACACACACACAGGCAGGCAGGCATACAAACACACATATGGACACAGACAGGCAGTCAAGTGGACAAATAACACACACACACACATATGCATGCACGCACACATTGCACACACACATACACGCACACATGGACACGACAGGCAGGCAGACAAACACACACATGGACACACACAGGCAGTCAAGTGGACAACACACACACACACACACACACACACACACACACACACACACACACACACACACACACACACACACACACACAGCCCCACCCTCCCACCCATGTGTCCAGTTCCTCCAAAAGCAAGATGGACCTACCTGAGTTGTTCGAGCAGGGCCTGGCCCTCGCTGACAGTGTTGATGGCAGCCTCCAGAGTGGTTTGCCGCTGCTGATTGAACTGGGCCAGCAGCTGCTCCGCCCCCTCCACCGTGTCCGCAATGTCTGAGCTCTGCAGCTCCCCGTGGAGGTCCTCCAGCCAGTTGGTCAGCTGGATAACACACAGGACACAGTTGGGATTGGCTGATGACCAGTAGCATGGGAACGACCTTCACAAGTAGGTTCAAGCGTTTCAGTCACACTGAGATTTCGGGAACTTAAACTAATCAGTAATAAAAACACTGAACAGATTTGACAGGTTCAGATTCAAATCTTAGTAATATTGTTGTAATTCCACCACAACCCTCTACCCCACCTGCACCATTCTCCTTAGTCTCACTATGGAGGGCTCCATGCCTAGTACTTCAGTTAATGATTTATTTTTTTAAAGTTGTTTATAACACACCCAGAACTAACCAACTAAACTGGTGTTTTACGCCCAGTCAATCTGAACACCCAGAAGAACTGACCTCATGCACATGCGTGTAGAAGGCAACAGTCATGTCAAGGATGGCACGCCGCCTCTCCAGGGCGGACAGGAAGTTGTGCATGCGCTGCTCCAGCTCATGTGCCTCCCCATAGATCTCTTTCGGGTCGCACTCTCCTGTTTGAGCAAGCTCGTCAGCTGCAGCCAGCAACTTGTCTGCATTGGTGATGGTGTTCTGAAAGCCACACAGCGAGACACCCAGGAGGTAACATGCAGGCAGCACACTAAAGAACCAAGAACAGGTGAAAGAATAAGCAAAATATCATTTGATAAATAACGGAGTCCTTATGGGCATAGGCAAGTAGATTCAAGATTACTGCGTAAATGGAATCCCAACTATTAGCTCCATGATTTACAGAACTAAAACTACAAACAAGCGAGTGATGTGTGTGTGTGTGTGTGCGTGTGTGTGCATGCGTGCGTGCGTGCGTGCATGCGTACATGCATGCATGAGTGCATGTATGTGTATGTGTGTAGGAGGAGATGGAAATGCTATTGTGTTTTGTCTTGATTTTGTCTTTCTTTTTTTAAGGTACAAAAGAATGACCACAAGAAAGTGGTGGAAGCACAAACATAACCCTTGTAAACATGTTATAAACACAGGTGATCACCCGACATATCCAGACAGCCAAATTTTACTTAGCATCTTCCACACACAGTACACAAGGGCAATAAGGGGTGGGGGGTGGGGAGGTGGGGATCTCTCTAAAAAAGCACTCTGCTCCCCAAAGCAAACCTGGGGGTTTCTAGCTACAGCAGATGAGACACCATCACTTGGATGTTACGACTGAAGACTAGGATAATGAGAGGCACCAATAAATGGCCAGCCCAGATGAGACCCCCACTTGAACATGAGGACTGGAGACGAGGCTGGTGAGAGGCACAAGTAGTTGGCTGACAAGTGTTGCCTCTCCTATATCCACCCACTTCAAGCCTCTTTACCACAGACACTTGGCTGCTGTCAAGGATAGTCACATATACACAGGCTAGCCACTGACTCAAAAAGCAAATACAAACATCACTCTTAAGAACAGAACTGAATAATATGCAAAATATTTGACTATCTGAAAGCCACGATGGCTACACATTCGTTATAATGAGAGGCAACCACGCAATGACAAGCTGGCAAAGGACATCTCATATATATCTCGTGTAGAGGTGAAATTCAACATGCAATTACACACTGCAACCCCTACGAATGTTTTTGCTGTTAACAGTTAAATGTTACATGCACAACAAACTTAACAAACATTCAACATAAAAAAGAAAAATCTTCTTACAAAATGTAAGAGGAACAGATAGCAATATCAACATACTTCATAGTTCAACACTGAACAATTTAAAAAATCAAAAGACCCAAAATAAAGTCCCATAAATACAGTCCACACACACAGTCAGTCAATCACATTATATACACACACATACACTCACACACATCTTAAACAATCTCTCAGAAGAAAAAACCATGTTAAGATTTTTGTCACAGCTTGTTTTACATGTAAAATGTTTTGATTGTCTAAGTTAAATACAAACAAAAGACAAGCAGAACTTCACACATTATTTTTTTCATGAATATAACCTACATAAACAAGGGTCATACTAAAGTTTAAAACAAAAACTCTTACTTCTAATAATTATTAGACAAAACAAGAAAGCAGAACTTTCCATTTGACCTATCTAGCATCACCGTGACCTTGAAATAAGGTCCAGGTAATCAAAACTGGTATGGATGGGTAAGGTAACCTCTACCATCATGCAAGAGCCTAAAAGATGTGATTTTGACACCAGCTAATGAAACTCAAACTTTCAAAAAAAGATTTTCTCTTCTTTTTCCCCATGGGCAGTTGATTAGCTGACAGCCAACAAAGTCAGACCAGCTGAACAGCTGGACAAACACTGATCAATACCAGACTTGCATAATTTAAAAAAATAAAAAATCAACTAAGGGAAATTAATAACCAATAACAACAAACATAAATAAACCAACCATACCAAAACTGACTCAATCCAAGCGACCACAACTGCACCTTCACCGTCACGGACAGTAAACAAGTATTCCATGGATGGATATTGACCACCAGAAACATTCTCCCGCCCGTCCTGGATACCATTTTAACACATATATTTTGCTCACGTCTCTGAAATTATCTTCCCCTCTAGCTCTAGCACCCACAGCCACAGCAGTTACACAAAGCAGGTTTTCCCTGACCACAGCCAGCAGAAATGTGTCACAACAGCTCGCCCCTGTCTGTGGCACTTATCTCTCCATTCATGACACTCTGCTGCTGGCTGGAAGTGGAAACTAGAGTGGAGTGGAGGAAAGAGCAGAGGGAAAACAAGGCAGGCGGTGGGGGGAGACAGAGGGGGTTGGGGGGAGACAGAGGGAGGTTAATAAAGATGTCAATGTCAAACCAGCCTGACCTGATAGCAGTATCTAACAAAACTCGGTTTCACCGTAAAGGTTACAGCTCATTAAGAAAGGGAAGAGGTTGGGTGTTTGATAGGGTATGGGGGTGGGGGTGGGGAGGGTGGTGGTGGATGTACAGATGCAAAGCTGGGGGAAGGGAGGTGGGGGAGGGGGGCATTGAGGTATCCAGTTCCAACTTCCATGTGATAGTCATCTGATCTTGGGTGTCAGTCTGTGTGCCAACACATGTTGACCCGTTTCTCGTAATTCTTACCACACCTGGAACTCTTGATGACGCTGGTTTTGCTTTACTTTTTTGGCACACATTATTAATATTGCTATTCCTTCTCACTCTAGCTCAGAACTATGACGGAAAAGAAAAAGCAGAAATTGCAAACATGATGGATGACTTTACTTTGCCCTACTCTTTGCTCGTGTATCATCACTACATGTGAGTCTTTTGCAGTTATAGAAAAAAGAAAGTGAAAAAAAGAGGACCCCCCCCCAAAAAAGTGAGAAAAAAAGGGATGACTTTATTTAACAAACTGATCAGGTACTAGTAAAAGTGCTATTTTGCATTTTTTTTTTTAAATGTTGTAGCTGGCATTTAGAAAACTTTTTTTTTTTAAGACATTCTATCCTGTCCATGCAAAAATTTAACATGTATGTTTTGTTGTAAATAAGCATTGTTAAAAGTGTAATATTGAAATTTTGATTGACATGACTTTTGTTAAGCTTGTCAAATACTTATTCTGAAACTCAGACATTCGCAATTGCAGCATTCCATGATCGTTTCAATAAACTCATAAGAACCACATGATCTGTTTTACTTTATTTCTGTGATTTTCTGAATCCAAAATAAAAGAAACAAATTCAACAATAAAATAAGACACAAAGAACCCATGTCACAACATCAAACAATGCCAAACTTTTTTTTTCACTCAGTCGCTCCCCCCACCCCCCACCCTCCAGACATCCTCTACTGACACAAGGGCACTGATTCATGACACTCAGCATACTTCCCATAAAACCCAAGCAGTAAGCACAGTTTATAAAAAAGAAAAACTCACTCTGGCAACTGATTCAAAGTGTTCATGGCTCTTCTGCAAAGCTTTGGCCCTCTGCAACGTCTTCCCAATGGAGGTGTTCTTCTTGAGGAATACATCTCCATGGTTGTTCAGCCAGTCAATGACCTGTTGTTGTGAAAACAAAATGTCATGTCAGTCACACAGGATCAGGCAAGGTGCTGTACTGCAGTCTTTGCACTGGCTTTGTGGGAACTAGCAGGCACAATGGTTACAATATTCACTCTTCTTAAGTATTAGATCTTTTCCTTACCTACCAGTGCTTGCACAGCACTGCACCATTATATCTGAAAGAGCTGATGATTCCATCCATATCTGCCTGCTCACTCTGTGGTCTTCTTTACAGTCAAGTCCCAGCATTTCAGCTTTTGGTGAAATCATCAACAAAAAGTGGTCCCAATACAGCCCTTTCAAAAAAACACTGCCCTTAAACTTTGAACAGTCTTAACCTGTTCTTAACTGGGCAAACTATTAGTTCACCAAACATATTTCGAACAGTTCGACAAACTATAATTTGTTTCTTAATTGAGTTCAGACAAACTTTTAGTGTGCCAAATATGGTTCAGACAGGTCAGTTCCCTCTGAAGTGAGTGAAGCATCAACACCATCATCCCTTTATTTTTCTTCCTCATCCACAGGAGAGTTCTCTTTGCTCTATACTTCATTCTTAACTGGCTTATAATGAGATGCAAGCTTCAGCCTGAACTTGCAGCAGACGCACAGCAGACAGCATGATCCAAAATGTAGGCTAGAGTCAAGTCAATATACTTTAATCAAAGGGTAATTCAACTAAGTACTAGATCATTTTGGGTCCCAGAGAAAAAGCTGCGCCTCCCACTAGTCAACAAATAGGTCAGTTCCCTCTGAAGTGAGTGAAGCATCAACACCATCATCCATTTATTTTTCTTCCTCATCCACAGGAGAGTTCTCTTTGCTCTCAACCAGTCAGAGGCAAGGTTTGCCAAACTAGGCGAATATTCCCAGAACATGCTTAGTGAAGCTTTTTGGACCCCAAACATTGCTTAGTCGTAGTTTGATGAATACCCTGAACTAGGTTCACAAAACAAAAATTTGCCCAATTAAGAACCAACTGTTTGCCAAACTTTTTCAGGTCTGAAGAATACCCTGCACCAGGTTTGCAAAGCAAATGGACACACAATTAAGAATGGGCTTTACAGAGGGCATCCAGCAAGCTGAAAGCACTGGTAGCTTTATAACGTGCTTCCCCCGTGTGAGGTAAAACTAAACGCCACTGCCTGTAAATCTGATGACCTCTAAATTGGAAGGGAAAAAACACTTCTACTAGACTGGATGCACACCTAATGAGAGGTAAAACCATTTCCTGCAAACTGGACAGCCATCCAAAAACCACTTCTTGCAAATGCGAAGCCTAACCGAAGGGAGATAAACCACCATCTCTTGCAAGTGCGACCCCGGTCTAATGTGAGGAAAAAAAACGACCACTTTCCATGGGAAGCGGGTGTCCAGCTAAGTAGAGCCAGAGGTAAAGCCATTTCCTGAGAACTCTTGTCAAACCATTCCAGCTCAACTGGATGAAATATAGAAGGTGTGGTGGATCCAGACTGACAGAGTAGTATATGTACATCTCAACATTACCTGCTTGACGTCCTGCTGGAAGAGCCGGAGACCCAAACGCTGGTGCAGCTTGACTTTCTTTGTGTGCCAGATGTGTTCTAGGTGTCTCTGGTGGGCCAGTACCTACACATCACACACAGAACACAACATGAATACATGACTTTCCTTGTGTGCCAGATGTATTCTACACATCTCTGGTGGGCCAGTAGCCTATCTACATAACAAACATGCCAGATTTTTTTTAGGTGTCTCTGCCTGGTCAGTGCTTAGGGTACTTACACAACACACAAAGAACACACGCTGAATACAGGACTTTCGTTGCGTACCTGTGTTCCATGTAAGCCAGCATCTACGCAATGCACAAAGAGTACAGAACAAATCTATAATGATTGCATGACTTTCTTTGTGTAATTGATATGTTCTTGGGGTTTGGGTCAGTCACTCAGTACATAATTATACAACTCACAAAGAAAACACAATGACGGCATGACATTTTGAAGGTTTACAGAGAGTTTCCAGGTGGACCAATATTTACACAACACACAGAGGACATACATTTCTTTGTGTGTCTGCTGCGATGTGCAATTCTGGAGCAACACCTGAGCACACACACTAAGCACAATCAACACAGCACATTTTTGCTTGTGTGTGCTAGGCCAAACTGTTTTCAAAAGAAAGGTGGGCTTTCACTGGGGTGGCCTAGGTTACCTGGGTTCATTTTGCAGAACAATCTTTACACAGCACACTGTTACAAAACTGTTATCTTGGGAAGCATGGTCTCTCAAGGCAGTATCTTTGGGTTTCTTTTTTCATCTTTTTTAGGGGTGTGGAGGGTTGGGGTTGGGGTTCTCAGCAATTCCACTGTGCACGGCACCATTGCTTACCTCATGCACGACATCCAGGACATGGCCAGCAGCCTCAGAGTAGTCTGCCTTAGCAGTGATGGAATTGGCGCTGCTGGAGCTCACCGGTGTCTGCAGCGTGTCCAGCAGGGCTTTGCCATCACCACACACCTGAACAAGACCCAGCACTTTGCTGTTACTGTGTCACAGTTACAAACAGTACTTTTTACATGCTAGGCTTTTGAAATCTTTTTCCACAAACTGCTTACAGAAAATACATATAAATCCAACAGCAGCTACGTTCCTTCACATGTGTATTTCTTTCCTTTTGCATCTCAAATCTCACTCATGAAAAATCAGTCTATGAGAGAGAGAGAGAAAAAGATTCCATTAGAAAAAACACTAATACTCCAGCTGATACTAAGTCACAGAACTGTAGATAATCTTGGCCTCCTGCCTCTAACAGAACTTTTCAAGTTTGTGTTACATCCCTTTTGTACACGTGGTACCGCTCATCAACAGCGGACTCTGGGCTGCCAATCACCCCAGCACTTCCACCAATCAGAATGTCACCATTAACAGTCTGCATGCAAAACCTGAAGTGTCTTGACTCTGCCTTGGTTTTTCTCAAAAGCTGAAGAACAGCAGCAGAGCAAAGGACTGGCTGATTCCAAGCCAAACCTTCATCATACGCAATGGCACAATTCACTGAGGACAATAGATACCTTTTTCAGATGTAATCAAATGAGACAAATTACAATCATCTGAACACGGCATCAGACTCATGGAATCATGGTGCATTCCACTGGTCAGCCAAAAATCATACCCCATGTACAGTCATATTTTTATGTTTTGTTAGCAACCATTGTTTGGTGTGTGTAAACGCATGTCTTGATCCCCCCTCATCCCCCACACCCCACACCCTTTTCTTCTTTTTTTTTGATTGGCTTTAAGAACCGCAAGGGCTGAAAGCCAAAATAAAACCATAAAATCCTGGTGGTCATATGAAAAGCTTATGATGAAAGAGGCAGCAGGGCAAAGCGCTCAGCACAGAGCCCTCCATCCATTACATCTAGTTTCACTTGGGTCTGTGGGTTAGGTTTACCTCAGCATATGTTTGACTGATGTTTTCAATGAGGTCCTGATGACCTTGTAACGCTTCCTCCAGCTCCTCTATATTTGTGGGGATCTTGGTATTCTCACAGGTCGACTGCCACACAATCACCTGGGCCAGGTACTGCACAATGAACAAAGCACACAGATGCAAAGATTAGTTCAGCTGCCTTATGTTCACCAGTTTCACCAGTTTGAGCCACTGCAACTAGAACACACCCCAATGCCTGGCCACAAGGACAGACGTCTGTACCAAGGCAAATCCAGATGAGCTGTGTCTGTCCATGGTGAAATGCCAACGGAGAAGCCAGAATTCCTGCTGGGCGTATCAATGAAGGGCAAGGCAAGAACCAAGGCAAATTAGCCATGTGACCATGACATTTTCCTGATCTGAGGCATGGCACACAGACCTCTGCTGACAGACTTTGTTCTTGCATTGTTTTGTTAGTCATTTAGCAGCAAAAGTGAGGGACATGTACAATACCACAGGGTGTGTAATAGAAACTCCCCATATAAAACAGCACAGGTTGTTGATGATGAAGTGATGCTTAATGTCCTCAGATGTCGGCTGACATATTAGGGACCAGCTGAGACCAATGCCAAAGCATGGTTCAATATATCTTTATGTCCACGGAAAACCAGAAGGCTCGTTAGGACGGACAGCCCAGGACGGCCAGCTTGACTCACACAGCTCCTGAACTATGAGCACAGGTTGTATAAGAGAAATTCCCTTTATAAAACAGCATGGGGAGTGTAAGAGAACCCCCCCACCCCTCCCCCACCCAACCCATAAAACAGAATGGGGTGTGTAAAAAAAAAAAAAAACTCCTATAAAACAGCATGGGGTATTTAAGAGAAAACCTCACATAAAACTGCACAAGTTGTGTAAGAGAAAATACATAAAACAGCACACCTGGCAAGTACAAGAATTGAAGAAACTCCTAACAAAAACAGCATGGTGTGTGCATGAAAAACTCCCCATATAAAAGTATGGGATGAGAAACTCCCCATGTAAAACAGCATGGGGTGTGTAAAAGAGACTCCCAACATAAAGTTAGTGAGGGGTGTGTACATGAAACTCACACATAAGAGCACTGGATGTTCAAGAAAACTCCCCACATAACATAGCTCAGGGCATGTAAGAGAAATTTACCACACAAAAAAGCATAAGCATAAGAAAAACTGTCCCTGTAAAAGAGTATCGGTTGTGTAAGGAACCTTCCCTACATGACATCATGGGCATGGGGCATATCAGAGAAACTCCCCACATAAAACAACACGGGGTGAGTAAGACTATGAGTAAATGGAAACATTTCAACTTCTGCAGGCCTGGAAAGGGTTTCAGAATAAGCGGCCTTAAAAGAGGAGGTGATTTCTGATCAGGGTGGTCTCACATCAGGAGTTCCACTGTACTACCAAAGCCACTGACCATCTCAGCCTTTTTATGGAAGACAACGGACATCCTGAGCACGGTACTCCTGTCTTCCAATGCAGCTGCTAGACTTTTCCATTCCCTCTCCAGGCGGCCTGCCTCCACACGGATCATGTTGGAAGCGTAGTGTCCCGAGTCACACATGCGCTGCGCCATGCCCAGGATACGTGTGATGTTCACATATACGTTCTGCACAGAAATAGCAACAAAACACACAAGTTAATGGTATCTCTACACCAGTCCTAGCAATCCTTTAAGCTAATTGAAAGGGGAAAAAAAAAGGCAATTCAGCATATAAATTATGACTATTTGGCCAGAATCAACAAGGTTTGACACCTCGCACAGTAACATATGTTTTAAATTAAAGTACTCTGGGTCATCCAAACAGACACTGTCCACTAATGACATACCAGCATGCCAAGTCTGAAAAAGACAATGAAGAAAACGTTCTTGAGGATTTGAACCCAGCTACTTTTATTTTCGTTACAGCAAACATTTCACATCACCTGATCTGTTAATGCTATGTTAGGGTACAAAGTTAGGGGAGAACATGTTTAAAAATTCAGAAGATATGAGGCAGACATTTTCAAGCTATTGGAACACTGTGAACTTGACATTAACTCTTTCAAACTGTGTCAGATGCAGGTTTCTGACACTCTCACTGACTGCTGGAGCTGTGTCGGAAGCAGACTTCTGACGGATGTTTGCTATTTTACATGAGAAACGCAAGGGACACAAATCAGGCAGTAAATAGAAGCTTGTCCATTTTCTTTCGTGTTCCCTTACTTGAATTAATGATGCAACAATGTGGGCCGGTTTTGTGGTGTTTTTTCCATTGCATGTCTGACTGGCACACTTTCTTCAAAACAAAAATGCGGCATCCAGGTGAAGGCACAATCTGAACTTCATCAGCCCGCAGAGTGTAAAATTACTTGACTGAGTGTACAGTTTCTGGTTTATCTTCACTGAAAACATTTCTGGAGTAAAACGTAATCTCATTGGGTTTGTGTCAAGACTGTATGCAGAACAGTGTATTTTGTTCAGTGACTGTGGGTGCCAAAACTGGATTTTTACAACCCCCCCCCCCCCCCCCCACAGCCCCCACCCCCTGTTGCATACCTCTTTGGTCATAAGTCAACAAAAATCTGTCTCCATCCTTCCTAAAGGTAAGATATTGTTCTTAAAGTTCACACTTTAATCTTTTCAAAACTGTTTGAAGTTTGTACTGTTTGTGGTTATTTTGGGGATTTCTTTTTCCAAATGCCCCAAAATGGTGCAATTCGAGGGGTCTGCGTGCCCATTTTGACCACGACACGAATGTGTTAAAGACAGCAACCAAACCATTTTGCATAACCCTGAATGGTGATGACAGATTGGCATAACAAGTTTGGTAGCAGAGAGTTCAGCAGTCCAGAAGATTATATGATGGACAAACATTCACAGAGATTTCCAACCTTCGCTGTGACCTTGATCTTGAAGACAGCAATCCACACTTTTTTGTACAACACTCAGGCTCACGATGATGCATCACAATGCAAGTTTGGTAGCAAAAGGTTCAGCATTTCAGAAGATATGGAACAAATAGCATTTGTTTATGATTTAAATTATCACTGTGACACTGACCTTAAAGAGAGAAATCTAAATTTGTATGGCACAACACTATGGCTTCTGATGATGCACCATCACACACTGTTTTGTTGTGTCTGTGGTTCAAAGATCCAGCAATTCCAAAATCCCCCCTCCCCCCCCCCCCCCCCCCCCAGCAAATGACTATTAGTATTTTAATCTAATTTACTACTGACAGACAGACAGAGACAGAGAGAAGACTCTCAACAGTATCTTTAGCTGAGTAAGAAAAGTGATGGACACTTATTACAGACCTCAGCACTGGTGGCAAATTGACAGTGTTCAGACTCCAGCTCCCCCGCCATCTGGTGACATGTGCCAATCTCTGTGTAGTTCACCAGGAACAGGTCACGGTTGTGGCTGATCCACTCAAACATCTGCAAGCAAATAAAGAATTCATGGAGATTTAAAGACGTCCCAAGGTTTTTAGAAGAAGACTCTGGAGCCCCCACCCCACCTCTCCATCAACATTCCTTCTCAAAACTGCCTAATTATTATGACTCTTCTACAAATCCTCCATAAAGATCATGGGCTAGACACCCTTCTCCAACTTCACTTTTTTCACAAGCCAATCCGTAAACTAAATCAAATCCAACCAGCCATTCTCTGTCTCTTCCATCCCATTCTGTTAACATTTTATTTTTTCTCTCTCACCCTGATATAACCATACGGGTTGACTGGGTGTAAAACACCAAGTTCCTTACTTATTTGCTTTTTTCTCTTCTTACATTTTGTAGTTTTTGCTGTTGTTGCCAGAACAACAATTGCATGCATGTTTGCTTCACTTCTTCATGCCTACTTTATATCTGATGGGACAATATTTTCATATGCCTGTTGTATGTGTATGCATGTAATGATATACACCTTATGTATGAATAAAGATTGATAATAAAAAGGTAAAACAGAAATATAACCAGCCACCTTTGTCCACAACCCAACCTATCAGTGTCTATTTTTGTCACTGAAGGAAAAGAACTGCCCGCTAGACACCCACCTTCTCCACATCCTCCTCAAAGATCCTGAGCTGCAGACACTGCTCCAGTCGCATCTTCTTCACCACCCATAGCTGGTTCAGATGCTGTTTCGTGGACTGCAGGTTCTCCAGCAGCTGGGAGATCTGTGGAACAGCGCTCTGGAAGTCTGTGTTGCCAGAGATTTTTGCACGCCGGCCCACACTCCCTGAAAGCAAATCACACCGGAATACCATGATGGCAAGTTAAACAGTGTTCCAGAGTGTTAGGTGGGTGGCTTTATTGGATGCCATATCTCAGTGGCTATTCATTTTCGCATGCAAATTAATTTTTGATTATGCTTGACAGAATGAGCCAAGCTGCAACATTTCTCTTACTAAGCTGGTTTCCTTCTTAAAGTATGATCTGGCAAATGTTAACAGATTCCATATCGAACAGCTGAACAACAAAAATCATGAACCCCCCCTAAAAAAAAAAAAAAAAAAAAAAAACCACCACCACCTCTGCTTGACAACACAGAATACTGTAAGCATACCAGAAACTCTGACCACTCTTCAATCAGTGATTCTGGGGTTGCGATAGCATAGCTTCCATTATGCAATATGCGCTAGAACTGAAACGGACACACTAAACTTACTCCTGGAGGGTCTGATGGGATGCAATAATAACTGCCATGTTACTTGGCATTTTTTTCTAAGTCCTGACCGAATGAACATAGGGGAAGAAGTTGACTTGATTCTTTAAAGTTACATTCAAAGTTGAAGCAGGGAGTCCCACTAACCCCTTTAAAATATTCACTTTTGGGAGCCCTGCTATATCCCAAAGAGGAGAGACACTTACACATTCAGTGGGACTGTAAGCTAAAACAGCTGCACATCATGAGAATAATGACTGACCTGACTGTCCAGGGATCTCCCCTGTGATCTTGGTGAGGATGTGGTGGCCTTCCATCGACAGCTGCTCCACCGGGGCTAGCGTCACGCGACGCTTCAGGTGATTGTGCTCCTCAAGGATGTGCTGTGCACCACCAAGGTCATCAGGAAGGTCAGGGTTGGTCAGGATTTCACCCAGCTCATCCAGCTTGTCCAGCAAGTCCAGAGCTTTCCAGATGAACTCCTCCAACATCTGTCAAATCATCAAGTATTTTGCAGCTCAAGGTGGGTGCCACGCAGTGAAACAACATTACAGGGTAATCAGAAACACAGTTGGATCCCTAATGAAAGGCCACCTCAAAAACCTTGAAAAGGTCAAAAAAGCAGGGTCATGTTTTTTATGTTTTTATTTGCATATTAAGGACTAAGTTTCCATACATGCAGTTTTAAAGAGGAGGCTGGCAGCTGGTGATGGATTAAAGCACATCAAATTAATTTTTCAGAACAAATGAACTTCTGTACTTGGGGTAAGATGGCCAGCAGTAGGTGAGGGGTTAATTAACTGGTAAATAGCCCGCTGTCTTGTTTTGCATTTAACTTTACAGATTAAGACTTTTTCTTTTTTCATGGTAGTATATTCAGGTAATAATTCACACATATGATGTGACAATATTAAGCTAGCTCTCTCTCTCACTAAATCAGCAAACACTGTGTCACAAGACCTGGACCACATCACAAAAATCTTTTCCTTCCATGTTGAAATACTTTTTCCCACAAAACCACAGCAGCCATTTGAGTTATAAATGACAAATAACTGCTGTCAAAGAACATCTGAAAATGAAGTAAGAAGACAAACCAGTCTAAGTTGAATCCACTGTTCATGATCATAGTCGAGAGATCCATCAAATTCCCGTGTCAGCTGTGATGAGTCTATCACCTTTGTAAGGTTGTCTAAAGAGATCATGTTGGTCTGAAACGCCAAAAAAAAATCAACATTAAATTCATAAACAATTACAGTTTGTACAGCAACTGGAAAACCTCAACACAGAGGTTTTTGCATATCAGCTAGTAGTCATCATAAGCTTCCACAAGAGACAAAAAGAGTCAATTAAAAATGTAAGTCAATGCAACATGAACTATTTCACTGTCTAACAAATCACATCAGAAAAATCTAAATCATATATTTGTAAAACTAAAAGGCAAACTCTTTTTGTTTTCTGTCAATTTCTTAAACCATGTGCGTGCACACATCCATGTGGGCATGCATGCACATGCGCATGTGTTGGGTGTGTCTGCATCAGCAAACAAGACAACAAGACTTTCAGTTATTTCTATATTAAGTTCTGTAACTGAGTATCAACATCAAACACTCATGAACATTTGTCAAAAACTCACTTCAAAGTTATATTTAGCGCTGCCTAAACTGGTCCGCTGTTTTTCCCAGAATCCTCCAGGCTTGATAATGTATGCCATGTGAATGTTGCCAGGAAAGCATTCCTGTAAGCGTAACAAGAAAACAAATAATGCAATAACTAAACAATAAAATAACATTAAGATCAGTCACAGTTTCATAGTTGAAAACTGTTCAAAACTTCATCATTATCTGACATTAATAGAATACCACCATCCAGCACTGATAATTCCACACTGAGTACACTCTGTACATTCTGACGAAATGAACATGAATATACCCACCATATGAGACATCTTAGAAAGACCAGCACATCAGAAATGTGTGCTTGTCCCTCACGGCACAAAAAAAAGAGAGAAAAAAAGAAGAAGAATGGTACAACTGCTAGTCCAGTCAGCTAGCTTTACCACTTGCAAGGCCTGTTCAGTGTGAGGGTGTGCCTCCCTGTCACATTCCTTTATCATGCCTACCATGCCAGCAGCATCACAGGAGCTACTATCAGTCATACTAAGTATTATTTAGAAAACCTTTTACAGTTTTAGCTAAAAATTAGTACAACAAAGAAATCATGATTAAATTTCTCAGAAAAAAGAAAGAAAAAAGTATTACTATGGATTTGGAACAGGGCTTGGGGTTTGAAGCAATGAAAGGGGCAAACAAACCCAAACTAATCAACCACTGTTCAGTAAAATTTACACACAAATAAGCAATTCATTCCCCCAACTTCAACCTGCAAATTTTATCAGTGTAAGCTACAAATTCCTGTACAAATGCAAGCAGTTTTATCCATGTGATCATACCTGCAGGGCCTTGAGGATGGGTTTGACTGTCTCCCACTTGGATCCTCGCATGTCCAGAATGACTGTGAAGCCTTTCTCACGCACCTCATCACTGACAAAAACAAAGGGTGGTGTAATTTTTCACAAGATTTTAGGCAATGTCCACATCTTCTAGCCCCATCATTTAATTTCCTCTCCACAGAAGAGTCAAATATCAGGCATAATATATTCAAATTTACATGATATATAGAGAGAGAGATGAAGGAGAACACAAGGATAGATGTTCCTGCCTTGACTATTAAAAACAAAACAAAAAACAACAACAATTGCGGCTAAAACTGAACAGTATCTAATAGTGATACTGTCCCTCCTGTTTTCAACAGTATCAATATCATAGTATAATATTAATGAGAATAAAAGTTCTATAACAGCACATGCATTATATTTTGGAGTGCAGAAAAATGTCACCACCCCACCACCCACCCCCAGCCTCCAAACACATACACACACACACACACACACACACACACACACACACACACACACACACACACACACACACACACAGATTTAATGATTTAAACAAATATCAGAACTTGTATAACAGAAACTATAATAAAGATGGTGGGGGGAGCAGGGGGCGTTTACATAAAATCACATTTAATTTATTTACACAACCTATGATAAAACATTCATTGTATACTATAATTATATTAAATTATTATCATTACTAATCAGAATGGGGCATGTTCTAAACTCTTCATACAGACAGCGCCTCCTGTGCTGGTTCTAGTCTGTAATTGTAAATAAAACAAAGCATATTATTTATCACAGTAAAAATTACTCGCAGCAACAAAGCCAAGATACTGCATCAACCAACCTGTAGATAACATACATACATGTGTACAAACATCAAAAACCAAGGCCATCTTTTAATTTATGTCTGCATAATGCTGCTTCCATCAAGGATGCAACTCCTGGTTTGCTCTTATTAAGGAATGTCATCAAAGGTTGTTCTGGCTTCTGCTGTCTTTATTTGGGGAGAGGGGACAGAAGAGCGATTTTTTTCTGAGCTGCCTATAAATATGCAATGCTTTCATTCTTTACAAATAAGTCAAAATTCAAATAACCAAAAACAATGTTTTAGAACTGAGTATTCTCTTTCGATAGCACAGCTAAAAATAAATAATACTAACTGCATGCAAAGAAGTTTGTTCAGCAGTTTGAAGAAATTTGCTAGGTTAAAGTTTAAATGTTAGTGTCACTGTCATTAGTGTCAGTAACCTTGTGGAGGTCAAAAGTGCATTTAATTGTAATGGTATGTCACGATGTAGCTATCACTTTAAACACTTTAAGAGAAACCTAAATCTTATGTTTGACATCAATCTGTGTTACCTTAGTCATAATGAACTGTATCAAACAACTAATTTGTAAGTGTTTAGAACTAAAAAGGTTCAGCACAGGTAAACTGCAGTGTAATTGCATAATATATATATATCCCCATATTGTTTCCTATTTAATTTTAAACAAAGTAAATTTCTCCAGCAGAAGAAAGTTCTAGTGTTCTGTTGTATATATATATATTGATAATATTATTATTAATAATAGTTAATACATCCTAAACGGATTCCTAAGATGCGCCTTGCATTTCAGTGAAGGTCACCCACACAAGTGAACAAAGAAAAATAGTGTCACCCTTCCAGTGCATTTCAATCAAGGTCACCCACACAACTGAACTATGAAAAATAGTGTCACCCTTCTCACCATGGCACAATGAGGTAACCAACACAACTGAACAAAGGAAAATTGTTGTCACCCTTCTCACCTTGGCACACTAGCGAGGTAGGTCATGAGTCGTCTCAGGTCATCATACTTGAGCCGTTCTGGGTGAGTGTGGGACGGGAAGGTCAGGATTGGACCCCCTCGTTTATCTCGCCCACCTGTACCCAAGATGAAACAAGGATTATTTGTTTTCTACTAACACACCCCTCGAGATCATTGCATAAATTACATCACTGTTTTTTATGATGACTATCATACATACATGTGTGTGTGTCTTTGTGTGTGTGCGCACACACATGCTTGCATTATACATGTAATGATGCATGTATGCATACACATGTGTGTACCCATCTGATCTGTTTCAGTGTTTGTGTGTGTTTATTTTGTTCAGTTTCAATGTTGCTGTTCTGTAATCAGTGTTTGTGTGTGTTTACTTTGTTGTTTCAATGTTGCTGTTCTGTAATCAGTGTTTGTGCGTGTTTATTTTGTTGTTTCACTGTTGCTGTTCTGTAATAATAATAACACAGTAACAGTGTTCCTGTTACTGTGTTAGTCCTCTCATATCATAACATGCAAGCAAGGATTAGGCAGACAGTGGCACTGGCACAGTGGTAGTGATAATGGTATCGGAACTACTTTTTTGTGATGGAAACAATTTGTGTGTGTAAATCAAAGGTCACAGAATCTGCCACATGAGAATTCCTTATGAACTGATACATACATTCTGACTTCCATCTACATCTGTGTTGTTACCAGAGTGGAATGGCATACTTACTATCTCCACTTTATCTGTCATGTAAACATGACACTTGTACTGTAGACCTGTATTCTCTATAGCCTGGCACCTTAGGCTGAATAGAAATTTGAGTTGCTTTTGTTTCAGTGATTTTATTATTCTTTTAGCATCAGCATGCAGCCACGCCATGTAATTTCACACATCACTGAAAAAGTAAAACGGTGGCCTGCATTGCTACAGCTGCACCCTCACTTTCGCTTCAAGAATAGTACTGACTATTGATAATGATAGGTCAAATCTCACGCAGAAGGGTATTTGAGACGTTTTATCCAGTACACATTTATACAAATTATAGGTAGAAGACTAATTAATGCATGGGACAATTATGTTCCTCCACTCAAACACCACAGAACCTGGGCAGCAGCTAACCTCTCTCTCTCTCTCTCATGTAAAGCCTGTTCTTAACTGGGCGAATGTTTGTTCACCGAACATACTTTGGACACTACGACGAACTATGATTTGTTTCTTAATTGAACTTTTAGTTCACCAAATATGGTTCGGACAGTCCAAACTTTACTTCATTCTCAAGTGGCTTGTAATCAGATGCAAGCTTCGGCCCGAACTTGCGGCAGATGCGCAGCAGACAGCATGGTCCAAAATGTAGGCTAAAGTCAAGTCAATATATTTTCATCACCCCTCACAGGGTAACTCAACTAACTACTATCTCATTCTGGATCTCCGAGACAAGGCTGCGCCTCCCACAAGTCAACAAATTCCCTCCAAAGCGAGTGAAGAACCTAGCGACACTGTCATCCATTTTCATTTTTATTTTTTCTTCATCCACAGGAGAGCTCTGCTCTCAGCCAGTCAGAGGCAATGATCATCCAATAGGGTGAATGTTCCCAGAACATGTTGAGCGAAACCTTTTGGACCCGAATACAGCTTCAACGAATACTTCCAACTAGGTTCACGAAGAAAAGTAGGCCTAATTAAGAACCAACTACCTTCGCCAAATACTTCCAACTAGGTTCACGAAGAAACATTTGCCCAATTAAGATTGGGCTTACCACTGCAAGTATTTGTGTGATGCTGTTTTATAAATATAATGGATTCACACTCCAATATTAACTGTAAACTGATTTAACCCTACCGTATTATTAATCGCTTTTATAATCCGTTCATGGCTGATTAGTACATTTTCATGAATCAAACCTTTACCATTATACCAAAGAAAAAAATGTAGCAAATTTTCACCAATCAAAGTTCAAACCTTTATCTTCAAGTTCAGAAAAGGAGTGTCCAAAAGCCATTTGTATTATTCTTATATATATATTCTTCAACTAGTTCAAATTCAACTATGTAATTATTATTATATTTTAAGTATGAAAGCCACAGTGAGCCATAACTTGTTCAATTGGCGTTCAGTCATTTTGCATATGATGACACAGCGATATGGCCAAAATGAACATGGCATCCCCAAAATGCAATATTTATGCAAAATTGTGCAATGAGCATGACCTGATATGGATGCTGGTCATAATTTATTTTTATTTTTTAAATCACTCCATCAGTCCATGTAGCAATTTTCTTACTGCACAGTAATTAGCACATCTGAAATTCTAGCCTGTTTACTTCATTACTTGTTTCTCGCAACATCCCTCAACCCCTTCCCTCCCTCCACATCCATGGATGAGGCTTTGGCCCCTGAACAGAGGTTGTCAGCTGTCATTTTCCCTGATATCATAATGCCCCTGTGCTGAGCAGGGTTCACAAAGCACAGCTGTTTCTACTGTTCCCTTGTATTTTGTTTTCAGGAAGTGTGGTTGAGTCCTGCTTACCTGAGAGGTAGGCCACCCTCTCCCTCAACACAGGGACAATGTCTGCTGCCTTCAGGCCATCATTGCGTCTGCCACCTGTAACAAGAAAGCATCATTTACAATGCACAGTATATATGTCATTGTCAATGAGCAAATGATTAAATAATATGAACACATGATTACACTTTGTTCCAGTCTTCTATTTTCTATTAATTCCAGTCTGTCTAAAAAGTAAAATCAGTGAACACCCTAGAATTTTTTCAAACTAATAACACTTAACAGTGATATGGCATACAAATCTAGTACTAAACAACTAACAACTATTGAACTAACCCTAAAGTATTTATAACTATAATTAAAGTGGCAAAAGTGGTTCAAGGAAACTTGTCAGATAACCACTGTAACTGGACAGATACATGGCCATCCAATGATCAATACTTTCTGATACTAGTTACTAAGTATTAGAACTGTAGGAGTACCATACTACTAATCTACTATACAGTGGTACTAGGGCTGCACTAGCAAACACCAAGCCCCCTTCCCCATCCAGAACACACACACACCATGGCACACACATACAGACTCACAATTCACATGTATGCACAGATACCACACAATGTGACACATAGACATACTCTCATGGTGCAGCTGTAACAATGTTTTTTGTTATCTTGTTGTTGTTTTTGTTTTTGTTTTGTTTTTGAGAACCATTCTGACAACAATGACAGTCTACTGCCAGTTACATCTGAATAGTGAATATATATGTCTGACATATTGCTGAATTTCTTTTGGTACATTAGCCAAGAGTGCTTTACAACAACAACAACAACAGCACACACACACACACACACACACACACACACACACACACACACACACACACACACACACACACACAACAAACAAACCAACCAACCAACCAACACCAACACACACTCACACACACAAACACACACACACACACACACACACACACACACACACACACACACACAGTGATACACACTCATAAAAGTAAACAGACAGGGGTAGAGAGGGAGGGTGATGACACTTGACAGACACTGCTGAGTGTTGTGGAAAACGAAAAGAAAAAAAGACAGTTTAGAAATTATACTTTTATAGCTACTTAATACAATAATACTTTAATAGTTAATAATAATACTTTTTTATTAATAGGAGAGCTTTGAGGGTGGTTTTAAAAAAGGAAGCAAGAATACATACTTTTTAATTTACAAAATTACAGGTCTACAAACTGACTCTGATAGTGATAGGACAAATGTGATCTAAAAACAAAGTTTTAAACAAATTAAAGCAAGCACTCAAATTTCTAATTTCAAACAATCAGACTTATTCAAACAATCAAAATCAAAGATACACTGACTTGACTGAGGATTAGTACACACTCACAGACACACATTCTTTATTAGTTCCAAGTTTCATTCTGTACAGTATCTAACTTTTTAAGTATGGGGGGGGGGGGGGGGGGGGGGGACACCAAAAAACAAAACAAAAAAAACTATGCATAGCATATTGTGTTTTTTTATTGTTTTTTTTATACTATAGTTTTAACTTACTTAAGATAGTAATTAGTACTTCTTTACATAATAACAATGGCATTGACAAATTTAGATGCTAAGTCAGTAAGTGACTTAAACTTGTTCAGTGAATCAATGACATTGCTACAAAGTACAAGCTCTCAAACTGAAAGTGAAACATTCAGTAGTTATCAAGGTTACTGAAAATTACTTAATTAGTGAAACTGTCAGCCACCTAAACACTAACTGAGCAATTATTGTCTCTTTTGAGTGTGTGTGTGTGTGTGGGTGGGTGGGTGGGGGGGGGGGGGGGCATTATGGCCAGGATACAATTTAGACCCTACAACTTATGGACCTGTACAATTATTAGTCCCTACAAATTATGGACCTGTACAATTACATATAATTTACAACTTGTAACTTGAACTACAAAGCAGAAGGCTGTTTTGACTCTGATCAATTTAAAATCATTTATCCATCACTCATCAGCCAAAACAGAAAATAATGAATCTGAACAAGTGAATAAATTATAGATGATAGAATCATGCTAATGGGAACACTTGTCTATCAGAATCATGCTAAAGTGGAACACCTGTCCAGTCATCTGAGCTCACTGTGGAATTTGTGCACATGAGATGATCTCCACACACACACACTGACACAAAATGTAGATCTTGGGAAATGATTTGTCAAACCTTCCCCCATCTATGCATAATCCTTGGATATAGGGAAGAAGCCTCATAGAGTCACATACACTAGTACTTGATACAATGATTGTAATAGTTATTAGTATACATGATTGATGACGTATAGAGAATGATGCAAAACATTGCAAACCAAATCTCTACAGTGTCAGTGAGTCACTCAGTCAGTGTTGGTACACTGGTCACAATGTCTTTTTCAACTGCATCTTAATTCCATAAACTGATGAAGTAAGCTGCTCTGACTACTGAACTTGTCTATCTAATGCCAGCATTCATCAGCACTTCACTGTAATTGTTGTATGGCTGCAAACGTCATACACTGAATGACTGATACAGAGTCCAACACTGTTGTGTTAGTTTGACTGTTTCTGCAAGTTTTGGGGCAGTGGGGAAGGATTTTCATAAAATCTTGATGACAGAAGAACCAAAATAAAACCTATATTATACATGCCACAATTAATGCCACAAAATAACGTTTTAATATTACATAATCAAAACAATTCATTTTATCCATTTTTCTCAAGTTTTGAGTAGAGGGGAGCTAATCCACGGTTTCGTCCGCGTCGAGGCCTTTATCTGGCTGGAAACCCGACCATTCTCCCTACATATAAAGCAACCTAAATCAAAATCGACCCAAAGCTATTTCTTGTCAGATCTGGATTACTTTTGTGATCTGTAAGACAGAAATCCAGCCATAACAGAATATTGGTCGCGTATGACAAATCCGCAGAATTATGGTGGCACCGGTGGGGGCAAGTCAGAAATGGTGATGCCAGACTGAATTTTCATTCAAAACTTGATATTCTGGACCACACGCTCACCTGGACGATAATAATATTCCACGTCTTTTTCGGCCCCTGCGTCTCCTCCTTGATCTCCGGAGCTCATTATCAACCAAACACTGCATTCCAGTAAAATGCAACCAAAATTTGAAAATCCATCTTCATCATCAAATCCTTTCAGTCGGCCATTGTAATAACAGAACTTCGGCTATTTTCGGAAATTTTCGTCAGGACCGGATGTTGATTATTATCGTCTGCACCAACGGAATCGTTCTTTCTGAATTTTCCCCATAAAACTGATTACTTCAAGAAGTTGCGTTTGCGTTTGTTATTTTATTTGACTTAAAGAATAACCATAATAATTTCTGCGCGTGTTAAGTTTCAAAAGGGAGTGGGACTAAATAGAAAGCATGTTTTATTGATCGAAGGGTGACGCAGCGCGCACGGATGCTGCCGCTAGGGGGCAGCAGTTCGGAGGAAATGGGAGGGACAAGCAAACTGAATCATGCACGCGCTGACTGAATGGTTGTATTCACGAATTAATGTGGAATCTTAAAAAGAATACAGGGAAAAGTATTTATCTATATCTACTAACAGTGAAATATATATTCAGTTTTACTACCCCCTCCCACCCTCCCCGGACCAGCAAGTGCATGTATGTTGCTGCTGTTCGAAAGAGTTACATGTCAGAGGTGCATGTCAGCGTGCATGTTAGGCCGCTAGTGTTGTCTTTGTGCATGCAGGCCGTCTGCATGTGTGTGTGTGGTGTTGAAGGGGCGCGGGTTGTTGTTAACAATCACTTTTCACTGAGCTGGCCGTTATTCTGCAGCTGTTTGCCTTGTGTTTGTGCCTTGTCATGTTTGTCAGTGTATCATGCGTGTCGTCCGGCGTGTGTGAGTGTGTGTGTGCATGCCTACGTGGAAGGAGAGGGGAGGGGGCACATATACCATCAGTGATGCCGATTACACCTCAATGACTGACAATCCCACTGCCGTCAGTGTCTGCCGACCGGCACTGTCGAATGACACGTACCGCGTGTATATACTGACACCCGGCGAGTGACGGCGGCGCCGCACGGTATCCGACTGATCAGGCTTTGACTCGGACATTCCGCCACACTCATTAGGCGTCACTCCGGCAATGACAGTGAGTGACATTGGACTAACGCAACGGTTTACTCAGTGATTGACACTAACACAGTCACGGCGGCCTACACGGCCGGTACTGACTTGAGGCTGACGGCCCCGGCGACTGCCCCCCTTCCCCCCAAACCCGGCGGCCCCCTCATTGAGGCGCGCGCGCGCACGCACATACCACACACACACACACACACACACACACACACACACACACACACACACACACACACCGGCTCACACAGACTGACACACACGCACTCGCGCGCGCACACACACACATACACACACACACACGACACACACACTGACTGCATACACAAACACACACACACACGCACAAATACTCGGTGACACATGACATATCGCACTGGCACACACTGATACCCCCCCCCCGCCCCCCCCTCCCCCCCCCCCCCCCCCACACACACACACACGCTTATTTTTCAGTTGAGAAAGGAAGCGGCCGGAGCCGGTGTGGCCGGCTGCACCTGGGAAAATCATGCACAGACCCTGCACTATTGAAAACTGAACGGACACTGCAGCAGCTGAAACACTGAAGGGCAATGACGAAACAAAAACCGCGTGCGCTCCCGAGATTCAGTCACAGGACCTCGCTGACGGAGTTACACTGACGAGGGGCAGCAGCGGCGGGGCGCCGCACGTCAATCGGGGCGGCTTGGCTTTCCATCTGACTGATATCCACGCAGTCACGCACAACGGACCCATTGAAGGCGGCAGCCTAGCCTATGATAGACACTGAAACAGCCGGTCAGCTGTTTAGCCGGTTCACTAAGTGGCAGAGAGGCCTACACACTGAACTTGTGACCTGCCCAATGGAAGCTGAATAGAACAAAGGCGGACACCGACTGCATGACTGCCAGCCTAGACTATGAAAACTGCGGTCCTGGTCTCCGGAGTGTCGATTACACGGCCAAGCCTTATTACGCTTGCCCCAGCCGAAAGAACCAGTTTGAGTGAGCTGAATTTTGACGGAAGATGGACACTGAAACTGTGGTAGGAAAGCAGTATACCAAGAAACAGACTGCGCAAAACTTTGGTGTGACAAACCACCGTGTTGCCATGTCTTTGGCCACCAGCGCTACTTAAGGTGCCGGAGGAGGAGGAGTTCTTGCATGGGGTTCGAGCCGGTTTGGCCAAGCGGTAAGGCGTTAGGCTGGTAAGCAGGACCTCGGTTCCATACCGCTTCGGCTCAGCTTTCTCTTCGAAAGGGTTGGGGTTTGCGGACACTGTCTTGTGACTTAGTCCCTCACAATTAAAGAAACATTAAAATGGCTCTCATCGCTGCCCATAAGTTACTGTAGGAGTCATTGTAGCGATAAGCCGTATATAAACTGCCTCTTCTCCCCCCTCCATACCCACTCCCCCCCCCCTCCCTTTCCCCGCGCCTAA
Organism: Alviniconcha strummeri; assembly: GCA_963584105.1. Classification (NCBI taxonomy): domain Eukaryota; kingdom Metazoa; phylum Mollusca; class Gastropoda; family Provannidae; genus Alviniconcha; species Alviniconcha strummeri. The sequence continues at coordinate 16,480,154 of OY757541.1, read as the reverse complement.
TAAGCCTTGTGATTTCTG
>OY757541.1:16469565-16477436 GCA_963584105.1 Alviniconcha strummeri | reverse complement strand
TGTGACTGTGATTTGTCCTGAAGTGACCTTGTGCGGTTGATGACGTATACAAATCCAAGAGCTAAATAACTTAAAACATGTCCAATGGTCCAGTCCTGAAATGGTGGATGAAATATATGAGTATATACCGAATCTGCATGGGAATCACACATGGTGCTACTTTATGAATGACTGCAGAATTATTTTAAAACAAAAGAACCCGTCGGAAGGGAGTGATGTACGATCCTCCAAAAAGCGAGAACAGCAAATCCGTCAGCAACCACAATGCCAGCTGTTGCCCAGTGACAGATGTCTTGTTTGTGAAAAGACTTGAATACAAGAAAACAACATGTTGAAAACATTAGTCAAATGTGTGTCAAAAACAGTTGAGGAGAAGCTCATTACCATGCTACCTGTCGGAGAGATTACACTCGAGGGGATGACAGACATCAGGAAACCATCAAAGACACTAAAACCATTGAAGAGCAAGCTTCCAACAAGACCATATTAGCATTATTTTCAATACATCGTTCAGTATGTTATGGGAAGAATCGTTTAGAGATAAAGAGATTACCACGTTAAGGAAAAATTATGAAACTGGAACATTCCATGCATCTTCTCTGTAGAGGTAAATAAGTGATAGATGTCAACAAAATGTGTCAACACACCTCATCCTTGTTGAACAGTCACAATGCAACCATGCAGAGATGCATTGATAATGCACATCGAAAGGGCCAGCTTTCAAGCACTCTTGATATTCCGCAGTTAAGGCAACTAAAACCATTCCTCGAGCAGATAGCCATGGCTTGCATACTGTGAATGGAAAAGTGGGAGGTATACTGGACAGACTGTTTTTTCAAGCCGCAAGACCTGGTTGAAATCCAGGTGGAGCAACCCCAAAAGGAAGATAATCATCAAGAATACACAGAGCTTGAGAATCTTGATGGCTTCAGGTTTGACGCTGACATATATGTCTAAGCTGGACATGCATTCAGTGACACTCAAAGTAAGGGACATTCAGGTTTGACAACCTTCTATGGCACCGGCTTTGGTATCTTTGGCTGGGAAAAATACACCCAAGCTATAATGATAAGCAGTAAGAAATAAAGAGAGTAATGCGTTTAAAAAAAAAAATCTTTCTTTTTTCTTTATCAGATAACAATTTCAGAAAGTCAGTAATGATCTGTCAAATCATTGACAGTGTGGACAATCACTTTGGTGAATATCTTTGACATTTCCTAGTTGTTCGTCTGTATTCCTGGCATAATAGCAAAGAGCCTGCTGACTGCAAGCTGATACATGAAACTGTCCAGCATGCTGAATTAAGCCAACCAGAGATGCGACCTGGTGGCATCAGGCTCCTAAACCTAAACTGTTTTACTGAGACATAACAAAGGCAAAGCTGGTAAGTTTTACATTATTATTATTGACCGCTTTTATATAGCGCTATTCTCCGCTTTCGAGCAGACTCACTGCGCTCGCATGTGATTCTACACGAGTGAATAGCTTTTTATAGCGCGTTTTTGAATATCCACCGAAGTGGTGTACTTACAGCGCTGGCATGGCTGGTGCCACATGAAACTGCTGCCATCTCGGCGCGTTCTGTCTACTCCATACAACCATGCACCATGTCACTTCATGCAAAGCCACATACGTAAGGTGTATGTGTGTTTAGCTGTAACCTGCCACCTGCACTTTTGGCGGAATGACCGGGGTCTTTTACGTGCTACTGCAGTAACACGGGGGTGGAACGGATACCGAAATAAGAGTCAGCACAGAAAGTTGACCCTGGAGAAGAAAATTTTCCCGCCGCTCCTGCAGAGATTCGAACCCGCGACCTTTCGATCACGAGTCCGGCGCTCTAACCACTGAGCTATCTCCGCCCCCGTACATACATCGGGCATGTTTCTCGCCTATCTTCCATGGGGTATAGAGTACTGTGAAACTGATTTCAGGTTAAATGGAGGTAGACCAGTGAATAAGACAGCACCTGTAGCGGTTTTGTGGAAGTAGTTTATTGAGATTTGAACATATGTGCATTTTTGTAAAAGGTTGCTTAACTTTTGAACTTGAGTATATTCTATTCCGTGACGTCATCCATTAATGCAGGTGTTAATCAAACATTCTCTGTGACTCTTTCAGTCGCCATGATATATTTGATGGTAAATGAAGCACTTTTGTTCAATATTTTTACACGAGTATTGTAAAAAATTATGCAACGTGACATTTTTTCTTTTTTAATCTTCATTAATCCCACACGCGTAATTCAGGCCACCATACCTGGGTAAGACAACAGCAGCCGCAAGAGCAGTGCTACCCATTGATACAAGCATGTGCAGTATTTCTGTGTGTCCAAATAATGGTATAGCTGCCTGTTGTTTGGGATTTGTAGGGGACACGCCCATTTTAATAGATGCCATTAAGCTGCTATGTACCATCTCAGATAATCCCTAAAAGCAGAATAGTTCATCTTGCAGACAAGCAGATATTGAAAAGACACATAATGAGCTATCCAAAAATCATTGTCTCCAAAAATCCCCCCCGGGCGTGGGGAGGGTTTCGATACCTGGCCCATGGACTATAAATACCTCTGCGTGCTCTCGGCTGCGTGTGAGCCGGTGTGGCCTAGCGGTAAGGCGTTAGGCTGGTAAGCGGAAGGACCTCGGTTCGATACCGCTTCGGCTCTCCTTTCTCTTCAAAAAGGTTGTGGTTTGTGGACACTGTCTTGTGACTTTGTCCATCACTTCCTACTGAAACATTAAAATGGCTCTCATCGCTGCCCATCTTAATGCAGGAATCATTCTGGTGGTGACAGTGTAGCGATAGGTATATAGTCTCCCTCTCCCCCCACCTCCATGCCCCCTTCCCCCCCTTCTCCCCGTCCCTAATAAGCCTTATGGTTTCTGTGGACGTTAAGCACCATGTTTACCTTACTTACTTCGGCTGCGCCCGTGGCGCCGTGTCATCCTCTCTTCCTAAGACAGTTACGACAACGGCCGTACGTACCACGCAATACCTTGCCAATGGATTCGTAACTCGACTCCCAATGGGCTCGCCTGACTCAGTATTGCTGACTCAGCCTGCATCTCTTTTTTTTCCCCCTCTCTCTGTCTCTTCCTCCTCCTCCGCCTCCGGCCATTTCGCTCCTCTCACTCCTAATTCTTTCCCTCCCATCTCTCATTCTCTCCTCTTCGCCTCCACCCCCCCCCCCCCCCCCCCCCCCCCGCTGTGTATAAACACAGCTTAATAGCGTCATGGGTAGACATTTCAGTGGCCATGCATTCTACGTTAGCTGAGGCACTTCTCTCTCTTTCTTTTTTCTTCTTTTTTCCAAGCCAACAAATCATATATTTTGTAAAATGCTGAAAGATGTTAACACTGAAACTAATTGAAAAGCAATACCAGGGGAATTTGTGAGAGATGGGGTGCGGCCAATAAAATTATGGACTTTCCTGGGCTCGTGAGCACTTTAAAAGAACATCTTGAACTAAAATAAATTGAATCACTGGATCCTTATATGGTAGAAATCTTATTCCACCAAAACAGTTCCCTGCGGTCCGCTAGCACAGCGACAAAGTTCTACTGTTGCCGTGGGGACTATACAATGTGCGTGTGTGCAGTATGTGTATTGTATTGTCTATGCATTGTGCGTATGACTGTGTGTGTTGGGTGAGTGGTCGATGAAAGAGACAGAAGCGCTTTCCGGACCCAATACCCCTTCAAAATCGACATCTACGTAAGCTAGGCTCATACCCTTTCTCGCCGGAAGTGTCTAACTTACTTTGTTTGTGATCAAATTGTACTGGGGGATAAGGACGACTGAACAACAACAACAAACAAACAAAAAGACAGACACGCCTAATGGACAAATAGACACTGAAACAGAATAAAGGACACATTTCGTCAGAATGGCATTAGGTAACTGCGCAATTAATGGTGATGTCATAGAGTCGGATAAAAAATAAAATAAAAAGTATGAAAAGGGGGCGCGGAAGGGGCGGTGGGGGGAGGGGGGTACAAAGGGTGAGGGGAGGTTACACGAAAGAGCATGGATGAAAGAATCCAGACACACCCTCGGGTTGAAAACTGTCATGGACACTGCACATGTGGATTATCGGAACGTGACGTGTCGGAAGGCCGCCATGGGTAGTCCAGTCCGCCTCTCACGACCAGGTCAAGAGAGATCCTGTTTTTTGTTCCTACAAAGACGCCCAATGCTCTTTGTTCTGCACGTTTTGATGCAATGAAACTCCGTTGGATGCTTCTGATGCAATGAAACTCCGTTGGATGCTTCCGGCGAGAAGGCTTGGCCGTGAGGGAGAAAGAGACGAGGGTTATTCAGCCACAACAAAATGACAATGCGACAAGATTATGACTAATTTTTTCCCCTCCCGCGTCTTCTGTGTGATCGATCTAATCCTACCAAAAGCGCACATGAAGCAAGCAGAAGACGCCAACGTGCAGAGTTCAGTTGAGTTCATCCAGTTCAGTTCGGTTCAGTTCAGCTCAAGATGGACCTATGCGGTCGGGAAAGTCCGTCTGCGCGACACCTCCTCTCTCTCAGCAGTTTCAGAAACGCTCCACCCCGTAGGAGTTAGGAAGCGCAAAGTGCTTTACGATGAACAGTGTAATACAAAGCCAGGAGAACGGGTAAATAAATGAATCAATAACAACATCTCTCTCCCCCCACCCTTCTCCCTCACACACACACACACACGCGCGCGCGCGCGCGCACTGACAAAGCACCAGGATAGCCAGAATCATAACTAGTTCAACAGTCTAAAAAAAAAAAAAAAAATGCTGTTTGAAAAAGAAGATTTTAAGGTTTGACTTTGTTAGCTCTTGTTTCTCAGCAGTGGGGAACCTAATTTTGTGCGTGCGCGGTACTCCCTTGCGTGATCCTGAAACGCGGGGAATGCCAGACTGATTAATCGCACACTGGTCTAGTCTACACAAATTTCAGTTTCTCCTTTTTTCCTCAGGATCTCTGCGAAGATGACGTCATGCTCCTGGACACGTTCAGTGAGGTAGGTTTAGGTTTTTAGCTTCATGTCATGACCCCTGAGTTTGATTACTATCTGAAATCGGATGGACAGATCCAGAACCCTTTCCCCCTGCCCAGAAAATTTCTTATGTTGGACTAAAGTCCTTCACCCTCAAAGACAGGGTGACCCACCTAGAAGTATTCGTTTTGAGAACTTTGTTCCACATGAGAATGCGTAGTCGGAATTTTAATCTGGGGGTTGTACGACGCCTTTATAGCCAAAACCAAAGGTCAAGCGCTTTGCCAAAAACATCTTATAAGTCCTAGGAAAAAGGAATGGAATAGTATTCTTGTTGTATGGAATACGCAGCTGATTTGTTTCACAAAAATCTGAAACAGAATGACTGCTAGCGTTCGAAAACAAGACCTAAACACAAAAAGGTTCAAAAGAACGCTTATTTATTACGACACGGACACACAATATGCGTTTACTGTGTGTCCGTATCATAATAAATAAGCGTTCTTTTGAACCTTTTTGTGTTTAGATCTGATTGATTTCATGTTTCCTTTTTGTACTTTTCTGCTTTTTTCTTTTATCAATGTTTGTCAATAGCATCCTCACGCTGCATCCTCAAGCAGCTTGCACATCTAACCGATGGCAGGACAACGCTGGCTCTGGCGACAGGTGGTTTAAGAGTTAACGACAGTATTTGTTTGTTGTTGTTAATTGTTGTCGTAAGTGTTCGTTCGTACAGTATCCTGACTTCAGTTGGTTTGTGTGCAGGTGTTTGTTTGGGTAGGGAAAGGTGCCAACGAGACGGAGAAGAAGGAAGCTTTGACAACGGCGCTGGTATGCCTTTTATATGAACTCTTTACCTTCACTTGTCATGCTGACAAACAAACAACCCCCGAAAACGCCTACTACAAACAAGCAAAAACAAACAAACGCACGCTTATTAAAAAAGAAAAAAGAAAAAAAAAATCGTTTCCCAGATGTTCGCGTAACAGTCATGAAAACTCTATATAATCATCCCGGAATCTCTCTGTGAGTTGTTTTTTCTATTAAATATCTGAACGGTGGCTTGGCTTTGCTGAAAGATTAAGTATCTTCTCAAGAAACTCCCAAAACAACGCAGCCCGAGTAGTCTTCCGGTCATCAAAACATGAACATGTTTTTCCGCTTCTGCATACGCTCCATTGGTTTCCAATCCGTCAACTAATCAACTACAAACTTTCCCCATCTGTTTCTCTTCCGTTATTGGGTCGGTTCCTCACTACCCTGCTGACATCCCCAAGAATGATGTTCTTTCTCGACAACCCCGTTCCTTCTCTTGACACTCGTCTGTTTCAAATCCCTTCTGTCAAAACAAAGTCATCTGGTTCACGCTCTTGTGGACATCACGGTCCTACAGTCTGGAACAAACCACCGCACACCAACAGACATACTTCTTCTATCAACTCTTTCAAAACATCTCTAAAAGCTTAACTTTCTTGTCAACAAAATACATACTTTTTCATTCAAGGAGTGGTTATAGGTACGTCAACACTGCTGCTTATATATATATGTGTGGAGGAAGGGGGGGGGGGGGACTTGGTAGTAAATAAAAAAATGTCTGTGGACGTGTAATTGTGTTGTATTTACCTTATAATTATGACTGTAAATTGTTTTATGCGCTAGTAGTAGTCATTGTCTGTTAGTTGCCATTCTGAAGCGCCTAGGGCTCGCCTGGAGACGAGGAGCTGGACATGTGTTCATTATCATTATTAAGTTACACAACTGACATATCTCCCTCCCCACCCCACCCCACCCCCCACCCCGCCATGTTCTCCCAATTGCTTGCGTGTATGGATTACGAACTGGACACTTAACGACTTTTTTGGACTGAAAATTATTTTTATTTTTTTACTTTATTATAGAAATTGTAAATGTGTAATTACTATTCCTTTTGTCATACACATAACCTCGCCTCTCCGTGCTCAGTACGTTTTAATTAAGCTGCCCTGCAGTTACCATTCCTTGTAATTCTGACTGCATGGTTTTTTTGTGTGATCTGGAAACAATGCTGACGTCATGCCCACGTGATGTTTCAGGAGTACATTAGAACGGACCCGGCGGGACGCAGCGAGGACAACACCCTCATCTTGACTGTCAAGCAGGGGTTCGAACCCACCTCTTTCACTGGCCACTTCCACGGCTGGGACCCAGAGAAGTGGAGCGTACGGTCTCTTTACTGTCCTGTTCAAGTTTTCCGATTGACGTGTGTCTCTTTGGTTATATATGGCACTGTTCTCTTTGAAATCGGCTGGCAGGCTATGACTGACGTGTGTCTGTGTCGTTAACGCACTGTTCTGTTTTGAATCGGCTGGCAGACTCTGGGTCTGTTCAGTTATGGCATAGTTCTCTTTTGAATCGGCTAGCTAGCTCTGATGGCAGTGCGCCTGTTGATTCAAACATATGTTTCACTCACGCAGTAGACAATGACAGTTTCTCCAAGCATCAACTAAATAAAATAGAAATATGAGACGATGAAAACTGACAATGTTGAAAAACCAGCGGAGTAAGCTAACACACACTAGTTTCTGGACACTGTAAGATGCATTGAAACAGGTGGTAATTACGTTCATGGAAAGTAATGGGAAAGATAAAAGGCGCGGAGGGCCGGGGGGGGGGGGGGGGGGGGTATAATTCCACTGAGGAGAAATAACCGAACACTAAAATAAACTATGCAAAACAAAGGTTCGTTATATAATATCAGTGAGTATAATAACGATGTAAGAATTGTGCTCTTTATTATTTTCTATGTGTTGACTGCTCCTATATTGTACGGTTATGTCTGCATTCACTATATGTGTGATTATATCTATACTCATGATGCACGTGCAGCATGGCAAGACCTACGAAGATCTC
>OY757541.1:16462065-16467065 GCA_963584105.1 Alviniconcha strummeri | reverse complement strand
AAGAAGAATTAGGAGAAGAGCTCTTACGAAATCTGATCAACTTATATTGTACATCAGCTGCGTTTCTTTGAAACAGAAAGACTTGTGGATGATAACTTAGCTTGTGCAAGGACAGGGTGGAAGTAAGAGCTAGGTAACCAATTACCACGTTTTTTCGTTCCAAGCGCGCATTTTCAGTTGCTGTTAGCGCGCATTTCGGCTGTTTCTTTTAGCGCGGCCTTTTCAGTTTCTGCTACCGCGCGTTTTCTATTTCCCTTTGCACGCACAATTCCAAAGCATGTTTAGAATTTTTTTACACTCAGCTGATACAATCTCTGGACACCTTTTCAGTCTGTTAGCGTGCGTTTCTATTTTTATTTTATTTTTATTTATTTTTTAGCGCGCACGTTTTCAAAGCAGATAACCTTTGGTTATTGTTATTATAGTACGTTCCAGTGCGGATTTTCAGTTTCTTGGTTAGCGCGCATTTTCAGTTTGTGCGAGCGCGCACCTTTCTAAACCAGGTTTTGGTTTGAGTTTTGATAATCAGCTATTAGAATGAGATAAAGGCTGCCAAAAGAAGAAGAAGAAGAAAAAAAAAGTCTTAAATTAGTGCTGTCAACGTATGCCAAAGGGCACTTCCTGGAGACTAATCGAAGACTGATTTCTTCTTTTGAGAGTTTTAGTTTTGTTAGGGGTGTTTGAAAATATGTTTACGCATGTTTGCACCAGTTTCAAAGGCAGCACTGGGGAAACCTCTGAGAGACGAGGTGGAGCGCATACGGGCTTTACCCAGCGCATAGCTGCCATATTGAACTGAAAAGAACTGAAGTGCGTGAGTTTCATCAAGCCTTTCAACCATACCATCCCTGACTTCCGAATTCCACCTCCTATTGGTGCTGGGAAGAAGCGTGGGCAATAGATGATGTTTTACTTTCCCTCGGGATAAAGGGGTGTGGGATTGACTTACGGACGACATGCGTGCTATCGACTACCAACCATAAGCACAGATGGGTGAAACTGTTCAACAATCAACGGTGCTATAGGCAATCAAAAAGGAGAAATATACGCATTCAGGACTGTGAACTGAAAACTGATGAGGAAAAATTGTGGACTCAGGAATCACCAGTCTTCCATTAATGAAATGCCCTTTCATGAAAGAGGACTTTTATTCCTGCTCAACCCGACATCTGATGACATTAAACCCCACAGCATCATTTCCTCCTGCGATTTAGGACAGAAAAAAAAAAAAGAGAAAAAAATTATAAGAGAAAAAAATCTTTAAAAAATCATTGTTTTAATGCTAATCATTGTAATGCAGTAAATTGCAGAATAGTTGTTTTTGTTGGAAACCAGACAAGCTGTGTTGATTTGTCGATGTTGACTGAACGTTATAGTTCTTGCAGAGAGAAACTGTTTTCAGTTGTGGTCTTCCAATTATGAAATGTATTTTCTGCTTAAAAATCCAGGAAACAATTTCCGACTGCTTCCGGTCGTAGTCTGCTCAAAATGTGCTCTTTGTTTGAAAAACTGTGCTACCAAGCAAACGCCAGCTTATCTTCTCGGCAGAGAAAGTCTTTTTGTTTTGTTTTTTGTTTTTGTTTTGTTTTGTTCTTTGAATTGTTTTTTTGTTCTTCGCATTGTTCTTTATTTGTTTGTTCTTAGAGGATGTACCTCTGGTGGAGTTTATGTACTTTGTATTTACACGCATGCCAGGTGAAAGCTACCGTAGACGACTCAGGTCTTTGTTGTTGTACTTTTATTACGTATTTCGAACGCTGATTAACTCCCTTGTGTGTTGGTTTTGTTCTTTTAGTGTTGAACATGTCAGTGTGGTGGAGAATAATAGCTGTAACAGATTGATAGAGGACACATCCTTATTTATATGGTATCCTTTTGGAATCAAGATTTTAAAAATATTTATTCGTCTTTCCATGTGATGGTTTCTGCTGTGGTTGTTGTTGTTGGTTTTGATTTTCTGCGACTTTCCACCATTTTAATAGAATTCGATTTTGTTATGAATTCTTAACACTTCCAGGAGTTCCGTATGTATACTGTATTATACTGTACATACTTTTTTTAATGACTATTCTTAACACTTTGAGGAGTTCGGATCTGTACTTTGTTAAAATGTTAATACACTTTTTTCTAACATTTTTACTGATTTTAACGATAATGCTGAATGCCCACAAACTATAACAACAAAGAAGTACTAAAGATAAAATAAAACTGCGAACACGTTTTAGCCTAGAAACCGACTGAATTAGAAAACTTCTGTCACAGAGAACCAATGGTTTTGTTTTTATATGCTTGAGCTGTTTGGCAAATCAAGGAAAACATATGTTTCTTGAAATCAAACCAACACACTGCTAGATAGATGTGTGGTGACAACGGACTTATATGAATTGTGGAATCATTGAGGCTCGTTCATAAGATGCAGATAAGAATGATGTAAAAACAGGAAAAGTGTAATTATGCATACGAAATGTGATCAACTGAGCATGTCACAATCAAACGACGATTGTTGGTCAGTATTTCGCCTTCACAACAAACTTTCACCATTTCAGTCAGATTTGGATGACAACGTTACCGCATTCCATAGTTTTCCTCTCGGTGACGTTTAGTTTCTTTTTTACTTTGTATTGGGGTGGGGGTGGGAGGTTGGGGGGGGGGGTTGAGGGGGGGGATTGGGGGGGGGGGAGAAGGGCTGTCGTTCATGTGTCTCTTTTTTTCCCTGCCTTGTTGTCCCCGTGGTGCAGTCCCAGAAAGCAGACGTTTACAGTCCCGGCTTTGTTGAGACAGTAGAGCTAGCGAAGGTGAAAAGCCTGGTGTGAGTCAATATAAAGCTTTTCATGCTGTAACTACTGCAGGCAATTTTACCATTAGAATCACTGCTTTCTCACTTCATACCACGAGACCCCCACCCCTATCCTCTTTTCCGGCACAAATGAAGCGTGTTATATACAGACTGTGAACCAGACTTTTTTTCTTTCTTTTTTAATGATTTGATCAGCTGTCTTTCACCTGGATATGGTTGTTGATTGACTGGGTGTTAAATATCAAGCACCTATCTCACCATTGTTGTTGTTTTTCTGTGCTTTCTTATTCTGTACAACTGTTTGTGTCGCTTTTATGCAACTAGTAAAACCGTGAGCGTCCACAGAAAGTATCCATTGAAAGAGGTATGAGACCATTAGTCAGCGAAGTTGGATAACATCAAGTTATAAGCTGAAATATTCTCATTTTACGAGAATCAAAGTGAAAGCTGAATGCAGGCCGAAAACAAGGCCTGTAAAAGTTGTGTGAAAACCTCAGTTTATTCCGAATGTATTTGCAGTTGTGTTATTTTTACACTTTCAAACATACCTACACTGGCGAAGCAATTCATTTATTTTTGATACTGTCTGTTGGGGATTATTTTCATCACTGATCTGCCTTTTTCAGTCTTGTTCGTGTTATCCTCGCTGACAAGCAGTCAGTTTGTAAAATAGCAGCATGTCATATTAAAAAGTTCTTTTTTTTCTCTCTCTATCTTATGTACTCATTTATGTTGTTGTTATTGTATTGTTTAAAAGCTTGTTGAATTGCTTTAAGTCGTATTGTCCTTTTTATGGGCGCTTTGTGGAAACTACATAATTCCAACAGTATCTTTTGCTACTTTTATACGCTTGTCATCCAAACATCATGTATACAAGTATTTCAATGTTTTTATTGATAGAAAAATGACTACGCTGGAACCCTCATAAAAAGTAGGGAAGCGGGGGCATCACATTTAGTCTTAATTATGGCGCATTCGCTTCCCATTCTTTATCTACGCTTTGCTTTCGCCCATTAAAGAGCTAAGTTGTCTCTAATGTGTCAGCCCGACATCTGAGGTCATTAAACCCCACATCATCATCACCACAGAATGCTAATTTTTGCCCGTCCTAAATGGGGTAGGGTCTGAGTTCGCCCATCTAAATCTGCACTTCATTTTGGAGCATGCGCTTTCGGAGCGTTCATAACTAATGCTGAGTGCATGGAGGATGCACGTGAAAATGCTTTAATCAACACACCGAATAAAAGAACTTTATTTTAACAGAACTAATCACGCAAGAAAGATGCAGGCACTGTAAACTCATTTTCTCTTTAGCAGAATGTCATGAATCACCCCAAAGCAGTTCTTCTGAAGAGGGTTCCACTGTGTTATTTTAATAAAACATTCCTTTTTAATTGCCTTTTTGTTGTTGTTTTGGTCTTTGCTGCATTCCATTCCAAAATTACTTCTATGTTTTCAAAAAATTTATGCTTTTTATGCAGTTTTCATTTGTACTCCAACCAGGATGTAACTAGAGGAAGCGGAAATGGTTTTCTTCGATCTTCTACTCCCCCCCCCCCCCCCACCTCCCCTCCCCACCCACCCATCCCCAACTCTCCAGCATGAAGATTCCATTACTGCGCTGTTCGTTAATTATTTGCCGACGGTGCTTCCACGTGCTGCTGCTGCGCATGCTCTGCTACAGCCAATGCTCTGCTACAGCAGGCACTCCCGCTACCAGCGACTACTACTGAGTGTATCCAAAATGAAACAGAACAGGACCCAATTTGCCTACCAAGGATTAGGCCTACTCCACTATTTGTATGTTTTCAATTCGCACTGAAACAAAATAGACCAATACCAACATTTATGCATGAGTGGCGTGCATGAGTGGGGAGAAACCCAGCGTTGGAGGGGAGCGGCTACAAAGAGTTAAGACCATGGAATCCAGTACTTTAAATAATAATTTTATATAGATTTTCTTACTCTACTTGTACCAAATGCACAGCTTCTTTCGCACAATGTTGAAAATCGAATTAAAGCTTTATTTAAGAAAGACACGTGTGCTTTTTTCATTTTCTGTTTACCTATTTTTGCTTTGATGTTTCTTGGTTGGTTGAATGGATTTGATTTTCCATTTTATAGTGTGCATTTCAGGGCCGGATCTCGTAGGTGGGAAAGGGAGGGGAGGGGGCCTGAAGAGGCAGGGTAGATTTCTAGTATT
>OY757541.1:16442435-16454935 GCA_963584105.1 Alviniconcha strummeri | reverse complement strand
GAAAGCTTTGGAAAGGAAAAGTTGCGGAGTTAGCTGTTCCCTCGTCAGTCTGTGAGTCGTGTCGGTGGAAAGAGCGTGTGTATGCTATTTGCAGTGGTGAGTGGTCTGCTCAAGAAATGGATTATACACAGCGGCGGTTTTCAGAGCGAGTTTTAGCTGGTTGTGTAGTGTGAGTATAACGAGTGAAACTGAACAGACAGCAAGACGAACTCGCACGTCCTGCGCCTGTGTGTGAATTAACTTAAAAACTGGCGAAAGGATATATGACTATGTTCTCTCGGTTGTGAGGCGCTAGTTTGTAAAGACAGACATCTGTTTAATAATAATAAAAAATAAAAACAAAATAAAAAAGAGTGTGGACTGTTTCTTGGGCCTCGACCCATCGATAAAAAAGAAAAAGAACTGAATATTGAGACCTACTATAGCTGTGTGCCAGTAAGTCCCTCATCGTAGGCTGTCATTGGCAGACATCTATACTGAAACACAGATTTGGCCTGACTGCTGCAGCTCAGACAGACCTGCCACCCTCCATCCTAGCCAACAAGGGTAGGTGCTATAGTAGTGCTCCGCCAACCTCACACAGCCAGCAAACGAGTGGCTGTAGCGAGAGAAACCCGCTCTCTTTAGGTTCTTATTCCCGCACGCATACTGCAGCCAGTGACGCGAACTCTTGCGGTGGTGGTGGTGGTGGTACAGTCAAAACACACGTGTGCGCTGCTGGGTTGCCGCGCTGGGATTCCCCTAGGCCCAGCACCACCGTCCGTCGCAGAACAATTCCATCCGTCCACAGACATCGAGGTGGTGCTCGTCGCTGCTAGACCTCAGTGCCAGACTGGTTGAGGAAAGCGTGACTGTGTGTATGCGTGTGGCTACTCCGCCCGCTGTTTTTGCATGGGGCGGGCACATGGTCAGACCTAAGTGTAGGTTTTGCTCTTGCCTTCTGTGATCAATTACCGTGAGAGTTTGGTGTTTTTATATTTTTCTGTGTTGATTTTCCCCCCATACTGACTTCTACTCCAGACTTGTTTGTTTGTAATATCTACATGTGATGCGGATACGCCAGTGAAGTGAAAGCAGCTGAACTGCCATTGTGAATCAAACCTTTGCTAAAACAAAGTGTTTTGCTTTGTCAGTACCGCGTTCTCCCTTTTTGTGAAAGTGGAGCGGTAGTGATAAGATATTACCTGTGATCTATTGCCCAGACGCGCCAAGCTTCTTGTGAAGTTTTTGCGTCTCAGTATAATCTGACATCGCAAATAGTACTGCGACACGGATCAGTCAGTGACTGAGCAGGTTACATAAAAAAAAAAGCATTACATTGAAAACTGAACGTACGGACCGAATTGCTGGAACTGATTCGGTCATTCCGAGGAACTTCACGCGATACAACAGGAAAAAAAACAAAAAACAGAAAAAGGTCCGAATATTTACACAAGAAAGGTTACAGCGGTGAAAAGTACTAAAAGGGGGGAGAGAGAGAGAGACAAGAAGAAGAAGAAAATTAAGGCGAAGAAGCGTTGTAGAAAAGAGAACTAAAATTCAGAACAATCGAAACACTGAAATTGTTGGGAGTCGATGTGATTTGTTTCTTCTCCACTGACTCCACGAAGTTCAACAGGCAGGAACCATCACCACGCGCTACACGCTTTTTACCTGGCTTCTAAGCCCTGACATCACCACGCGCCAGTGGAACCATCCTCACTCCCGCAGAACGGATCGCAGGTGTTAGCGGCCGGGGAAAACACCCAGCCGCTGTTCAGGTGTCAAAGAGCCACTCGCTCTGCCCCTCCCATTGTGAGAAAGGAAGTCAAGCTAAGAGGGGGCTGGCCGAGGCCTACTCCCCTTCTGTCCAGGCCTGTAACAGGACCCTCAGCAAAGAGTTGAAGTCTGAGCTCTCCATCTCCTTTCAGCAAAGAGCGAAGTCTGTGCTCTCCGTCTCCTCTCCGTGCTGTTGTCGCTTTGTACGTCTCCTGGGGTCACGCCGCGTGGACTACGAGCGGGGTAGTGAGTGAGTGAGTGAGTGACCAGCGAGATGGGGTCTGTGGTGGACACTGTTCTTTACGGGATGTTTCTGCTGGTTAGCCTGGGAGGGCCGGGGGCCGAGTGGAGTGCGCGGTGGCCCCGTGGTCCCTCCCTCTTTGCCGGGGCCCAGCTGGTGCCGTATCGAACCTCCAACGACCGCTACCTCGACCCATGCAAGGCCAGTAAGTATAGAAAGACGTTGAAATCCCCCTTACCCCCTCCCCCAGCCCCACAGCCCCCTTTGCCTACCCCATTATTTTTGTCTCCATGCTATGTTGCCCGGCCGTGCCTACCCTTATCGTGGCCTACTGACTACCGGTGTCAAATCACCCCTCACGTTCACAGTTTCTCCTTTGCCTACCTGATTTTGTCCACTCCCATTAATTTTGTCTTCTTGTCTTCCATCCTTCGTCTGCCCTGTTTCAATGCCTGCCCCTTTTTGCTTTCCTTCCTTTAACCACTTGTCAACCCTTACCAAACAGGCACCCAAAGCCGAACCAGTGACCACTGATGTGGCCAGTCGGTCGATCAAAGCACTCTATTGTCTTCACTGGTGACAAAAGTGCACTTTTCAGCTATTGTGAGTCCTTATGTGGCTGACAAATCCAGTTCAGGATTTGCACGTCCGTTCGCACTGGGGGGAAGTGCAGGAATACCGTGGCCCTGGTGATTCAGCTGAACTGGTTTGGCCTAGCGGTAAGGCGTTACTGAGGCTGGTACACAGAAGGACCTCAGTTCGATTCCGCTTCGGCTCTCCTTTCTCTTCAAAAGCTGTGGTCAGGCTGTGTACATTGCCTTGTGACTTTGTCCCTCACAATTAACGAAACATTAACCCATAATTATATGCCAAGATATTGTTTTAACACTAAAATATCCTGATACAAAAACTGGGCCTTCCCCTTCTTGCAAACGGTGGCCTCTAACAAAAACAAACAAACAAAAAGAGCAGGGGGAAATACTCAACCATCTCTTCTTTGTATAATATAAAGGAAGTCCCTTTTTAGAGGTCACATGTCTGCAGGATGCCAAAATTACACTCAGCTAGAACATACTAACAAAACCAGTTACGCGTCCTGAATATTGGACAGTAGGTACAGCTGGGTTATAACGGTTCTCATCGTTGGCCATCTTAGTGCAGGAGTTATTCTGGTGGTGACAGTCTCCCTCTTTCCCCCAACTCAGTCCTGGGATCTCTGTCCCCGCCAGTACCTCTTCGGAGACAACTCGGCGTCAAAGAACTTAAACAACCTCGGCGTTAAAGAACTTGAACAACCTCGGCGTTAAAGAACTTTGAACAATAAAGCAAGCGACGATTCCGGTGCTGCAAGCTGCCTTTCTCCTCCAACGAGCCGTCTCTTGGGCGAGCGGGTGCAACGATTCTACCCGAAGCCGATGCTTGTCAGTCAGTACCCAACCTGCATACCCCATTCAGTTTCTCTTTTGTCAGTCTACACCTTTTTGTCTACACTCTGGCCCCCGTCACCCCTACTAATCACCCGCAGACAGTAAGTACACACTGAAGCCGGCCCCCATCCGGTCTGCATTGTACCCCACTCACTGTCTTTCCTTGATCTACACCCCCGCCCCTCCCCCCCCCCCTTTTTTTTTGGGGGGGGGGGGGTCCACCCGCCCTCTCACCTACACCAACTGTGCATCCCACCAGTCAAGTTCCTGTCTTTTTTGTGTGTCAAGTGTTGGTGGTTCATCGTTTGTTTAGTTTATCAACCTCGGACTTCATTTGTGAAATACACAGTGATGCAGTTCATGCACAGTGATACCCTTTAGTGTTTGCTGTAAAACAAACGTGGAGAGCTTGGTTGTGTTGTTGTTACGCCAATGATTCCCTCGTGGTGCTTAGCTACTTCAAACATTTAGGGAATGGTGCTATGAAAATAATCACTATTATTATGCTCCTGAGTTTTTATCGTACACGTATCTGGCTATGCGATTTGTGTGTGTGTTTATTGTTGTCAGTTTGTTTTGTTTCCAAATATCCCAGCCTTAAATATTTGTGGTTTCGCAGCCGAAGAGGCAGGAATACCAGGCTACACCACACATTCTCCTCTTGTCATTATTATCGTTTAGTGCGCTCTCGACCAACAGAAAAGACCAGTTTATATGAATAGAATTATGATATCTTTCTCTATTTTGTCCTTACATACACTCGAAAACAGCTCTGTAGAGAAAGGCTCTGACCTCCCCCGCCCAGCCCCCCCCCCCCCCCCCCCAACACACACACACAAATGATGGGCGCGCACTTGTTACTCTTTACCACCTTACACATTAGGTCTTTGCACACTGTCTTTCACTCTTACGTTGTGACTGTTATAGCTATACAGTGTTACGTTTTTGACTGTGGGTCGGATTAGAAAGTGAAAAAAAGACTGCCATTAGGCCGGCTGGAGACACTTGTCAGAAGACGAATAATGACCCAGAAAGGGTGTAAATCGGCGTGGTGCTTTCATTGAATTTATGTTTGAATGGTTTAAAGGTGTGGTTCTACCTTCAAAAGAGGTGGTTTGTTTCGGGTTCGTTTGTTAACGTTCCTCAGCTGAAACCCTTAGGTTCCCCCAGTGTTGCGCGAGAAGGTAGCGCGTGTAACCGTTTCCCCACACATGTGCATGCTGTCATACATACAAGTGCAGTGTTACCCGCCACTTCGGCAGCTGTACTAAGTGTTGGGTGAGAAGGTAGCGCGTGCAACCGTTTCCTCACACCTGTGCATGCTGTCACATGTATATACAAGTGCAGTGTTACACGCCATTTTGGCAGCTGTACTCCGACTTCAGGGATTTCAGTAATGGAGTCTGTCATGTCATGAAGATCACGACGTAGAACTCTTTACACAACAAACATTTCGCTTTTGTCCCAAAGTTCTGGCTAAAGGCAGCAGGATGCCAGTAATGACGAAGTCACTGGCCTCTGATCAGGGCCGTATGTTTGAGGTAAACCCGGACCGTTATCGTCGACTAGCTTAGGGACAGGGACTGACAAGAATCGATATCCCTTTTGGAAAGAGGAAGCTTGTAGTTGTACCTAACTGAACGCTGCACCATCACCACCAGAATGATTCTGAACTGGATTAAGATGGCAGCTACGGCCATCGCCTTTTGATGCTGTACTGCTTGTGGACGGCAGTGATCTTATTACATAGATAATTATTGTCTACGGACACAACAGTGGTATGGCGCTTTTGACTGTTTAGACGAGTTTTTGTTCCCCCCCCCCTTTTCTGGGTCATCTCCGGAGAGGTACTGGTGGGGATCTTCGGTTTCGACCATGTTGGGGGGGGGGGGGGGGGGGTAGTGTATGGTTAACGCTAAACTGTTGCCACAAGAAAGATTCTACATTAAAAACGGGAACACTTTAACACTTTGTGTGGTTTCTGTAATTGCGGCGTGCAGTGTTGATATTATTCAGTAGTGCCGGGGGTGGAGGAGGACAGAGACAGTTGTTTCACACGAAAACCAAGTGGACCGACTTACCTTTTGCTGTTGTTTGATACTGCCAGTCATCTGTTTTTAGACGCTTTTTGTTTGTTTTGAGCAGATTCATTCTACAAACCCATGGATTTGCCAGCGTCACTCCTCCGGTTCACTCTCTTTACTGGCTACCTGTTGAGCACAGAATCAAATACAAACTCTCGTTACTCTGAGTTGAGATTATCTCTGAGTAAACCCCCATCTATAACTTTCAGACCTTCTTCACCCTTACACTCCTTCCTGGTAGCTCCATTCTTCTGCTGGCACCAGTGTTCACAGTACCATCCGTCCGCGTGACGTCCAGTGGTCAGCGCTCTTTTTCTTACCAGGCTCCGGCTGACAGCTGCATAGTACCGTTTTTGTATGTCATGCCATCGCTTTGCAGTTCTTGGAAATCTTCCCTGAAAACCTTTCCCTTTTCACAAACCTTTTCTTTAGTTCCGTTACCCTGAGATACCTCTGTGTGTGTGTGTGTGTGTGTGTGTGTGTGTGTGTGTGTGTGTGTGTGTGTGTGTGTGTGTGTGTGTGATGGTGGTGGTGGGGTGATGGGTGCAGCTGAATCTTTGTCATCGAAATGTGTTTGTGTATGTTAAAAAATAAAATAAATATATAAAATAAGCACTTAGTGCCATTGCAATTTAGGTGTGCTAACTGCCCATTTAGCTACACATGGACGCGTGAAGAGGTTTGATTTTTGCACTTTATATTTTTACTCTTGGAGGAGCTTTGATTTCAAATTCGCAAGAGAACTTCCAGAAATGTTCATTCGGTGTAGGTTCACAATCCACGCGTCTGTGTGTCTTTCTTTCCTATCCGAGGACACCGCAGTCCTCTTCTCAGATGACTTCACTACGTCAGTAAAAGGCTTCAGACACCTCTTCATTCCTGTCACCTTCGTTTAAACGCTCCACTCAGTAGCTCTTGCCTCGGACGTACCGCACACAGCGGTGCAGGTGAATTGAGCAACCGGCAGAAGAGCGTTCACTCGGAGCCCCAATTACATCCTCGCCCCTCGGATTAAGACCCGACTACAGTGCCCGACGAGTTTCAACTCTTCTACCACCTCTCTCTTTGAATTATGGATGAGATACCCGGCTTTTCGCCCCTCACCCTGAATAATGCATGGGCCGGGGTGGGGTGGAAGGGGGGGGGGGGGGTTGGGGGATGGGGGAGGTCAGACAGCATACGTGGCTGAGGGACGTGGCAGTTGAAGCGAGTACCATTCCCATGCAACTTATTCATTCATGTTTCTTTGTGTTTGTTTCTTGTTCTTCTTCTCGTCCACCTCCCGTAGTTGCCCCCCCCCCCCTCCCTCGTCCACCTCCTGTAGTTTTCTTTTCCTCGTCCACCTCCTTCTGTAGTTTTTCTACTTTTCCATCTCCTGTAGTTTTTTCTTTTGTTTTCCTCTTCCATCTCCCTCTGTAGTTTTCTTTCTTTCTTTTCTTTTTCCGTGTCCATCTCCTGTTTTGTTTTGTTTTCGTCATCCATCTCCTGTCGGTTTTTTTCCCCTTTCTTTCTCCCTTGTCTACCTTCTTCTCTAGTTTTTCCCCATTTTCTCCTCCAGATTCTTCATCTTTTTTCCCCCCTCCTCATCCACCTGTTACTTTTTTCTTTCTTCTCCTCCTGTTTCCCTTTGTCCCCTTTCTTTGCCTTCTTACGAATGGCGCACTAGAAACCTGTCCCGTGGGAAGGTCAGGCCACGCGTCAAGGGGAAAACAGCTGTGGCTGACGTAAGAGTCGTGCCACTCAGTCATATGAGTAAATGTTAACGATATCACAGCTCTGTCCTGGTGGTGTTTTCTACTGCTGTCGTGGGATCGTTAACGTGCGGACTCCCGCAACTCACGGGACCTTAGTTTTTTGGTTCCTCTGAAAGTAAGATCTACATTAAGCTCCCCACCCTCATATGAAGGGGGGGGGGGGGGGGGAGACGTTTACTGACTGACTGACCGGGATTCGACAGTTTGAGCACCATGCGGCTCCAATCTGTAAACGTCCACAATTTGTTATAAAACAGTTCTGGCAAACTTCGATGGAATTTTGAATCATTTGTAGCGCATCGCAAGTTGATGGCTAGCGTGATTTTGTTTCAGCTGCTGGTGTTGTTGCTGCTGTTGTTTTTAACCTGACGAAAGCAAGATTTTGGAAGGGATACAAAACGATCACATGCAAAATCAAAAACAATAAACTGAATAATGGCAGGTCAGTTAATGCCGGTTTTTGCTGTGTTTCTGGCATAAATAAACCAAGAGAAACATGGTGCAAAAAAAGGAGGAAGGGCGTTCTCAGACCCCACTATTATTATTATTACTTCCTAGAGCGTCCCTGCAGTCTGCAAGCATCTTTTCCCACAACAAAAAGTCAAAATGTCGTCGTACTTGCACAACTGAAGTGAACTGGTCCCTCCTCTGCCAGGAAACAACTTCCTTGACGTCTTTGACGACTTCCTCCCCTGAGAATTACAACGTGGCTCTTTGCAGAGAAGGTGCTGTCAACAGTGTGCCGATTGTGCTGATGAGTCGTGTTGTGAAATGGGCCTTCTGTGAGTGCACGCATCACAAAGAACTTGCCAGTACACGCAGACTGCATGTGCTTACGGATTATTTGGTATGCGGCGCATTGTCCTGTTAGGAACTCTCCGGCGTGAAACCTCGGATCGATCTGCCGGAGGAGGAAAGCCAGGTACGACCAAGCCATGAGCGCTACCTAGCCCACTTCTCAGGCAAATGTTCAAGACACAGAATGAAACAGAACGCCTAGATATATATATATATGCTTCACTGCAGAATCGAATACAAGACGTACTATGAAAAACACAATTAATATGACGGTGGAGTCTTTGATGGGAAGTGCTCTCAAGGTCCAGTTTAATTTTGGTGTTTGTTCTGTCTCGGAGTGCTAGCAAGTGTCTTTCAGGACATTAAAAATCAAATTACTATCTTTTGCAGGGTATTCTAGGTGACCTTGCTGCAGTCCGGCTTTTGTTATTTTTATGAAGGACTGACGGTTGTATTACTATGATAAGGGATGATTCAAGTTATGAAAAATGATCATGAAGAATGATAGGACGCACGTACTGTGCATGAAGCGGCCCGTTGATGGCCTTGGTCTGTCCAATAATAATTATGTCGAGCGACACAGATACCAATGATCTCGTCATCAAAGGGAAATCCACTGTCGTCACTTCCGTTATGCGGGATGTCACAGGAAATGTCTCACCCTGGTTGTGTCTGGGGCGTGTTTACAAACTCAGCAGCTGCGCTTTACTGGTCTCGATCTTGGCAGCTTGCTTGTACCATGAAGAGAGATAGAGAGAGAGAGAGAGAGAGAGAGAGAGAGAGAGAGAGAGAGAGAGAGAGAGAGGATACGAAGAAGACGAAGGCAAAACCGGGAAAAACCCTCGGCAACAACAGCAATGATCACGGGTCTTTTTCTACGTCTCTTATTACAGTGTTGCGTCATGCTGTCAAGAAATTTATGCTCATCCGCCTTTTTTCTCTTCTTCTTCCCTTTGCTGTCTTTTCATTACCAACACCACCATCATCGTTGATGTTGTTCTTGCTCTTCCCAAATTTGCAAGCTGGTTTGTGGGCGCCTTTCTTTCCTGCATGTAAGCCGCGTAGAGGTCGGAGACGCAAGTGGGGCGTGATGTTGTTTCTGGAATAATTCCATCCCGTAGGGGTGGAGAGAGAACTGGAGGTGTTTAACGCCCCGGATCACTCAACCGCGAAGGTCATAATTATCAGGGCGAGATATAATTCATCCGCATAATTTTACCAGAGCTCAATGAAAGTCTGATTCACCGGTTCATGACACACGGCACTTGATGCTGGAAGAGGGGATGAGAAAATGAAGTCGAATGAATCTAGAAGGCAGAAACCAGAAAGACATAGTAGGGCGTGGGGTGGGGTGGGAGGCCGATTGTGTAGTAAATAGTTCAGTGTCTTTCTTGTCACTCACACGGGAGGAGGAAAACATCGAAAGTGACTTGTTTAGGCTTTACCCGAATTCCAGCACTAAACACCCTCTCAGCTTGTTCTTGAGATTCCCTTGTCGCGTTAAAAGCTTGCGCACCTGAATTTTTGAAGGGATCAATTGTGTTCAAGAGTTAGACTGAATGTACGGCGTTGTTATCAGCCCCCGAGGGGATTGCGAGGGTCCCAGACACGATGTTTGTGCCGTCATTGTCAGACCTGCAAGAGATGCTCCGTAGCGGTAATCGATAAGTCAGAGTCATTGTTTGCAAACGTGCGTTATTTTAGATCTTCTCACGGGGCCTGCATTGATTGGGGAGCTATTATTACCTGGCAGCCTAAGTCACCCACTGCAGCGCTAGAGGTTCACGACTACTTTGGTACGCCGTTTCTTCGTCGGAAACAGGTTCTACAAACGTGAAAGAGTTTGTCGTACGCAATAGCTACGGGCGCTCTTAGTGTTATTATGAACCGTTGGTCATCGACCCCTTTTCGCTGTGCTGTCTTTGTACAGTGTAGGTATGAATGAATGACTAACGCTACTTCTTTGGCTCTGTTATTGATGTTTCATTGGCTCCATTCTACCTACACTGTCTGCAGCTCTTGGAAGAATGGTGGTTTGACGAAAGTAGCTAAAATAGGGAATAATGCTATATTAAACCACAATCTCGCTCATAGAGACATATTTGGCTACCGATAGATAAATATATAACAGACAGATAGTCGGAGATATTCCAATCGACTACAGGACAGACATAGAAAGACAGGCAACCCGAGTCCCACCGAACCTACCTGAAAGTTTGTTTAACGGTTCGAGGTAAGTTCAGTGGTATGACTTATATGAATTTCTGGTCATTTGATTAAGCTCTTTTGTGAACTGAACTGAAATTATGTCGATCAAAGGCATCAGATGTAGCTGAATTTTAGACAAATCTAATGTGCGCGTTTCACTCCTAACTTGCCGAACACGGACAAATTCACGTCAGTAAATACATTATATTGGGAACTTAGTGTCAGAAACGTTGAAACTGCTCGTTGCTTTGAAAAGGCATAATCGCCCAATATTCGCACCAGGTCTTGTTGTCGTTAATGGCGTTTATTCTGTAACCTTTTGCTCATTGATTTAATATGTTACAAATCAGACCAGCACGCCCCAGGAGGCTAAAAATTAGCCATCCTAGCACTCACACTTCAGTCAACCATCAACTACATGCATATCCCCCTCCACCCACCCACCCTCTCTCGATGGCCGGTAGTCCGCGAAGCTTGGCGCGTGCCTTGCACGGAGTGGTGTCAGATCGGTTCAATTGTTCAGCTCTTTCAGCTACACCCGTTAAGGGGGGGGGGGGGGGGGGGAGGAGGGGGGATAATTGTAATGCACTATATCCACGCTAGCCCTGTACACTCAGCGCTAAACGCGCTGCACGCAGCCAACACTTGACTGTTTCCATTTGAGCGCGTGCGCTATTTCCTGGTTACGGCAGCGAGTGACAGAGAAGCGCCCTCTGAAGGGGTTATCTGTTCTAAGTGTGAATGTGTGTTATGCATGGAGCCTAAGACAGCGCGTCGCCGCGGATCAAAGCACCCACTGAAGTCGGGGTTAACGCTCGAGTTCGTTCTGCGTGAGAGGCGGCTAATCCGATAATTTGATCACTTTTCAAGGCAGGACAAAGAGCGCTGTTAGCTCCCCCCGCCGCATCTCCCCACCCCCTTAACTGAGAGTAGCTCATACCGAACATTCCTGTACACCGAGGATACGCCGCCATGAACTATGCAAATGCGCGACCGCCCTTACTGAACTGATTAAAAACATTATTTATTTTTATATGGACAGCTTTATATGCGCGGCCTATATAAGTCGTCTCCCGGAGCTTCCATGATTCGATTCATGTTCTCTTTTTGGGGCTGCTTTTGCACCGGGACTAGTGCAGTACACAAGACTCGCCATCATCATCATCAGTTTCACTGCCATCGCTCTCGGACTCATCCTTCTCATCACCACTGGATAAAGTTCACCATCAGTTGATACTGAACTGACACACATCAAGTCAGGTCAATATATCTTAATCATCCCAGAAAAAATATCATCCTTTTTGCCTTCCGGCCGCCCGAACACACACACTCAGTCACCCACCTACAAAGTACACGCACCACTGCTACCACACACATTCACGCATCGCTGAACACATACACACCACTCAAACCAAATCAGACAGCTTATCCCTCAGCAGCCGGAACCACACAGAAAGGTTAAACACTTACTGGTTCATTATTTTCGTCATCCTCCTCCATCTCACACCACATCATCATCGTCACCGTCGCCACCACAACTATCATATTCATCATCACCATTAAGTTTACCATCAGCTGTCAACAGAGTCATCATCTAACATCACCACCATCTGAGATGTACACAGCGGTTTTCAGACTTCCGTCGCACGTGTACAGCGATGTATGGTGTGCATCTTTTTTGTGCAAGAGTGAGTGTGAATCTTGTCTCTAGTTTCAGTCGATTCTAGGTGACGTTCACAGTAGCAGAAGAAGCGGCTTGTTTCACTGTTTGTTTGGTGTCCCCCCCCCCCCCAGCGACAACCGCAAAACGCGCGCGCGCGCGCGCGTGTGTGTGTGTGTGTGTGTGTGTGTGTGTGTGTGTGTGTGTGTGTGTGTGTAGAAAAGGCGTATCAGCACTACAGTTATACATATGCATATCAGGGATGGAAGGCATATCAAGGCTAGAGTTGTAAGAAATAAACCACCGAGGAAGACAG
This sequence comes from Alviniconcha strummeri, assembly GCA_963584105.1. Classification (NCBI taxonomy): domain Eukaryota; kingdom Metazoa; phylum Mollusca; class Gastropoda; family Provannidae; genus Alviniconcha; species Alviniconcha strummeri. The sequence goes on along the minus strand of OY757541.1, from coordinate 16,442,689 downwards.
TTGTGCCGATAGTCTGGGACATTTTTAACTGAACCAACTTGTTGTTTTACTTTGAATTTCATATATATATACATATAGACAGTATACTATGATACAACGCAGAATCAAGCGATAACATACACTGACTGAATTGCGAACGGACTGCCTGCCTGCCCCGCTGCAGCCTCAGCCGTACAGGGCGGTGGGTGTACTGTACGGAGCTGTTCTGTGTCAGATGGACCGTGAAATAAGCCCGCTCAGTAATTGGACACCCA
>OY757541.1:16433054-16442235 GCA_963584105.1 Alviniconcha strummeri | reverse complement strand
TTGGCGATGGTGCTACGTGCGTGGCTAATGTAAAAACTGGTCCACCCTTTCAGATCTGTACCCATCCCTCGTTCCTTCTTACCACCCACGAAGGGGTATCGGCCTGGGCCAAGAAACACCTAATACCCTCATGGAATTTTCTGTACACAACGGCAAAACTGACTGACCTATGGTGCAATGCCGAGGATGACGCCACATAACCCGTGACTGGCGGTGACTGACCGGTCAGGTGGCCCTGCCCGTCCCTGCCTAGCACCTTTAACTACCTGCAGAAACCTACCTGTTCTGACAATCTCTTCATGCCCTCACCACCCCGCCCTTCCGTCTGCCCCTTCCTTGCGCGAGAAAGGAGAATCAGAAAGCTTAACGAGGAAGCCTGCCCGACATAGTGGTGGAAATTATATCGCGCCAGCTTGAATTTGTTGCTCTCCGTCTGCCCCCCTCCCTCCCCACCCTGCGCCCTTCCCCCCACCAGTCAAAATACACTGGCACCCTGCATTTTTTTTTACTTTTTTTTTTTTTAGTCTGTGGCCCAGACCGACATCTGAGGTTTTTGCTTCACGGTTCTGGGTTGCACGTGCGATGCGCAACACCTGCGCCACGGCAGGAGGGTTTGCAAACTGTTTGTTGTAGGCCTACTGTCTCTGTAGACGAGGTAACTTGTTTGTTGGGTGGGTGGGGCCGGGCGGGGGCGGGGGTTGGGGGGGGGAGGAGACTGTAGACAGGGCCCTGTTTGTTGCGCTGTTCCTGTAGACAGTGTAACTTTGTGTGTGTGTGTGTGGGGGGGGGGGGGGGTGGTGTTCGTGGACAGGACCCTGTTTGTCGCGCTGTTCCTGTAGACAGTGTAACTTTGTGTGTGTGTGTGTGTGTGTGTGTGTGTGTGTGTGTGTGTGTGTGTGTGTGTGTGTGTGTGTGTGTAGGGAAGTGGGGGTGGGGAGACAGGACCGTAGCTGTTTGTTGGGCTTTTCCTGTAGACAGAATAACTTGTTTGTTGGGGAGGGGAGGGGGGGGGGGGGGGGGGGGGGGGTCTGTACGTAGAACTCTGTTGTGCGGTCGCTGTAGACTGGTAATTTTTTGTTGTTGTTGGGGGAAGGGAGGGGGGTAGACGGGACCCTGTCTGTTGTGCTGTCCCTGTAGACAGGTCAACGTTTTTGTTGGCGGGGGAGTGGAGGGGGGGGGGGGGGCAGGTGTACGCGGGGCCTTAGTTGTTTCATGAGTTGTTCCTGTAGACAGGCTAACTTGTCTGGTCCGTTGACAGGAGCCTGTTTGCTGGCCTGTCCCTGTGAGCCTTTTGATTCGTTTACACTATCCCCCTGCCACTGATACCCACAGTGCGGTATTGCGGGTGCAGTAATTCACTCCATCATCGCTGAAACCCAGAGCTGCCAAAGATCCTCTCTTTCAATTAAGCCTTGTCACATTAGCCGCGCGACTAACTCCAGTCGTTGCAGCTAAATCCACAGCTTGTCCACCTCGCCTTTTCTCGCTCTGGTATTATTACCCCACCTTCTGCATTTGATTGATTTTTGCTGTTTAACGCCAAGTCAGCTGCTAAGATCATATCAGGGCGAAACACAAGCCACCAGATCAACAATAAAAATTCGACTTACTGATCGCGTTACACCTCACGATATGAGTGAAGATGATTGGGGAAATGACGCTGAATTCAGCGAATGCAGCGGCAGTAAGTAAGTAAAGTAAGTAAGTAAATTGGCGTTTTACGCCCAGTCGACCAGTGCGGTTATATCAGGGCGAATGCAGAGGCAGAGAGTCGACAGAATTCCTGTCAGTGGGCTGAAGCACGCAACCTACTAAGGTTTTAACCCATTTATACCCACCGTCCCATATTCAGGACGCGTAATTCGTTTTGTTAGCTGAGTGTAGTTTTGTCATCCTGCTGACATGGACCTCTGAAGAGGTACTTCTTTATTGAAAGAAGAGGTGGTTGAGTATTTCCCCCTGTTGTTTTCTGGAGGAGGTCGGCATCAGTGTTAAAAAAAAAAAAAAAAAAAAAAAAAAGAGATCTGGGCATATATGGGTTCAAGAGAAAGCCTTTGATAGCTCTGGTTACTTTGCAGAGTGGATCTTAATTTCTGCGTCCGCAGCACCCCACTGCGGGTTTCCATTCTTGGGTATATTCATTTTTAAATCAACACAGTTCCGCAACAGCGCAAAACTGAGCAGGGCGTATAACAGTACAGGGCGAATGGACAAGTGCACACCGAGGGTCGTGGCGATTTCTACCCGTCTCCACCCAGTTGACTCCCCCCCCCCCCTCTGGCCTCCACCTTTACTGCCATTCAATCCCAATAAAAGCAGCCTACACACTAAATTGTCAGTATAGTTCCATCTACGTAGAAAGGATTTAAACCTGTGGGTGTCGCTTCCGTCTCAAATATGACATGGAACAGTAAAGTAAGTAAACATGGTGCTTAACGTCCACAGAAACTGTAAGGCTTATTAGGGACGGGATATGGAACAGTTAGTACAGCTTATTTATATATTTTTTATATATGCTTCCTATTTTCAGCTCTCTATCTCTCATACTTCCGGCATTCTGCCCCCCGCCCGGTCCTTCCTCCCGATACGGGCGATTAGATTCGCAAGTAGACAGGTAAGATGCGGATTTACCTGTTATAACGGTTCAGACAGCTGCAAAGCAACGCTGCGTAGCCAGGCCTGTGGGTCACGCTAACCTTGCGTTCAAACGCTCGGGTGAATCAAGGTGGCTTCTGGGCTCTGCGGTTCAGACGAATCAAGGCGAGTTTTTATCTGATAGTGGAACCGGGGCAAGTCTGTGTAGCGTTGGAGCTCAGGTAAACCAAGCAAAGCGACCTCCACCCAACGGAAGAGTTAAGAAGCTTTGGGTGAATTTTTGATACCGATAATATGAGTTCATTTTGGTCATAATTTATATGTATCTTTTCCTTTCGCTGCGGTGTAGTGTAGCTCAAACCTGGATAAATCGTATGGAATAACTGCGACCGGATACAGATGAAAGCAGTTTTCCGTGAGGTAACGTTGATCAGTCAAAACTTTAAAGAAGACGAAACTTTTTGGCCGTTTCGCTTTTAGACAATCGTTGAGTGTAACTCCGGTAGAAACACAAAACCAGAAATGACCCGATTAAACGTTTGTAACCGATTTCTCAGATGGAAACACTGCTAAAGTACCACGGTGGCCATGGGCCTGTCCTTGGCACAATCTGAATAGCAGATTTTATTTATTTATTTATAGAAATCCACACCCAAAACAGCAATTCACAAATATGAGCTCGCAGAATAAATATTGTTATGGCCAGTGACTTCCTTTTAAGGAGTGAAACTGGAGAGTGAACCGAACAACGGACTAATAGATGAGGAATTAAAACACGAAAGTGAATGTTATATGATGTGTGCAAGTTCAGCTTTTGTACACTGCTTGAAAAACCAGAAAGATCCAACATTTGACATGCACCTCGTTGTGCATTGCATGACTAAACCTAGAAGGTAGAAGTCAGACAGGCGGAAAATACAGTAAGCAGGCGAAGTATGGAAAACTATATTCAGACCTACCAGAGGCTTAAAAGATGGGCCTTTGGTAGGTCTGAGTTCTCAGTAGACGACAACTATTGATTTTCAACAGGATATTTGACAGTTTTGAACATGCACTCAGTGGAGAAGACCACTGATAGTTCGAGATTTCAGCAACGGGGACATTTCATGTCCCTGGACTTTTAGTAGAACGGACATGTGATAACTCTGGATTCTAGCAGAGAGAACCTTTGACATTTTGGGATCTTCGGGGACATTTGATAGCTCTGGGTGATTATTAGTAGAGGGACAGTTGATGGCTCTGGATTATTATCAGATCTTCGGGAACAATTAATAGCTCAGTATTATTAGCAGGGGGACAATTAATAGCTCAGAATTATCAGTAGAGGGACAATTGATAGCTCTGGATTATCAGCAGGGGGACAGATGATAGCTTTGGATTATCAGCAGGGGAACAGTTGATAGCTCTGGATTATTAGCAGGGGGCAGTTTATAGCTCTGGATTATCAGCAGGGGGACAGTTAATAGTTCTGGATTATCAGCATAAGGATAATTGATAGCTCTGGATCATCAGCAGACGGGACACTTGCTAGTTCTGGATTTTTAGAAGAGGTAACCGTTGATGGCTTATATTTTCAGCACAGGGCACTTTTGATATATCTCTGGATTCTCACCTAAGTTCTATATCCGCAGTACCCCACTGCGGGAGATTCACGAGAAGGTAAAGTTAAGACCAGGCAAAACAGGCAATATGCAGTCTCCACCACCCACGGCGACACCCCATGGCGAAAGCTGGCTTGTATGCTCTCTTTGTCCACTCGCGAAAGAAGAAAGCACAGCTCTGAGCAAATACGTACCTGTTACGCTCAAAGGAATCCGTATGCCGGGGTGACACGACCCTCCCCGGGGTCAAGACGCAACTGTCAGATTCCGTGCAGTCACACAATCAGAGAGGAGCTGCCGAAATTCGTAACTTGACTGTAGTCATTGTTGCTTATTACAGTTGGGATTTTATTCCAGTCAGAGTGTCGTGAATAGAGACACGCTCATTCACGTCTAACGCATCCACGTACTGACAAAAGCCTGCATGCCAGGGACCGGTTGGGATAGATGGGTGCATTGCGTGGTATCGTATAGCTGTGGTGTACCTTTTCATTTGTTTGTCGAAATGCGAGACACACACCGTTTCTATGTAACTTCACGTCACCCTACACACACACACACACACACACACACACACACACACACACACACACACACACACACACACACACACACACACACACACACACACACATTCTCCCGATCTCAAAATTCTCCCCCTCAGGTTGCCTTCGGAGAACATACTTATGTGGGATTACCTTATTCTCCCAGTTATGTGCTTTACTTCCTCCCGGTTTGGGAATGTTCTTTAGTCCATTTGAAGGGGACCCCAGAAGAAGACGCATCATGGGCCCTATCTGTAAAAATAGAAGGAAAAAAAAGAGAGAGAAAACACACAACACTTTCAACAATGATTCATTGAGAGAGAGAGAGAGAGAGAGAGAGAGAGAGAGAGAGAGAGAGAGAGAGAGAGAGAGAGAGAGAGAGAGAGAGAGACACACACACACACACACACACACACACACACACACACACACACACACACACACACACACACACACACACACAGAGCCCCCCAAAAACCGACGTTTGAAAGGACGAGAATACCCGTTTCAAAAAGGTAAAGCCGAGATATAAGAGATCAAAGCATATTCAAGTAACATCAAACATGTAATAAAATTACTACCCGGGAAATAATACAATAACTTGTTGGCCGGGGAAACCGAAACATGCACATGCATCTACCCAATCCATTTTCGCTCCAATGACGTCTGCAACCCGGCGTCCCGGTGTGTCTACCGAGTCATTCTGTCAATATGAACTTCATTCAACTTTCTAGCCGCACTAAATGTGGTCCCTTGTTCACCACAGCACAGCAGGGGCTGGGTCTTAAGTGGGTCCTGTTTGCTTTTTGCAGTGGTGTGCATGTTGAGGATACGATAGCCGCAGATTTAGGGTACTGTCAGCGTGGCTGGCTCGAGGTTCCTTTGTCTGGAGTATGGACACTCTTTACGACGCAGGTTGGTGCTGTTCTTGGTTTGAGTGTTCCTTTAAAAACGAATCTCATTGTCAGTGGCTTTTATCATCTGTTGTTGGATAGCTGAACGATCTTAGGGAGTCATAATGACAAGAAGTGTGACCGGAGTGACGGAGGGGAAGAAAGTAGGCGGTTTAGTAAGGGCTGAAAACTGATCTGGCCGTTGCGTGTGATGGAGGGATACGACGTCGTTGTTGACACACGTAAAGCCTAACTCAACGAACTAGATATGGTGGAACCCCTCACGAAAGACCACCCTTCTTTCAAAGCCACTTGCTGAGAAAAAATTCCCTTCGTATTTTTATATACCTGAACCCCTAACCAAGGAAGAACCCTTCTTGCCTGATGCTTAGGATGATCTTAAAACAGGGTCCAACTGTATCCAAACGCTTCAAGCAATCTGGCGGATGGTAGACACACGCCATGGCCAGCAACAGCCCGAGAACCAACCAGCCAAGAAGACGCTGATGAATTTAGCGCTAAAGAAGCATTCGCGTGTCGGAACCTTGGAAATCCTGGCCAAGATTCAAACAGAACGTGAAAAGCAGTGGAGTCAAACACAGAGTCTGCGGATTTAGAAACCGTTTATCACTCCAAAATTAGCAAGGCAGAACTCCTAGCAGCAGGAGATCTCAAGGCTATATATTCTGACCTACTCCAGGCTTAAAAGAGAGGAGGAATTTTGATAGCCATTAGTTCTCCGCAGACAGGGACCTCCATTTCTGTGTCCATAGTACCCTTCTGCCAGGAAAGCTGAGAAGACTGAGATCGAAATTAATACGGTAGAATTCCTGGCAGCAGGCGAAGTGTGCAAGGCTGTATTCTTACCTACTCCTGGCTAAAAAAGACAAACTTGGATATAGATCTTTGTTCTCAGCGGAGGAGACCTCAATTTCTGCGTCCGCACTATGAAACTGGATGGCCGCCAGAACAACCATACCTACACATTACATGTACCGATATTCAAGCTCCTCGAAATAGGTACAACGGCTGCACGATTGGTAACCCTGAGTGGCAAATCGTTTCCCAAGGAACCCTTTAAAAGGACCGCTGATATTTCGTGACTGCCCACAGTAGGTTGCCTGCAGGCAGAACGTTGTATCACTATCCTTATCAACGATTCAGTTTTTGTTTTGGCAGATGACACTCCAGTGCGACAGTAGTAGCATGTGTAGTCTCAACTGAATGATATTAACTCAAATTACTTTGATTATGCTACAGTTTGTTTCTCAGCGAGGCGAGTTTGACCCTAAATTATCCATCTAATCCTCATAAAGTTTGTTTTCCACTCTTCAGCTGCGGAATTTCTGTGAAAATGTTTGAAATGTGTGCACATGCGATGAGAGGGTGCTTTTCAAATGTCAACTTGGATTTTGTTGCATGAACTATGAAGGGCAAATTGCATGACCTTTCTCTTAGATCACATCCAACAACAGCTAAACTCTCCGCTATTATGCAACTGAGCTGGTTCCCATGTGATGTCGAGGGCGCTTGCATTTGCGCACAGACGGTGGCTTTAAGAGCAATAAAAACTTACCGAAACGTGGATTTGGGTCGTAAATTTGGGCAATCTGTTTCGGCTGTTTAGACAAAAAAAAAAAAAAAAAAAAAAAAAACGTCCATGGGTAACTCAGGAAAGGGTTTCACAGGTTTTTAAAAACGTTTACTCTCGGCCAAACTGAGCGCCAGAACCGCCGCCCAAAAGAAAAAGAGAGAGAGAGAGAGAGAGAGAGAGAGAGAGAGAGAGAGAGAGAGAGAGAGAGAGAGAGAGAGAATGAATGATTGCAAGAATAAACTTTATTTTACGAGGGTGGTGGAGAAAACTCGAGGTCTTTTTACATCCAGCCCTCGCCCATGAGGTAAACTACTATTAACTAAGGATACAATGAGCTACAGTATGTTGAGTACACGTACAAGAGAGAGAGAGGGGGAGAGAGACACACCGAGAGAGAGAGAGAGAGAGAGAGAGAGAGAGAGAGAGAGAGAGAGAGAGAGAGAGAGACAGACAGACAGACAGACAGACAGACAGACAGACAGACAGACAGACAGACAGACAGACAGACAGACAGACAGACAGAGAGCAATGAACAGATTAGGAGAGGGGTATTTTTCGCAACATACAGCACTTGATTATTGTGATGAGCATCAGCTGTTTAAGTAGTTTGACAGTTTGTTCTTTCGAAGTCAACATGAACCACCTCTGTCGAGAACCTCAAGTGTTTTGCTTGGCAGCACATTTCTAAAAGAGAAGAGAGAAGTGAATGCCTTCTGTTAAGTGATTTCTTTACGTCACGGAAGCTGAATATGAACAAAGGAGTTAGGGGAGGGGGCGGCAAGAGGGCGGACTTCCGTTTTAGAAACCGTGTATAGCCGGTATATATACAAGATCTTTTCAACAGAACCAGAATTTGCCATCCACAAATACTTCAAGAACCTGCCTCAAACACTGAAGGTTGCCGTTGCATGGCAGTATGATGCTGTTGTGGTGCCACTAAAATCCTGTGGCCAAGATATGATACATGCCAGGTCGGACTGCACGGGCTTGTTGTGATACACTCAAAATGGATGGTGTATTACGACAGTCCAGATCATTTCTTGCGCTCACACGTTTGGCCCACAAGCTAAACCGTAGCGACAGAGAGAAGACAGGCGGACTCCGAACAAACCCTTCACAATGAGTAGTGCAGCACGTTCATCTATGACGAGATATAATTATCCGTTGCAATCAAATGAGGCAAACTGCATTCATCTGAATGCAGGAACCAGACTCAAATCGGGTTTTCCACCAGTCAACACAATACCAAATGTTGTAAAGGCCGAAAGCTTGTGATAATGTGGCCTAATTGTGGGAATTAGTGTGGGGGTCTGAGCTCGGTATATAACCAGCGACTGATAGTAATGTACGCATAAAAGGTATGTTCACCATACTCGCTCAATAAAAGATTCTTGGTGACGATTGTCAAAAGGGGAAAGACCAATGATTCGTTTTCATCGCCCAGTCTCGAACATGTTTGATGAGGGTTGGGGACAAAACAATGTTGAAAGAACATAAAAGGCAGCAATCACCCCAACATAGATGTCATAAATTTCGCACTTACTCCACGCTTGGTTGAACCGAGGGAACCGTTGCTAGCTCTGGAATCTTGGGGAGCGTAGGGTGGAAAAGTTATTGTGGGGTGGGGGTAGCGTGGCGGGGTGTGGGTGGGAAGATGATGTTACATTCGCGATGTGCCCATTGCAGGCCACAGAGTGTAGGAAGCGTGGAACGAACCATACACGGAAGGTCTGTATGTGAAACCTTGAGGTCCTATATTTTTTTTAATGTGAAACCTTGGTGTCCCGCTTCCGTGACGAATGTTAAGATACCGTGACAGTGGAACCGTGTGGCAAGTGGTGCAGTGTCACAATTTCACAGACGCTTGGAGTCGACAGACAGGTTAACAGCGTGTGCAGGATTATGTTTTACTTATTTATCCCACCGCCTCACGCGATAGTCCTGTAAGTACAT
>OY757541.1:16410554-16425554 GCA_963584105.1 Alviniconcha strummeri | reverse complement strand
GTTGTCACATGGATGGTGCCTCAGTCTCGACACGGTCTGTGTACACCATACAACTATACACAATGTCACGTCACGTCACTTCATGCCGCAAAACCACAGACAAATAATGCATGCGTGTTTTGCTGTTACACTGATTAGGGAGGATGGTACGCAGCTTATAAGACTGACTGGGTGATGATGCGGATAATAGATTGCTACCGATCACCATTGACCTTATTGATTTGACAAACAAACTGAATTAATATATTTCGACAGCAACACAAGCGCAGTAGGCCTCATTCAGTTTCGGCTTATTGATTTGCGTGCCGTGTGATTCGCTGTCTCTTCAAAATCCTAGACCCGTAAAAGTCAGGATTAGTGCTGGAGTGCTTGGTCGGATGAGTCTCAAAAGTGGCAAGCCAGGACTGAGAGAGAGAGAGAGAGAGAGAGAGAGAGAGAGAGAGAGAGAGAGAGAGAGAGAGAGAGAGACAGACAGACAGACAGACAGACAGACAGACAGACAGAGAGAGAAACAGAGAGAGAGACAGAGACAGAGACAGAGACAGAGAGACAGAGAGAGACAGAGACAGAGACAGAAACAGAGAGAGAGAGAGAATGGTTTATTGAATTAGGCCGTCTAGAGAGAGAGAGAGAGAGAGAGAGAGAGAGAGAGAGAGAGAGAGAGAGAGAGAGAGAGAATGGTTTATTGAATTAGGCCGTCGAGAGAGAGAGAGAGAGAGAGAGAGAGAGAGAGAGAGAGAGAGAGAGAGAGAGAGAGAGAGAGAGAGAGAGTGGTTTATTGAATTAGGCCGTCGAGAGAGAGAGAGAGAGAGAGAGAGAGAGAGAGAGAGAGAGAACGCCAAACCTTGCCACCGGCGCTGAGCAAGTAACTGCGGTGAGTTGTGGAGAGCTTCAATAGGGAACTACATACCGTGAAGTATTTTGACTGAAAAAGGTCATTGAAGCCGGACTTCTCGTTCGTTCTCTATCGAAAACATTGGGGGAAGGGGAGCTTTTTCTCAAAGATTTGGGGTGACTACATTTTCTGTGTTGACAGGATGTTTAAACTCCAAGAACTAGCTAAGTGAATAACTAAGCAAATCTTTCTGCACCCTTCCATTTGATCTGCTAGTATGTCGTCTGCTTAACATCAAGGGAAAAAACTCGCAATAATATTTGCACGCTGTCAGACTTGCTTTGAGTGTCGGACGAAGCAGACTTCTAGTGCTCTCCCTTGATGCGCCGAAGACAGACTACGATTCATTTCAGATCAATAATTTTACTGGTTTCTTTCCTGTTACAAGAATTTGTGCAGCTCAAGCAAGCAAGCAAACAAACAAACAAAACAAAATCACGTAGACGCCTACCAGTTAATGTCCGAATAGTACTTGCTAGGCCTAGATGTAGGCCTAATTTGTGTCAGTGTAGCCTTATAGTCTCTTGTTTTGCCGCGGCTTTATTGTGCCAGGCTTTTGAAATCAAATACTTGCACAGCAGCCTCGGAAGTTGATTTAATACAAAGCAATGAATCTTTTAAATGAACGCTGTGACCAGCTGGGTCTTTATAGACCCCGTGACATATTTTCCCGTTGCCTGGTAAACACTGAGCGCAAAATACCAAATAATTATATGTATCTCCCGTACTAAGGCAGCAGGCCTAGCTACACTGATGTAACTTGCAGCCTTGAACTAGCATAGACGCGGATGTGAGGCTGGGAGGAGGTTTCGGAGAAGTAGAATAGCACGTTTTAATATCTCAGCTGTATATTCTGGCCCGTCTGCCGGTAGTTCGATCGGCCAATCCAGATTTGTTGTTGTTCTGTCTGTGTCTGTCTGTCCGTCCGTCCGCCAGTCTGTCTTTCTCTCTGTCTGTCTTTCTCTGTCTCTCTCTGTCTCTGTGTCTGTCTGACAGTCTGTCTGTCTGTCTGTCTGTCTGTCTCTCTCATTTTCTCCTTTCCCTTCTTGTCTTCTTTGCTGAGTGTTCTGTTGTTTTGTTTGTTTTTCTGTTAAAAACAACAACAAAACAAAAAACAAAAACAGAAATGTAGTTCTTTTGTTGTTGCTCTGTCTGTCTGTCTGTCTGTCTGTCTGTCTGTCTGTCTGTCTGTCTGTCTCTGTTTGAGTCTCTGGCTCTCTGGCTCTGTGTGTCTGTGTGTCTGTCTGTCATTCTCTGTCTGTCTGTCATTCTCTGTCTGTTTCTGTCTGTCTGTCTCTCATCTTTCCTTCAAAAAATTAAAAAAATTATGTGAATTGTTCTACTTTTTTTATTTTGGGAGTGGAAGACGGGGGTGGAAGATAGGGAGGATAATGGGGCAGGAAAGCCGAGTGGCGGGAGGAGGGATACAAAGAGCGTAAAGGCACGCAAGCGGGCAAAGCAGCTAGCACAACATCAATGTGTACGTTACCCTCTGCAGCAGGTGAAGAAGACGGTGATGACACGGGCCCTGACAGCGGAGGAAGTGTCCAAGTATAAGAAGTCCACGAAGTGGAAGCACTCGATGGTCAGATCGCGCGGCAAGAGGGCTGCCACTGCCAGGAAGGACAGGCTGTGGGACTACGGCATTATACCCTACGACATCGAGGCTAATTTCACGGGTGAGGTGACTGGTTACCACACATCGATGCTAATTTCAAAGGTGAGGTGGTTGGTTACCCCGCATCAAGGCTAATTTCATGGGTGAGGTGACTGATTACCACATATCGATGCTAGTTTCAAATGTGAGGTGGTTGGTTACCCCACATCGAGGCTAATTTCACGGTCCCACATTAATGCTAGTTTCACGGGTGACGTGGTTTGTTACTTCACATAAAGACTAGTTTCAAATGTGAGGTGGTTGGTTACCAAACACCGAGGCTAGTTCCAGGGCTGATGTGGTTGGTTACCCCCCACATCAATGTTAGTTTCACGGGTGAGGTGGTTTGTTACACCACAGCGATGCTAGTTTCACGGGTGAGGTGGATGACTACCCCACGTCAAAGCTAGTTTCACGGATGAGATGGTTGGTTACTATCGATGCTAGTTTCACAGGTGAGGTGGCTGGTTACCCCACAGCGATGCTAGTTTCACTGGCGAGGTGTTTGGTTACCCCACAGCCAGGCTATAGTTTCACGGGTGAGGTGGTTGATTACTTTGCATCGAGGCTATAGTTTCACGGTTGATATGACTGGTTACCCTTACATCGAAGCAAACAAGTACAAGATAACGACTGATGATTATAACGATTGTGTGGATGACCACAGTTGTTATCACCCTTCAGCCAAGAAGGCAACATTAAAAACAATGATACTGATGTTGATGATAATGAACGTTGATGATGTGTTTTCACCACAGGAGCCAATAAGACAATGTTCAAGAGATGATAGTTAATGATATTGACGATGGCGGCGGTGACAGTGTCTGTGATGTGTTTCATCAAGTGATGATGGTCAATGATATGGATCATGGTGTGATGACAGTGCCGGCCGTGGTGGTGTTAACTTCCATCATAGGGATCTAACAAAGGAAATGTTCACGTGATTATGGCGATAATGACAGTGACGATGATGGTGATGGTAATGGTAGTGGTGCATGTTTTTGCCCTAGGAGCGAACAAGGCCATGTTCAAGTTGGCCATGCGGCACTGGGAGAACTACACGTGCGTCACGTTCGTGGAAAAGAAGCCAGAAGACGAAAACTACATCCTCTTCACGGAGAGGTCCTGTGGGTGAGTTCCTGCCCCTTGCAGCACTTTTGGACCACTGGTTATTAAGGAAATACACGTGTGAGCCGGCTTGACCTAGTGGTAAGGCGTTAAGCTGGTAAGCTGAAAGGTCTCGGTTCGATTCCGCTTCGGCTGTCCTCTCTTTAAAAGTTGTGGTCTGTGGACATTGTCTTAAGACTTTGTCCCCGACAATTAACGAATCATTCCAATGGCTCTCATCGCTGCCCATCATAATGCAGGAATCATTCTGGTTGTGACAGTGTAGCGTTAGATATAGTCTACCCCTTCCCTTACATCCTGTGATCTCGGTCCCCGCTAGCACCCCCTCGGAGGCAACTGGCCGTTAAACATGTTAAACATGTTTAACCAATCAACCAGTCAGGCAAGGCATGGTCCTAATGCGGTTTTCCATTTCTCTTCTTTTTCTCCATTCCCCTCTTTCTCCGCTGTCAGCTACCGTCGCCGATTCAGAAACTGAGAAATCAGAAATATTTTAAAGCCTTTGGGGTTAGGTCTGAATATTACTCTGCATGCTTCTGTTGGAAGGAATTCTGTCCATTTACTGCCTTTCCAGTTATTCAGCTTCGGGTTTCTTTATTTTAATTCTCTTCCTACATCAAGTGACATGTGTGTGTGTGTGTGTGTGTGTGTGTGTGTGTGTGTGTGTGTGTGTGTGTGTGTGTGTGTGTGTGTGTGTGTTTGTGATGAGCAGTGAATAAGACTTTTTCTTGTGATTGAATGAGCTGAATTTCGCCCTGAAACGTGTATAACTGTCGCGGTTGACTGGGTGTACAATATACAGAAAAAACAGCCGCACACACACTCGATCATCCCCACCCACCCTATTTTCTCTTAGCTTCTTTCTTGTGTGTATTCTGTCACGAAGACTTGGACATCGACACTGTAAATGGAGAGACCTTCAGTCATACGTTTCTGATCCGAGCTAGTAACATCAGGTTACTTCCTAACTGCACCTTCTAACCCGAGTGATTTGATGCAATCAATGTACTTTCTCTTTTACGTATTGTTTTTATCTCCAGTAATTTTCCATATTTTCTTCCCATTTTTCAGTTGTTGTTCCTTTGTGGGCAAGCGAGGCAACGGGCCTCAGGCCATCTCCATCGGCAAGAACTGCGACAAGTTCGGCATCGTGGTGCACGAGTTGGGTCACGTGATAGGATTCTGGCACGAGCACACGCGGCCGGACCGTGACGAGCACGTGCAAATCATCTATAAAAATATCATGCCAGGTAGGGTTTAAAAGGTCCAGTGATTAATAAGCCTTTGTCGTAGCTCAGGAGCTGCGTGAAAGTCGAGGTGGCCGCCCTGGGCTCCCTGTCCCCGATAAGTCTCATGGTTTCTGTGGACGTAAAGCAACATTTGAAGAAGAATTGAAGTAAGCCTTTTTTCACTACCTCCCCCCCCCCCCAACCTCCCCCCGCTTTTTGGGGTGGGTGGGGTGGGGGTGGGGTGGGTGAGGTGATGGGTTCTGACGGGGCGGATTTATATAAATACTTTGGTGGGTAGGGAAGGGGGGGGGGAGGATTTTAATTACTGTAGAGGGCAAAGTCAATAGATAGTGCCTATAAATCACATTTTGTGAACTGCCCTCAGAACATCCCTGTTCGACAACTAAATTTTTAAACCTCGTTTTCCTTCATAGTCGTCTTCAGCTCTGTCATTACACTGGGGCGTATGTGGTGGTGGTGGTGTGTGTGTGGGGATGGGGGTCGGGTGGGTGGGTGAGAGAGAGTGTGTGTTACTGTCTGTATGGGGTGGGGGGGGGATATTTACCTGTGCGTCTTGCTACAATGCTATTACAAAGCGCTCTGGGTTCCCACGTAACGTGGAACACGGGTTGCCACGTACAACCCCTCTGTTATCACCATCCTTGCCATCGATTCGCTGCAGGCCAGGAGTACAACTTCAACAAGCTGACGGCGACGGACGTGAACTCGCTGGGCGAAGAGTACGACTACGGCAGCATCATGCACTACGCCCGCAACACCTTCGCGCGCAACAACTACCTGGACACCATCCTGCCGCGTCGCAAGCCAGGCATGGTGGTCAGACCGGAGATTGGTCAGCGGGTCAAGCTCAGCCCCGGCGATATACGACAGGCCCGCAAGCTGTACAGATGTCCGAGTAAGTACTGTGGACCCTGTGACGTTTCCGAGTTGTTGTCGATACTTTCGGCTTGTAACGTTATTGAAGCTGACTGAAGTAACCGTAGGCATCCTTCGTTCTCCGAAGACTGGAATTCACGCCCGGATTTAGTATAACAGATGTTTAAGTAAGTACTGTGGACGTTGTGACGTTTCTGGGTTTTGTCGATACTTCCATCATTGTACATCATTGAAACCGAATAAAGTAATAGTAGGCACAGTGATCGAAAAGAGTAGCAGGTATCCTTCAGTCTCCGAAGACAGTGCAATTCGCCTTCTGAAGCTGTATGGCAGAGACGTGTGTGGCGTTGGTAGAGTTGTTCCTTGTGGGAAAATTAAAGTGTGATCAGACTGAATTGAATCTGAGTTTCTAAACGGTGTTAGTTTTTTGTCCTTTTTTTTTATTTATTTTTTTACTTTTTTAAATTTTTATTAAAGCTGTATAACAGACTAATTAAATTATGCTTGTGTTGGTGTTATTTTTTTATTTATTTTTTTTTAAACTTGTATACCAGACTAGTTCAAGTATACTTGTGTGGTATGTACACATATCTTTCGGTCTGGGAAGACGGTATACTTCACGCTGTGGACAGTGCAGGACAGATCGGCAAGTTCTCCCACCAGTGTTTGTTGTGGTTGTAAAGGCCCACACGGCAGTGGTAGTTCCTGTTGTAGTTGCCGCAGTTGTATCTTTTCAGCTAGTCTGAATAAAAGTGTTCGGTTCTCTTGATACGTTTAACAATGGACACAGCATCAGAGACTTGATTCCCCTGTGATTAGTATCATCTGCCACACTGTTAGAACTGGTTACCTGGCGATGAATTGTCTATTGATCCTTTTTATTGTGGAATTCAAGTGACTTAAGAAAAAAGAAGAAGGAAAAAAAAAAAGAAGAAGAAAAAGCATTTATTATGAATAATAAAGTTCGTTTGTAGTTATATTTTCTCTGTCTTTGAATTCACTCAGTCACTGCTTTTAATGCTCTACGCTTTGTGCCCAGACAATGAAAAGTGCTGGAGCAGCGCAATAGAATAAGGTGTCTTTGTTTTTACTGAACAGTCTAAGTGGTTTTCAAATGTTCAGTTCTGCATGTCCATCTCTGTTGTGCAGAGTGTGGCCGCACCCTGCAGGACTCGAGCGGCAAGTTCTCGCACCAGCCGTCCTCCACGGGCAAAGAGGAGCTGTGCCAGTGGAGGATCTCCGCTACCCACGGCGAAAAGATCGTGCTCAACATCACCGAGCTGGACATCCCCAAGTCCTACAACTGCGAGATAGACTATCTGGAGGTCCGGGATGGCTATTACATCAAGTCTCCACTCTTGGGTACGATATATATACCTGGAGGTCATAGCGTAGAGATGGCAGCTAACTCCGTGTCTTAGATATCTGATGAGATGCCCGAAGATCAGAGTCTCTACCTCAAGTCTCTTCTCCTTGGTGAGATTTGTGAAGGTCAGGATTGCTACTACAAGTCTCAGTTCTTGAATAAAGTACCTGGGGGTCAGGGCTGGATTCTACATAGTCTGGTCTGAGAAAGATATCTGGAGGTTAGGTTTATAATAATAATGGAAATTTGTAAAGTGCCTACCCTGCGGCTTAAAGCGCTGAACAAGCATAATATGACACACATAATGTACATCGGGATAGAAAATGCTTCCCAGCAATTTAAGAAAAAGCTAACACATAATGTAGACATCGGCAAAGGCTCAAGCATAACTATGTGAAGGATGCACACACACACGCACGCACGCACGCACGCACGCACGCACGCACGCACGCACGCACGCACACCTTCCAGTCTAATTAAAACTGGCTCTCATTTATTCCCTGCAAGAACATATATATATATATATATAATTATACGATTAATAATTAAGATGTTGTTAAATGAATGTTTTATAAAACTACAGTGATGCAAACGAGTGTGTTAGAGCGAATGGTATATGTTGTAATGGATGGCTGCATGTTTCTGAATAAATGCCCCACAAAGATGTGCTTTGGATTTTTTTTGTCATATCGTGTGAAATCCTGTACAGGGCGATTCTGCGGCAGCAAGATTCCAGACACCCTTATTTCTTCAGACACCCGGATGTGGATAGAGTACAGGAACTCCAGGGGTGGCACCAAAGGAAAGGGGTTCTTCGCCGAGTATGAAGGTAAATATATAGCCTCGTGTGCTGTATGCATGCACTGACAAAAATTCAGGGATCCCGTGGCGATTTCGAAGGTAAAATGTTTAAGAGAGCTCTCTCTGATGGACAGTCTTACGAAGACCACCTGCATCGGTAATCTCTTAATGTTCCTCATGCTGTGCTGCTGTATTATAGTAGCACAATAGACAATTGCTCAGGCGACGGAGAAATGGTTTTCGGTTGAACTTTGAGATAGAGACATTAACTCCAGCTTCTTTGATCAGAATAAAGCAAGGAAGCATTACGAGGCTTCAATAACGTCGGCAGGCTCCTTGCAGTTCATATTACACGTCATCGCGGACGGCTTCATGGTTGTTATCCCACACCCCATGCTAGGAGGTATATAATTTATTACCTTCGGTCCATTTCACGTCAAAGGCCAGGCTGTATAGGTCCGGATTTTGACACGACGCATCCCAGACACAAATCCATTGATGCAGCTATGCATTGAATGTAATGTCACAGCGGGTTCCGGCTGTTGTGCAAGAGTTGGAAACATTAGGAGTCAGAATGTGTGCACTTGATGCTCAGTATCGTGTTCACGATGGGCTTTCTTCAGAGATCAGATGTACTGGCCTACATCTGCACCTGTCTGTCTGTCTGTCTGTCTCCCTCTCTTTTAGTGAAGAGTGATATATATAGAAGGGAGACATTACAGATTTAAAATGACTTGTTAATGTATTTTTTCTCTCACTTCTGTTTTCGGTTAGCTTGTTCCCAGGTCGTCGTCCCTCCCCCCCCCCCCCTCTCTTCCTCCCCCCCCCGGACTCTCTCTGTCTTTCTGTCTGTCTCTGATATGGTCAGCCTACGAGGTTGACTGTGTGTTAAGAACTAATAACTTACTTGCCCGTTCTTGTTTTTCCCCTTCTTGTTCTTATTCTTCCTCTTGTCCAGGTTTGTCTTTCTCTTCGGCCCGATATTACGTGACTGAAAGTTTAAAACCAGTTTCTTTCCTTCCTTTTTCCCCCTTTTTTTTTCTTTCTTTTTTTCTTTTTTCTTTTCTTTTTCGTGTGCTTTGTCTCCCTGCAGTGGGCTGCCGCTGACGATGCCTCCTCTTTTGAGAATCCAGAGTTACGTACCAATGTTTTTTCTTTTAAGCCTGAACTGGGTCTTTTCTTCTTTGTGCATTCAACTTCATTTTTCCCATCCTCTTCAAAGTTAATGTAGTGTGTGTCTTTAACTGTGAATTAAAGTCAACACTTTTACTTGTGATCTGATGACTTGTGTTTCACGCTGTGACTAACGGACGGTTCTTGGTCTACGTCGAACAGTCTCTTCTTCTTCTTCTTCTTTGTTGCTGTTGTTGTTGTCGTCGTTGTTGTTGTTGTCTCCTTTCGTCATTTCTTCAGCGTCCTTTTTCGCTTTGACCGAAGTCGTCTTTATCACCAGCTATCTGCGGAGGTGAAATCAACAAAGACCAGGGGTTCCTGACCAGTCCCAACTACCCAGACGACTATCGGCCCAACAAGGAATGCATCTGGAAAATCACAACGGAGGAAGGATTCTCTGTGGCGCTCAAGTTCCAGTCATTTGAGGTAAATATATAGTAGACGAAGCTCTATATACTCCAAAGCATTATTTTGACTAAGTCTATGTCGTTATAGGTAAGTCTGTTAACGATCTTCTACTTCGTGGCGCTTAGGTTAACCTTAAGGAAAGCTCTGTAGATGACTTGGTTCTAAAGCCAGTTATGTGCTTTGAGATAAGTATGCGGCCAGAGGATTCGTAGCGCTGAGGATCCATCATGTAAGATAAATGTCTACCGACGATGTTTGTATCCTCTGTGGAACTGAAGTTCCAGGCAGAACTTGAAATAGAAAAATGGCTAGTCTGGCACTCAAGTTCCGATCGTTCGAGATTTTCCGTAGAGGCGGCATTCGAATTTAAGCTTGAGTCCCTTCTTCTTCTTCTTCTTCTTCTACAACATCTTCCCGACGTGGCCGTATGCGGTTGACGGGGCGTTAAAATCCAAGAAATACTCATCTACATCTGCTCTTGATACGCTCTGAAATCGCGCAGAGTAACTATGAAGCCGAACTGACTAGGCCTTTTGCAAGTGAAATATATCAGCCAAGTATTTAAGAATATAATTATCTTCATTTGATCATGAACTACAGCCTGTGTCACAAATGGAGAAAACGTGCTCATAGACGAGCACTGGAGGTGAAATCAAAGCGCACTTTTCCGACATGATAATGCATTTATTGTGGGCTGTGCGTCAATTTGTTCCGTATTGAGCTATGGATAACTACGTCTCTGGGGACTTGGGTTCCTTGATGAATTCTACATTAGTGTAGTTGGGTGACTGTTTTGGGGCCTGATTTTATCAACAGTCTTCAGCTGTGTCCCAGTCCGTTGCGAACTTGCCTTGCTTACTTTTTGTCTAAAGTCCTCCGGCGGTAGCCACAGGCGCTCGCGATCGTCATTAATTCAACACTTTAATTTGTGTGTCAAATCCTGCTCATCTATTGCTCTTTTTATTCACCGAAACAACTGGCTAGTTAAGTTAAGACTTGGAACAAATGCAACTGAAAGAACTCTCACCCGATTTTCTGTACGAGATGCTCACGTCTATTAACAAATGTAAAATCGGAAATGACAATATTTAAGTTGGTATTTTCCGTAAAAAAAAATTTTTGGCTGTGTGTTCATGTTTGATTACTTGCTGGATTTGCAGTTCAGGTTCTTTCCGCTGAAAAAGCGAACGGCCGTAGCACGGGCGCCATCCGGCCAGTAGTTAGGGAATGTCCGGAAAGTCTTTCAGGGCGCAGTGTTTCCCAGCTCTGGTAGAAAACACGTTCACGGTCAAAAAGGCAAAAGGAAGCGTGGCTTAAAGTAAAAGTCCAAGGTTTTTAAGTATGCAAAATGACCATCGAAATGATTGACAAATGAGTCACTAGTTTCAGATTTAATGAAAAAAAAGGATTATTTTCTGTAGGCTTCCCCGGAAGTGACGTCAGTCTGGGGAATCAGTGCGGTTGCCATCTTAGATTCTTCGGTAAACTGTGTATGCGTATGGTCGACAAAAAAGTTAACTATGCCGGCCTGCTGTGTTGCCGCGAACTGAGACGACCCCAGGTATAACAAATCACGAGCTCTAACCTTGGACTTGTCGTTTAAGCGTGAGTGGGGCCCGCTTCTTTAAACTCTATCCAGCTGAATTTTTACATGCTGCTGGCAAGTGCCTGTGGTCATTCGCGAGAAAATAGACATGTTAACTTGATCCATTGGCACTCGGAATAACCTTGTTAGCTGTAAGTGGACACTTGTTTCGCCATCGATGATAACGAGGTATTGAGTTTTCAATCTGGGCTGTTCCCGAGTCAAGTGATGTTTGCTTTACTTGTACTGTTTCCATTATTAGGAAGATCTTAAGTGTACCAAGCCCAGCCCCCACCCACCCCACACCGACCCACCCCCTCTCCCCGCAAGAAAAGAACATTAATAAAGGTTTCGTTCACTTAACTCCTGATGCAAGCTTGTATGGGAATATCTGATTTACTCGCATTTTGCTGAACCATGTTTTCGTGTTTGCGTTTTACCCATATGTCTGTTTCTCAGTCCTGTATCCGTCTGTCTTCCTCTCTGCCTGTCTGTCTTTCTGTCTGACTCTCAGTTATAGCGTAGCAAGGACTGGCTGTTAGATAGGTCTACTAATTTAAAGTATTAAAGTGTCCGAGTTTGAGCTCGAGTTCTCTCTCTCTCTCTCTCTCTCTCTCTCTCTCTCTCTCTCTCTCTCTCTCTCTCTCTCTCTCTCTCTCTCTCTCTCTCTCTCTCTCGCAGTCCCTCTCTCTCTTCACCTGTCTGTCTCTGCCCCTCTGTTCCTGTCTACTTCTCTGTCTGTCTATCTCTGAATACACACATTGTTAATTAGTGTCTAACGCCCATCTAATAGGGGCAAGCGGCACTTTGGCAAATGATGGCTCATGATTATCAGGCGAGTTTTGTGTAGCTGTATAACTCTACTCGTTGCTTAGAATTTCTTTTCAAGGTACGTTGTTGTTGTTTTTCATTCATAAACAACAAGTTAACAAAATCATTGTATACAGACGTTTTTGATGTTATTGTTTTTCTGTTGTTGTTGTGTTTGACGGTCATTCCCGTTGTTTTCCCCCCACAGATAGAAAACCACGACAACTGTGTGTACGACTTCTTGGAAGTGAGGGACGGAAGTGACGAATCATCGCCTCTGATTGGTCGCTACTGCGGCTACAAGATACCTGACGACATCGAGTCCACGGGGAACAAACTTTACGTCAAATTTGTGTCGGACGGATCCGTCCAGAAAGCGGGATTCGCTGCCAAATTTGTAAAAGGTACGACACTTCGGAGCGCTGGTCGGCGCGGCGACTAACTGGATGCGTGGTATTTTTCATTTGTTCTTGTTTAGTATTTCTCCACCGGTCCATCCATTTCCACTATGAATTAGCCTTTTAAAGGAATCAACACCAATGCACAGGCAGTCTCGAAAAATGTGAAGTTTTGCGGAGCTCGAGAAACTGCCTGTGGGACATCACACACCATCCTGGAGGAGTGAGGTGTTGAAAAAGTAATCAAGCGCTTGACAACCTCCACGCTCGTTAAAGTCTATGTCCAGCACCTTTCGATAAGAGAAGGCCTAACGGCTGGTGGCAAGGAAAGATGAATAACGCAGAATGGTAGCAGGTTAACCCATAGGATGATAGTAGCTATTCCCAGTAGAAGAATAAAAACGAAATAGTTGTGAGTGTTCAGCCTTTGTTCGTTGCAGTGCGTTGAAGATGACAGACAATGGTCACGTCGCCACTGTCTGTCAAAATGAACACGCTGGTCAGTTGAAAACTATGAAAAACTATGGAGTCGTCTTCATTACTCAGTGCTATGGTCAAAACTATGAATTTATAACTATAGTCGTTATAAGTACTTATAGTGTTCATTGTGCGTGAGGGTGTGTGTGTGTGTGTGTGTGTGTGTGTGTGTGTGTGTGTGTGTGTGTGTGTGTGTGTGTGTGTTCACTATTGTTTTTTCCTGGTGTTTTTTTTATTCATCATTCTACAAAGTACTCAGTCATTCGGCCAGTGTTTACTTATTTCATCACTGTACACCGCGTTGTCTGGTTGCAGAGTTTGATGAGTGCTCGCTACCAACCCATGGCTGTGACCACATCTGTGACAATACTCTAGGCGGCTACAAGTGCGAGTGTCGCATTGGTTACGAGCTCCACTCTGATGGAAAGCGGTGTGAAGGTTCGTACAGTTAGTGTCTGGCCAGCTGCAGAGCACGTGGTTCTGAAAGTCTATTGGTAGAACCACTTTGTAGCTGCTGGCTTTCTTTGGGAGTAATCAAGTGTATACGAAATAGATCCATGCAAACATGCCTCTGCCGTCACACACACACACACACACACACACACACACACACACACACACACACACACACACACACACACACACACACACACACACATTTCCTCCCTCTCTCTCTAACATAATACTGCACTTTATACTTGGTGTTTAAGGTATACATCTCATCAGACGGTTACCCTCTTCACCCCCCTCCCCTCAATAGGAACTCACAGCTCTATTCAATCGGGAGCTACATTGTCGATGTGGGGGAAAAGAGAAGGAAAAAAATGCTGCATATTCCGTCCTTCCCTTGATTTCTACCCCCCACCCCCACCCCCTCGGCAGCAGGAATAACGAACCCTAGAGCCATCTCACCCTCAAGCAAGAACTGAAGTCTCAAACGGACAGCTCTGTGCTGCAGATGCCCGCAGTGAGTACATCGACGAGGTGGAAATTAAACTTACTGCAAAGCCCGTCCTTTATGGGCTTAGTGCATCCCCCCCCCCCACTCCACCCCAACCCACCCGTACCCCATCTGCACTCCCCCACCCCACCTGCAAGGATCGACAGCTCTGACGAACAGCGCTGTGGCAGACCTCCAGATGCATGCGGTGGTACACTATATAATTAGCTGATACGGTGGAGAAAAAAAGAAGAAGAAAAAAAAGAGGCTTGCTTCGAAGCCCTCCCCTCCATCCTTTCTGGAGAAACGGTGCCAAAAACTGGGGCTTAGAGTATGCTGACACTCGTCTGACGAGCAGCTTTCTCTGACTGACACCTCCTGTATTCCAGATGCATGCGGTGGCTACATCGACGAAGAGGAGGGAGTGCTGCAAAGCCCGTCTTTCCCAGACCTCTACCCGCCCAACAAGAACTGCGTGTGGCAGATCGTGGCCAGGGACCAGTACAAGATCACCATCAACTTCACCCACTTCGACCTGGAGGGCCACAACGTAAGGAGACAGTCCCAGCGGAGCTTTCTAAACTCAGGGGGCGGAGCGTTCTAACGTTTCTAAAAGTCAGTGGGCGGACCTTTCTAAAAGTCAGTGGGCGGAGCTTTCTAACGTCAGTGGGCAGAGCTTTCTATCGTCAGTGGTCGGAACTTTCTAAAATCAGGGGGCGGAGCTTTCTAATGTCAGTGGGCGGAACGTTCTGGTCAGTGGGCTTTCTAAAGTTACTAGTCAGTGGGCTTTCTAAACTTTCTAAAGTTAGTGGGCAGAGCTTTCTAATGTCAGTAGGCGGAACTTTCTGTCGACTGGCGACACGTTAATATTACATACTCGCATCAGCTGCACCGGTGTCCACTTGCTACGTGCTCTCGTGAAGGTTGTTCCAGAGTACAGGGGCGGCAGCAGTGTATCAGCTCTCGTTTGTTGCTTCATATCTGCCTTGACGCGTCATGAACAGTAAAACTGATTATTCTTGAGAATTGATAATGATTTGTTTCCCTCTAATATATATTTTCGTCTAATCTAATAATAACTGGTATACCTGGCGTGTAATATCAAACAACCAGATAACCAGTTCACTCAGTGGCCGACTTGGTTGATACTGAGCGTAGGTTTAGTAGGTTGAAGAAGTCGACATTTGTAACAGATGGAATGAATGCGTCTAGCATGTTATTTTTCTCTCTCTCCCT
>OY757541.1:16380554-16408054 GCA_963584105.1 Alviniconcha strummeri | reverse complement strand
TCCGTCATTTTACCTCTGTCACTTCTTTTGAATATTCCTTGAAAACCTTTCTCTTTTCACAGACCTTTTCTACAGTCCCATTGCCATGATATACGACTCTGCGTGCGTGCGTGCGTGCGTGCGTGCGTGCGTGCGTGTGTGTGTGTGTGTGTGTGTGTGTCTGTGTGTGTGTGTGTGTGTGTGTGTGTGTAGTGTTCGTGCGTGCGTGTGTGTATGCGTTGACTTGAAAATATTTGAATTGGTAGTAACAGTGGAACTCCTTGATGAAAGACTTGAACACTGATGAGAGACCACTTGGTGTGTTAATAATAATAATGTACATTTATCATGCGCTCATCAACGCCCTGAGCGCTCACATGATACATATTAACCTAAATATGATATTCTATACACATGTAAAGCATAGTCCTACCAAAACAATTTACACACACACACACACACACACACACACACACACACACACACACACACACACACACACACACACACACACACACACACACACACTGACTGTAGCAGAAACTGGGTAAACTGTTGTAATGCTGCATTGTTACAACGTTAACTGTGTAGTGTTACACTGTTGACTGCGTGCTGATAATGTGGACGTTGTGTTGACAGTATGCGGGGGTCACCTGGTGGCCACGGCGGTGCCGCAGATGATCTACTCCCACGCCAAGTACGGCGACATGAACTACGACAACAGAGCGGACTGCACGTGGCGCATTCAGGCGGAGGAGGGCTTCGTAATCCAGCTCCGCTTCAGAGCTTTTGAGTTGGAGGACGAGCATGAGTGCGCGTGAGTTACCGGCCCTGCCCGTTTTGACCTCATGCTCAGCCCTTATCCCATTAGTTCCTTCAAAATATCGACAGAGCTCAGGAGTTGGGTGAAAGTCGAGGTGGCCGTCCTGGGCTCCCGTCCCTAATACGCCTACGGTTTCTGTGGACTTAAAGCAACACTTCAACCAACAACTTCAACAGAGTATCGTTGCCTTTGGGCTTTATTCGCTCACAGTCGAAGAACTGTCCACTTCATTCTTTTAGAACGGTACTTCATTTGCGAGTGCGTGCGAGTTGTCGGCCCTCCAGTTTTCGTTTTGTTTTATTTCGTTGATTCGTTTGTTTATTTCAAACAGCCGTCACCCTCTGGCTTCATTTATTCATTCAGAAAATCGTCTCCTTGTTCCAGCATTAATCCAGAGAATCGTCTCCTCGTTGCTTTACTTATTCGGAGAATCGTCTGCTTGTTGCTTCATTCATTCAGAAAATTGTCTCATTGTTGCTTCTTTCATTCAGAGAATCGTCTCCTTGTTGCTGTATTCATTCAGAGAATCATCTACTCGTTGCTTTATTCATTCAGAGAATCGTCTTCTCGTTTCATTCAGTCAGAGACTCATCTCCGTGTTGATTTATTCATTCAAAGTATCGTCTCATTGTTGTTTCATTCACTCAGAGAATCGTCTCATTGTTGCTTCATTCATTCAAAGAGTCGTGTCCTTAAGGCGATCACCCGTACGCTGAAAGTCAATTTCGTCTAAGAACTGGAACGTATAAGGGATAGTCATCAATGTGATTTAGTGAGTGTGTGCGTGCGTGCGTGCGTGCGTGCGTGCGTGCGTGCGTGCGTGCGTGCGTGTGTGTTTTATGCGCTCAAACCTCGCAATGAATATTCTGCGTTCAGCAAGGAAACACTACCGCGAGTGTAACTGGCGATGAGTAAATAATAGTCATTTTACTGATGCTGCTAATGACATTTGAAGGTGAAAAGCTTTTTGTCCTTTCCCAAAAACTTGAGGACCTAGGCCTGCACCACCCTCCTCGCCCCCATTTCCTCTTCCACTTCCTTCGTGCATGTGCCATGAGCACGATATGTGTATATAATACGATATGTGACATACTTGTTTCATAATAGTCCTGTCAGTTTATTATTACCTTTTTAGAGTGCTTATCAGCGGGTACAGCATACACTGTTTTTAGCCATTCCAACACCTTCACCTGAACAGAAGTATTCACGCCACGTTAAATTACGAGATTATATATATATATATTAGGGGGCGGGGATAGCTCAGTGGTTAGAGCACCGGACTCGTGATTGAAAGGTCGCGGGTTCGAATCCCTGCTGGAACGGCGGGAGAATTTTCTTCTCCAGGGTCGACTTTCTGTGCTGACTCTTATTTCGGTATCCGTTCCACCCCCGTGTTACCACAGTAGCACGTAAAAAATCCCGGTCATTCTGCCAAAAGTGCAGGTGGCAGGTTACAGCTAAACACGCATACACCTTACGTATGTGGCTTTTATTGAACCGTGCTTCTGCATTGGTCACATGACATCTGAGGACATTAAGCATCAACTCATCATATATAGATATATAGATAGATAGATAGATATAAGCGCTCTCACCAAAGACGTTCTTTTTTTCAGGTACGATGCAGTCACAGTCTATGACGGGCTGAAAGAAACCGACAATGAACTTGGAAACTACTGTGGGAGTGATGTAAGAAATAGTTCTTGAATATGACCCGCTTGCCCATCCAACTTACAACAGCCTCCCGTATCGATATATTATAATGTAGTGTGTGTGTGTGTGTGTGCGTGCGTGCGTGCGTGCGTGCGTGCGTGCGTGCGTGCGTGCGTGCGTGCGTGCGTGCGTGCGTGCGTGCGTCTGTGTGGAGTGCAGCTATGTTATTTCCATTGTGCATTTGGGGTGCAAGCACGTTTTAACATGTTGATACACCTTAACTATGGTTGACCGGGCCTGCTATTTTGTTGTTTCCATAATCCATTTAACTCTGGCAGGACCACAGGGTTTTTAAACGTGAGTATATGATCTTTTGCATGCATATAAACACACGAGGAATATCGATTTGTATACTATAGTCTCATCCGAAGGACTTTCGTAGACGAGTCTGCACAGAATTTGACCCAGGAGAACTCAGGGAGGGCCGGGAGCAAAACGTATAGCACGTAACAGTCACCCATGCATCCATGTGGTGACCACGCTGGATCGTGCTTAAAGCTGGCTTTCGAGATTGAGTACATGCTCTCGCTCTGCGCCGACCGACGACATCAAACTAGGTTTTACCGCTGTTAATCTCGCCTGACCTGATTCAAGTCAAGAGGGTCTTATCTGATGATTTACATACGGACTGCACCGCCGACCGAAGACATCAAACGAGTTTTTGTTGTTGTGTCTTTTTTTTAAAATTTATATACCGCTGTTAATCTCGCCTGACTCGATTGAAATCCTGCGGGTCCTATCTGATGATTTAGTTCCGGACAGCGCCACCGATCGACCACACCAAACTAGCTATTTACCCCTGTTAATCTCGCCTGTTTCAGACGCCTGACCCGATCAAGTCCAGCGGGTCCTATCTGATGATCCACTTCCGCACAGACGACAGCATCCACTGGAAGGGTTTCTCTGCCTCCTACGTGCTGACCGAGGCGCCACCGGAGTTCCAGAACAAGCACTACAAGCTGGACAACCTCTACAAGCCCCGAGCCAGCAGCGGCCACTCTTGAACACCCACCGTTTTCAGGAGCCCAGTGAAGCTTCACTGACGAGTCGTAGCTCACGAGTGAGCGAGTGTGCTGAGACTGCTCACGATGAGCGATCGACTGTTCACTGAAAACTAATTGCTCACCAAAGCACTGCCCCATCGAGAATTTGAATTATCGTTGATGTGCCAAGAGGTCAGCAAGGACTTGATGGATGACTTTGGTGAGCTGATGTGCACGGATAGGTGACAGCTCACCAGTGGTAAGTGCTCGCTGTTGAGTGACTGCTCACGACTGAGTACCTGCTCACAAATCTGGTGGAGCCAACTGAAATGAGACAAGGACCATCTGATTCGTATCTATATTATGCACTACCTGAGCAAAAGTGTTCATTAATTAATACTTGTTGTGTGGGCCAGTATCAAGTTTTATTGCTGATGATTGAAGACATGGAATATTTTCCTTGAATTCCTTTTAGATCATTTTGACAGATATATATCTAATCATTAAAAAACAAAAACTTGTCCTAATCTTTTATTTTAGAATTATCTTTATCGATACCATTTTGCATAGGAAAAGTGGACATAAAGGATTATCTTGCACTTGGCCGTAAGATTTACTGTTTACATCAGCATGCAAAATATACACATTTTTGATTACCCCCTTCCCCCCTCCCCAAGCAAGCTAGCACGCCCATTTCACGCAAAAACCAAACGACTATTTGCAATTCGTCAACGACTTCTAAAAGCATTTACTGTGGTCTTAACACTGAAGTTTGTTTTTAATTTTTTTTTAAATTTACTTATAAACTGCTATCTACCTCGCCATTCAGCCTTTAAATGTAAATTTCGCTAATTTTATTTTAGTTGAATTTCAAAACAAAATGTTTTAACTATACAAAATTTGACTGAATGATGTGCACCCAACACTGACTTCATACGTGAATAAAAGATGTTGCTACTGCATTTATAGTCAATTACTGAATGGATGAATAAACCCAAAGTAATCATTCAATACTTGTATAGAATCATGATTTAAGACACTGTTTATGCTAACAGCTAAGACTGAAAACTTGACTTATGGTTTCTGTGGACGTTAAGCACCATGTTTACTTACTTATTGCAGCTAGCCTTCGTTGAGAAAGCAATCCAAATTTCTTGTGGGGAATTTTTCCACAATATGACAGCAGTGTGCAAAAACAAAGTCATGCCCAAAATTAGCGTTGAAGCCATTTTGTTGCCAAATAAAATGTAATTATTTATAAAAAGACACACTCATCATACAGGCAGTATTTCCTACAGATGCAAATACCCTACAGACAAAAATCTTCCCACAAAATGAACGACGCTGTATTTCTGGTCACCATAATGATGGTGTCTCACTTGCACAATCAGGCTGCTCATAACCTTGCTGACCAGATATTAAAATCTGCTATGTACAATTTGTTAGAAATTCTAACAGAGTTTAATAGACTAGCCTATATATTCATTTTCTGCACTGTGCTTTTCCCCCACCAGTGGAGAGGAGATAAGTGCAGTCTAAGTTGAATACATCCAGATTTCAAGACATGATCACACTCTTACTTCTCATGTAGCATTATAGTACAGAAACAGAGATTTCTTAAACATTTTAAAGTTTGAAAATGTGTGTGTTGCTGTAACTTGGCAATCTAAACTCCACTGGGATTTCACTTTTTTACACTCAGGCATGAAGGAGGCTGTTCGAATATACGACACTTTCATGCCTCCATTTTTCTTGCATGAAGCTCTTGCACCTGAAAGTTAAGGGCACCGACCGTAATTCAGACAACAGGTTTGATGTTTATTACTTGCAGTGTACATGAATAAAGAAAAGGCAGAAACTTGCCAGTAAATGCCTTTAAGCAGCTTCACCTGGCACTGATTGTAATTACTACATAAAAAAACCAGCACAGACACTCGGGTTAATTTTTGCATGCATGTTTTTACTCTTTTGGAACTGATTTTGTAATTAACTGATTCTGGGAAGAGACTACTGAGCCAGATATTGTCATTGATGTACACATTTCTAAGCAATAGCAAACTGTGCATAATTGTTTTGTAATATTGTGTTCATAATCATCACACAGGACGTTAACTCCCTTGAACTTGTTAAAACGTTGTTAGGAATGCTCACCATTTAACACTCTGGACAATTCTACTTTCCTATCTAGCGAAACTTTCAAGGAAAGCTACTGGTAATGCACCTAAAATGTGGAACTTGTGATTTCTGTTTGTTCGATGGTTGTAGACGATTTTCATACTTGTGTACTTTTAATGTCCACAATTGGTGTGATGTAGATGATGTGTGAAATACTTGTAACTTGGATGAAAAGTTTGCGACATGCAGAACTTTTACATTTTGACTGACAATTAGAATAGGCTGTCTGTGCAAGTCAAGATGTAGCTGTGAAAGTTTTTGTTTTTTTCCTTAATGTTGTTTGTAACAATAAAATGTTGTCCAGTGTAAATACTATATTTGTACATTTTTTGCTTTTGTATCCTTAATCATTCACAAACAGTAATACTTCTTCATCAACACAAAACCCAAGTAATTCTCATGGTGTCTTTCACTCATCCAGTTCACATTTTGATGCATATGACAAGATTGTGATTTCTACATTCGGTAAATTGTTGTGTAAACAGTTTTGTAGTGATCAAGTTGAATGTAGAACTAAGTAGGATACTAGCACAAAAAAAGTGAAATGCATAATAAAAAGATTAATATGGTGTAAAAAAATGTGTATGCATTTTCAGAGAGAGAGAGAAAGAGAGTGCAAGGCTTATGACATAACCTGTCCCTTGTTGCTGGAAGAGTGTCCATTTTAGACACTAACACACACACCACACATAGTAATGCCTAATTTGATGGTAGTCAAAGACATGTGTAAGCTCCTAAGTGAATCTCAACACCAGACAACACAGAAGGGGTGGACCGCAGCTTGCTATGTAAACTCCCAGACATACAGGTTGCTTACAACAGTCCCTACAAGGCTTTCCACCTTGGTTGGTTTGAACTGCAAGTCAGGACATGTATACCCCGTCACTTGCAGACAGTGTGTTTGGGAGGGAGATGAACAACCTGAAAAGACTAACAGTAGTTCTCCGCAGTCAGCCAATGCCTGCTGTTAATCAGCCCAGGCTACAACACGAAAGAACACAAGTTACTAAATGTTAGTTCCTACTCATAGTTTCATGCTAGGCTCAGTGCCAGTGGAGGGTGCAGGATTTTGCGTTTAAACTTGCGTGTTCTGGAACAGATGCAAACAGCACATGGGGCAGATCTGGAGTAGGGCTGAGTGTGGCTGGCATTCCACAGTTAGAAATATGTTGCACAGATGATGTGCTTTTGAGTGATGATGACACCAAACTTCTGATTCAAGTCAGGCACAGATCACACATCTAAACACAGCAGTGCATGCATAGCCTGTGTTGAGACAGGCCCAAGTCATGGGGTTAATGCTGCAGAGCATATCCTTGCAGCCCAAGCCAAGGCAGGTGCATGACAGGCCCAGCTCATAGGGTGAATGCAGCAGAGCATGTCCTTGCAGCCCAAGCCAAGTGCAAACAGGTCCAAGTCAAAGGATAAATGCAGCAGAACATGTCCTTGCAGCCCAAGCTAAGGCAGGAGCAGGACAGGCCCAGGTCTCAATGTAAATGTAGCAGCATCCCAGCTGGACATGGGACCTGTCTGCATTGTAGAGTAAATGGCCTTACCGTTGCTTCTGCTCCTACAAAAAATGTCAACTCAAAGTCAGGCAACATTTACTGTTTCACATTTGGGCTTTTTGCTTGCCTGCCAATCACACTGCAATGAGATCTGAAGGGTCCCTGCAAGTCACCCATTGTGGCTCCCTTCCATTTCAATGCCAATCTTACGGATATAACAAAAGCAAGAGTGACCAGACAAAATGTTCAAAACGCTTTCTTTATTTACTCTCACCACATGATAACCATCCAAGGTTTAGAGACCAGTTGTACAGCTTTTAAACCATCCTTTCACTCTGCACAAACACACTACGCTCACAATGGGGCTGTGTACTGCATGCATCAGGCTGCAGCACACAACAGGGCAGTACAATATACATCATATGTCATTTTCATCTTTTTTGTATTGGTACAACACATTATGTACAAATCTCTGTTCCATGTTTACACGCATACACCTACAGCTTCCACAAGCAAAAGAACCCTTATAGGTAACAATGTAAAACTTGTGATGAAAACCCTCAACAGAACCATGAATTCTGATTCCCACGTCAGTGTGATGCCATCATTAATTTTTTACCACTCAGTTATGAAGGCGATAGATGATGAAAGTCAAAAAGCATTGAGTTCAAGTATTTGCTCGTCCATGCTAGATTCACTAAGATACCACTAAGTGGTGAAATGAACTAAGCGGAAATAAAAGAAGCTAACTTTGGACAGGAAGCAAATTAAGTGCCACACAACAAAACTTATTCCGTTATGTTACAAGAAAAATTCACTTTAGAACAAGATATAGGTGGAACTGCTCAAAAATGTCTATATCATGCCCATTCTCAATAATGCCCTCACACATAATTGTTTCATTACATGAGTCCATCTCATCCCAGTGATCTTTTTGAATTTTACATATAACCTTTCAATTTTTTGTTCTGTCAGTGATGGCCCCTTTGAAAGCACAAAGTTTAAAATGATTCTCGAGATCCAAAGTATGAGAGTTTCTGTTAAACTAATGTGACAGTGGAATAAAAAGCCAGACAGCATGTGCCTTACACACCTAAACAGTAATACATGAAAAATAATGGAATGCAATTACTCTTGTATAAATCTAACAAGCCTCATGTTGCAACCCACACATAGTCTGTGGAGAGGAAGTGAAGAAAAAAAGAAACCTACAGTACAAACACAGGGAGTATATTCTGCTAATGCAGTCATCCAAGTGGCAAAACAGACAGCTACACTGTACAGACAAACTGGATGATTCCTGAAATCACAATAAAACTGAAAACACATATGACTGATGACACAACAACCAGTTAAGTATCAACAAGCCAGGTCAGTGCTGCTTTATACACAACTTACCACACTCACAGCATTAAATACAGTTACACTACTATTGTCCACAGGTATCACTACACTCTCCTGGGTCTATTCCAAAGCTCAAGGCAGTGAAGCAAAATTTGGAAAAAATATCTAACTTCGCTTTATAACAAAACCAAACATTCAAAGAACATACAAGATCCAAGCCAAAAGTGGAGAGAGAGAGAGAGAGAGAGAGAGAGAGAGAGAGAGAGAGAGAGAGAGAGAGAGAGAGAGAGAACAATGTTTTGACTAAGATATGAAAACGTGCCTTTTTAAGAGCACGAATCTCAATGAAAACACCAAAACCCATGAAGTAACCCCACTTATTATTAAACATCAGTATGTATTATAAACACTTCATTTTAGTTTGTTACATAAATGTAAAAAAGAAGAAGTTATTTATACAATGTGAATGATCATACACTAGACAGAGGGGAAAAAGAAAAAAAAGACACCCAAAGATATCCATCACACATTACCACAGAATACACAAATCAGTAAATTGACATAAGAGGGTGCAATACAGGTTAGCAAAGACAGCCTGAAGTAAAAATAAACCTAATAAAGAGGCCACTGTACACAACTGCCTCTTTAAGTATGGTAAATATAGACAGATGTTCTACTTTGCATACTACTTCATAAAACAATGCTTTTTCACACAATTATGGTCAAACAAGGATGTGTATGCAACCTCATTAGTGACTACCGTACTGTTTCACAATGCAAAAAGAACAGAAAAAGCTAGCCTGTATCTCTTCAACTGTACATGTACCACACCAGAGAGCAACACACAATCCCAAGACAGTAAGGCAGCATGAACTGTCTGATGACTGACACATTCCACTTCTACAAACACATTAGACATCTCTCTTCTCCAGGCATTCATACATAGCCACAACTCATTCATGTATACCTCTGAAGTACTTCACAATGCAATCTTCACATGAAATTAGATTACAGATCCAAGTTTTCAACTTGAAAATAAAACACACTGTCACACATACCCTCTCCATCCCTCCCAGCCAAAATGGCAACAAAACCAACATCACAATATTAAAAACACCACTAAAAATGCCACAAATTTAGCACAGAAACGTTTTATGACACTTAACCTACAAATATAGGTTCTGCATCTGAAACCAGTGGTTTTCCTGCTTTTCTTGTTTGAGAAAGCCATCACATATTAAGCTTTAAATCCAAACAAAAAATTAAATCATACAACATTCAATGCTAAAATCATGCAAGTTGACAGTACCTTCCGATGGAACCGGAAAACATATTCATCAATAAGAAAAGCTGCACACACAACATTCAAGGGATCCAGTTATTCTGACTGGCAACAACAGTCACTATGCTCAGTTCCATCCTCTAACTGAAATGCTGCTCAGCAACCAGCCAAAAACAATGGATGTGAAAATGTTGAATGATGGATGTCAATGTCCGGACTTTCACACCGATCTCCTGCTCATTTTCATCACAGTTTGCTATCATTTCTCATCCACACAGATTAACTGCATTAAGCAGTTTCATTAGATCAGGTGCAACAGTAGCTCCTATAAGATAAACCATGCCCAAGGGCGCGTGCATGCACACACACAAACCACCACCTATCACCAGGCCATAAACAAAATGAGTGTCAAGAAAAACTGGGACATCCCCTCTCAGTGCATACAGAGGTAATGCAAAAAATCTACAGGATTCTTCATAGCTAGGTAATCTAATCTTTTAAGGGAACGCTACATCCTCTAACACTGTCAAACCTGGCTGCACTCATTAAAAACAAAACAAAAAAACTCCCTTTCCTCACTGAGAACCAAGGACCACTCTGATCGCTCCAAATTTCTGACAGCATCATCATTTGTGTTACCAGACAAGATAAAATGAGACACAAATAAATAAATGTTTAAAAAAGAAAAGAAAAAAAGGGTGGGGTGGGGGTTGGGGAGTCAAGAACCAATGAGATTTGATACCCTTCCAATGGGGGCAACATGTCATCAAGTCAGTTTTCATTCTGATACAACAGTCAAAATGGCTCAGAAACCTCAACATCAAAGTGTGTGATGGGGGGTGTTAGTAGAGTGATCAAATTCATCAGTTATCACAAGTCCAATGAAAAAGTAGGTTATCTGGGAGTTGGAAAGCCACAAGAAAAGAAAAAAGCAACTGTTCAATGAGGTTTCCATTTTTTTTTTTTACATGCACCACTGCAACAACTGCCTCTCCTTCTTCCTCATTTTAGGGGATCTGCTTATTAAAAAACAGCAATATATAATCAGAGGTTCCGTTAGACTGGTGTATGCTGGTTTTCACTGGTAAAATGTTGCCTTGTACCCACAAAAATCTATTGTTTTGTTGTTTCTCAAGCTATGCTTTCCTCTGTATGGTCTCTCTAAATGCTGAAAGCATGCAGACCATCTGCTCAGTGACACAACCTCTAATTCTGTCCTCACCACCTAGCAACATCCTAACCAGATCTGTCATCACCTGTGAGCTTGGGCTCCCCGAGATGATGGGTCACCGAGAGTCATGTATGTGACATAGGCAGGCAGAGCTGGTGCAACCTGTACCCCCTTCCACAAATGGATGTCTCTAATAACCTTACCCGCAATTATATATAAGGGCTGTCCCATTTGAAGTGAGGGGGGTCAATGTCTTAGTCAAATAATTTCTGCAGTTTGAAATTGCCATGCAACGCTCCATTCAGTTGTTTTTTGCTCTGCCAGCATGAGTCATGTTTTATTTTTGTTCGTTTTGTCAGTCTTTAGCGGCAGCAATGTTTGCAAAGCGCGTTCAATGAAAGGTCACTGCAGCACTCATTTTTATGTTTGACTAGAGCACAATGGTCAGACACCCTCATGATAGCTGTACTGGCTGAACTGCATTTTGTACCAGGAACAATATGTACTGCCAATACCACGTGCCAGTATTTTTAAAACAATAAAACTTAAAAGTCTAACGGAACCTCTGATAATCCCAGCATACAACTGCTCACTGTTGATATGAATACACACAAAAATGTGGACCACCTGAACAAATATTTTCCAACTTACACCCTCTGAAAATCAGCCTGGCACTTCAGATCTTCAGAACCTTTTCTTCAATCCTCTCTATGGGAATACCTTCCTCTAAACTGGAGTTTGTGAAGGTCTGCAATGTTGGGTGATTCTAACGAAGTCTGTACATCTATGCTACCATTGGTTTTAACGTCCATCCACCTGCATGTCTTTCTCAGAACCAACTGTGAGTCTTTAAAAAAAAAAAAAAAATCTTTTTAAAAGGGACAGGTTAAGCATATGGGGCCCAAGCAAAACAAGAAATGAAAATGCTCCATTGACTCACATTTAAAAATGGG
This sequence comes from Alviniconcha strummeri, assembly GCA_963584105.1. NCBI lineage: Eukaryota > Metazoa > Mollusca > Gastropoda > Provannidae > Alviniconcha > Alviniconcha strummeri. Next base: position 16,396,123 of record OY757541.1, on the reverse strand, counting down.
AAAATACAATTCTCCATGGCAATGTCAGCTGCTCCTGTGTGACAGAAAAGCGGCAAAAGTTCCGAAACTTATCTGATCAGATAAAGTTTGAAATCTAACACTTACACACCATACAGAGCCTTCCCAAGACAACTTTAATTTTGCTAAGTCAGGAAACATGTCACTTATGCTAGTCACTGGAATTGGTGGTGCAGAGTGAAAGCACTCACTCTCAAAGGCCAAGTTAAGCATGACTGAGCATGGTTACCACATGGATCAGTGACCAATCCATGCTAGGCTTTGCGCCCGCCCCAAAATTTCCCTGGCGTCAAAATTCTGTGCAAATTCTGAAGTCCACTGGATGAGATTATAAACCAAGGTTCCCCATGTGTAGACATGCAAAATTATCACATGTACATTAAAGATCTGTATGTAGTTCAGTGGATTATGGAAACACTAACACCATCAAGCATGCACTAAAAGACCAGAAAAATGTATGTGGCTTCAAATAACTGTAAACTGGTGCATGGTTGTTTGGTGTGCACAGAACGTGCACTAAAATGGCAGCAATTGTGCATGGTACCTGTCATGTCACACCCTCCCAACCAGTGCTGTAAGTATATCACTTTGGTGGATATTCACTTAAGTAAAGCTATTCACTCATTTAGTCACATGCAACTAGAGTGCAGTGAGTGCTTGCGAGCTGAGAACAGCGCTATATAAAGTGACCAATCACTATGCTCATGATGTCAATGACAATGTATACAATAACCATACCAGGATGAAGTGAGTCAGGTAAAGTGTTCCCCACAAAACACAGTCTCTGGTTTTATCCTTTCGACAACCACAATTTGAAAAAAAACACCAAAAAAACTGCCTTACTTTCATAATCTCAATTGATGACATCAATCTGTTCTTCTAAATGATGATAGAAAACTGAAGAAAATGCACAGAACTTTGCTGAAAGTGTAATCAAGTTACTTGTCTATTTTTCAAACAGATGTTCCATCACAAAATGCATCTTATTCTTATTGGATCAAAATGACATCACTTGTAATGTGAGCTGCTTTTGTTCAGTGGTACTCAAGATCCATTTCAGCTTACCTTCAGAAGTTGGTTAAAATGGGTAAAGCTTATGGAAATTTATAACACATTAACAGTGTAAAGATAAATCCAATGACAAGTTTTAATCAATCCTGAAATGCACTATTTACCTTAAATATAAGCAAAAGTCACAGCATTAGATGAGCAACCTAGTCCATGCAACAATTCATCTTCCACTTGATCAGAACTTCCTGAGAATCATAACTTTCCGTTCAAACTATTTGATGACAGCATGATTAGGTAAATAAGGCGAAGGCCACCAATACCAAAAGTGGTATGAACACATAAAGCTCGATAAAAAATAAATAAAATACAACTGCCATGCAAAGCTTCCCATTACTAAACTACAAAAAGAAATAGAAAACAACTGCGACATTAAGGCTTACATCACAGCTGTCGAGCCAGATGTCCTAACATGACCATTAATTACATAGACTCACATTCTGACCATAAAAACAGGAAAAGGTGGCTAAGTATTTGTTTAACACATAGTTGAAGTCAATGTCTCATTCATGGGACCATAGAACTGAACAATGGTCAGGAGACCAAAACAATAAAAACAATGAACAAGGAAATGAATGAAGAGATTTAAAAAACAAAATGTATGAGAGAGAACCCCCTTTTTTGTTTGAACTTGTAGACTGCACAGGATAAATCACAATGGACACACTCCAGTCAACTTAAGCAGAAGCCACTCCAAAGCAGTGTGCAGTAGTTCCATGGTAGTGATTCAGCTGTACTGAGCTTCCTTCCCTGTTGCCAGTTGCAATGTGCTGTTGCTACACAGGGACGGCTGTAGTGTTAGTCAATTTTCACTGTGGAGTAGATCTTCCTCACAAACAGACTGGTGCCTGCATAGCCGATAGTGCCTGCCAGGAAAAACAGCAAACATGTTGATAACTGGCATCAAGTTTTGAGAATTTTGTTTAATGTAGCAGTGTACATGTAAGGTTGTCTTGGAAGTGTGATAGTAACCATGTGTATCAAGCACAGTCATCTGGTACTCGTCTGAGTGAACTGGGATAATACAAAGAGCTGATTTTTTGGCCCATTACTCCACAACAATTTGTGGAGCTGTATGCTTTAAACTAGAACTGAACCCTGTCAAACTGCACATCAGGCTAAGTAACTGTCACTAGGTGCCTCACTATGAATACAACAAAGCACAGTACACGTCAGGTTAAGTAACTGTTGCTAGGTGCCTCACTATGAATACAACAAAGCACAATACTGACATCCCATAATCTGTTACATATGAAAATATCTTCTCAACAGAACTAACATGTACTAAAAGGCACCTTATCTCAAAGTGTCAAACAAAACTGTAACACATAGCTCAAAATTAACATGTGCACACACTGCCATTAAGATCAAAATAAAATGCAGCTTACCACACATGATTCCCAAGGCTGAACTGAAGAGGGCCATATAACCAAAATAGAAGGCTGTTTGAAACAGCCCATACATTCTGAAACAAAACATACAAGGTTTTTAAGCAACAAGCAAATCAAAGAATACATATGCTAAAACAACACAACCAATGCTGGAAGGGCAAAAATGTTCTTTCATTCAGTATTATTAGCAGGCAAAGAAACAAAAGAGTACATGTTAAAGAACATAATCACAAAAAGATATATTTTGTTTAGTTATGAGGAGCATATTTCACTGCATCGAAGATGGCCCACTTATTCTACAAAGCAAAGCTCTACACCAGGTACCTGGTACAAGTTCTGTTGTGTTCTATATGGTCTCTAATGACTCAGATGCAATTCATCCAAGCCTTTGGTATAAAGTATGTAAACCAGTGGGCTTTGGGGAATAGGTGGTGTTTAGAGAGAAGAATGAACAATAAACTAAGTTTAAATTGTAGTGGTACCAAGAGAGACAGGAGAGGTAGGGTTGGGGGGGGGGGGGGGGCGGTGAGGGTCTGCAGAAAGGTATTTTAATTGTCAGTGATGGGCAAAAGGGTAGGAGGACGTGGACAATTCCAGAGCAGAGTGGATGGTATGGTAGGGGGAGGGAGAAGCACATGTGTAATAATGAAGGAAGACAATGGACTGGTCAGTTTGCAAGTGGCAAGCAGCAGAGGTGGTGGCAACCGAACAAACAAGAAAGGGTTGTCTGTTCTGTGTTGATTTAATGGGATTTAAATTAAGATGCCCCTTTTGTTTGGGCCCAATTCATAAATGATGTCAAAGGTGATGGAATGTCAGTGTCACTGCGAGATATGGACAGAATGCAGGAAAGATCAAGTGGTAGGGGGGAGGGTCAGAGACTGTGTGTGTGTGAGGGCTGGTTTGCGACTGAGTACATGGAAGGTGATGGAGGGGTTGGGGGGTTGGGGAGGGGAACAGGAGCGAGCAGCAAAATTTTAATCAACTTACTTTGTTTTGAAGAAGAAATAGTAGAAGGAGTACATGTAGACATAGCCAGCAGTGGATCCAGCAGCCAGAAAACTTGTCCACTGCCTGAAATCATTGACAATGAAATCACCATGACATTGTGAACTAATGCTGTTACTTGACTGTTCTGTTTGGCCTATCCAAAGTTCTCAACACAACAACAAAATCTGTACATCCTTACATCAAGACAACTCCCTATTCCCACTTATAACCCAAATGGAATGGTCATACGCATGAAGTTGGGGCGAATCAAGGAATAAGAGTTCATCATTAAGATCATGTGTTCTGTAAACATTTTGAGGAAAGAGATAAGGGTGCTGCAGTTACATACCACCCTTCCATACATCTATAATTCTTTCTCTGTCCCACAGCAAGTCCATGGTCTCTTGCACACAGAAGCATCATCCTAAGCAGCATGTAATATAGATTGAGTGAAAACAAATCTTGATTCTCTATCAAACTAAAACACTGTACAGTCATCAGTGGAACCCTCCTCTTACCAGTATCCAAGGAGTCAAGCAGTTGTCTGCAAGATGGGTGTCTCTGCTCAGGGGTTCCTTTACATGGGAATATGATTGGAAAGGTTTCAGAAAAAAGTGGGGTGGTCTTTGGTCAAAGGTTTTTTTTACACAGAAATAAGGTGGTTTCAGGAAAACTGGTCTTTAAATAGGGGTGGTCTCTCATAAGGGTGGTATTTATTTATCAGGGGTTCCACTGTAAGCCCTTCCTGATCACTCAACAACCTCCACAGTTACAGTGAACTGCTGAACAAGCTTGCAGACTGCACGTACCATCTATAGTCCTCTGCATTTAGCAGGAAATAGGTGCAGACAATGGTCACACACACAGTGACAATGGTCAGGATGATGAACACCAGCAGCATGAAGCCGTACACATAGTAGATCTTGTAGGCCCAAAACGACGTGAAGATAAAGTACCTGTAGGGCAATAAAAAGTGCGCAGCAATGAACACTCAGCTTGAATGCTGCTTATGTGCAGATTCTCTAAACTGAATATTTTCTCTGCCTCTGATGGACAGCACTGGGATTTTATCAAACATCTGGAAGCAGCCTGTTGCCAAGAAGTGTATGAGAACAGTGGGTCTGTGTCTCTTGCTGCGTATTTGTTTTCCATTTTGAAGCAGCTTCGGTAATTCAATGATTTTTTTTAATTACCCTAATTATTTTTTCCGGAGGATTTTTTCTTTCTATTCTGGCAAAATAAGAAGCAAAGGCAGTGGAAAAGCATAAAAACAGAATGGAGGAAAAATCCCGTGCCCAAGTTAGTAAGCCTATATTTTGTCAATAGGTGTATATTGATTCATATTCGACTAATGAAAAAAATACTGTCATTCATGGAAAAAAAATCATGAATAAACTCAAAGCTCACAGAACCACAGATGTAGGTCATGTAGGTCTAGATCAATGTGATGATAAAATACTTGAGCAAACAGAAAACATGATAACACATAAGTAAATAACTTGGTGTAACGCCAGCATAAATAAAACAGAATAATTATGTATACTATTAGGTTTACCATTTTGGGCTGACAATGTGACATGAACATTTCCATGAAAGTACAGTAACTGAAAAAGTAAGACAATTTCTTATCTTTGCACCTGTTCTGACAAGCAAACTGAAACTTACCGGCACGTTGTGTGCACAACCACAATTTGAACAAACTCAAAGCCTACTGGAATCTATACCTGTCATTTTAAAAAGGTAGGATGGATGCAGCTTAGAAGACAACTCACATTTCAATGAAGATTGAGCCAAAAGGCAGAACTCCACCAAGCACCACAATGACAGAGGGCTCCATGAACCTGTCAGAAACATCACATGTTATACAGCTGGTCTTGCAATGCTTTCAGATGTGAAGTAAATCATATATGCATTGCACCAACGTTAGTACAACAGTGACCATGCTAGACATTTTTTAAACTGGTGTGACAGCTATAAAGTGGCAAAAGTGGTTCATAGAAACCGGTCAGATAATCACTGTAACCGGTCAAATACACAAACGTCCGTGCTGCAACCAGAGCTGTACTAGCAAACATTCAGCTCCCTTCCCTGCCTACACCACATATACACACACTCACACATACACACACAATCTCTCTCCGGAGTCAGTGTGCTGCATTTTTTCCAGAACCTGTCAAACAAAATAACAGCTTATCTTATCTGGTAAAATACTGGTTAACGTAAACCCTGTACAATTCATACTGCCCCAAACACGAAAAGGTTCATGTACTATGTTATAAGACAGGAAAGTAGGAGTAAGGTGGCAATAAACAGTTTCAAAGAAAATACCAAGGTCGGAGTAGGGTGGCAATAAATAGTATCAGAGAAAATACCATTGCTGAAGATTTTGTACTGGCTGTATACACCCCATCTCCCATTTATTCAGACTGCTTCAACTGGCAAACATCCATGAAAAACAATACTGTGAACAGGAACAGCTAAACACAGATAGTTTAAAGACAATGGCAGAGAAATGTCAGTGTTCATCCCTGGCTCTGAAAGAACATGGCCTGGCAGGACACCTAACACAGACTGACATGCACCCTAACACTTTCAAGACAAAGCAAGCTGTACAGTGCAAAATCTGTCGCATTTCATCACTGATTTTTAAAATTCTTCATCTCACCATTTTTTCTCTGGGATGGGCCTGGGCACTGCATTGATGCGGCAAGGATAGTTGGGAGTGCCAGCCAGGTTGCGCCCCATCACAGTGCCCACCAGGTTGAGGGGGAGGATGACAAAGATGCAGATACACGTCACTGCCACCTGTGCAATTTAACAATTGTGACCACAAAAACACAGTATGTCTTTACCACTGTTCACCACAGCTTCACTGCATGGGTGGCATCATCTAGACAAAATGCTGCACCAAACTGAGAGCAACACATGACCTTTACTCCCTAGTCTAATGGCGAGACGGATTTGGGGTGAACAAGTGGGCCAAATGATGCACTTTCCGCAGAAAGAGATTTATAGGATTATTTATCTTATTCTGGTTCATAGACTTTGTCAAGCCAGTTACGGCAGCACAGAAAAACCATGTTCTGAAAAGATGCTGCACAGTAACCTGGTACTATACAAGGTATAATTTTGCTCAAGCTACATGCAGAGAGGGAGAGCAAAGTTGTACAAAATCTCCAGCTTTGAATTATAGTGCAATTCAGCTGCTTACCATAGTGCCAAATGGGATGGCCCGTGAAGCATGGTAGTAGATGGCAATGAAGTTTATGAAGAACGCCATGCCGCACACCACACTAGGCATGAGAAAGGCACTCAACAGCATCTGACGGATCCACACCTTGCCTGCACAACACGAACAGTCATCAGTACGACATCCAGTGAAGCCCTTAATAGAGGGTTGAGTCCCGCCTCTGTCTCATACAAATTATGTTCTCACAAGTTTTTGATCATACTGCCATGTTGTACTGTGCTGACTGGTGGAACAATGATTTCAGTCTGACTTAAGTGTTCAAATGACCGTATTCTGCCTCACTGGATTGCATGAAGTCAATATCTCTGGTTGGTCCCAAATAAATGTGTGCCATTACTTGTGAAGAAGATTTTGTTAGAATCTACCTGCCTTTCGCTCTGTTGGTACCTTTTAGCATTACATTGTGAAACAGAAATGGTAGCCACACTTCAGGCTTTCCACATGCAACATTATTTGTGATGTACTCTCATGTAGTGATTGGTTAAAGCTGTTTGAGCAAATGACAGCTTGGTTCCCTCTGTTGTTTGAGCAACTGACAGCCTGGTTCCCTCTATCACAGATGCAAGACAACACACACCACTTTTTATCCTCACCTATACACACAAAACATACACTGCCATGTGAATGTTGTCTCATCTATAAACTATTTTCCCTTATAACACACATCATTATGTAAGTACACTGCCCACCACAAAATACACAGCTAAGCACATACAGTTGTATCAGTGCCTCAATTGTACAAAATAAACACACACTTCGATCTGAACACAAGGAACATAAAACCCACTTCAAACAAATTCAACTAGCTGTGTTTGGACCTAGTAGTAATTAGTAGTGATTGGATTTTAATGTTCTGTCAACCACACAGGGTCACCTCAGGACAGTCAAACTCAGGTCATAAGCAAATACACATTTCTAAACCCTTCTCACACATATATCAACCCTCAGTCAAGTGAATCTACAAAACCAATCACTTCGCAAACATAAAACATACATACACAAACATCAGCTCAAAACTTAAAATGACAGCTTTAATTTCCCACTGGGATTAATAGAACATATTTTTACTGATATCAGACACACATTTTCGAAGAGTTAGTCCCTTCAATATTACCCCTTTTAAAAGAGCACATAAGGCTAGGACATGCTGGAATCGTCGACCATTCTGTCTAATTTACTGATACCAGGTTAAAGAAAAATATAAAAAAGGAATGGACAGACAATATAAATATAAATAATGTTATATAAATGCATAAGCTGCACATACCATCTACCATCTCCTAGCTGCTCAACAAAAAAGCCTAACCTTTAACAAAAAATATTTGAGAGTTTTCTGTAAAAAAAAAGTCAGAGAATGGACCATTAGGCATTAGCAGAAACATGACAAGACAGAAAGAGCTGGGACCATTAGATATACATAAAGTTATAAAAATACAGGTTCTACTTACAAGGCCCTTTCAAATTGTAACATCACCTTGACAGCAAATTTTTGATGTTCCACAAGAGTCATATGTAATCTTTTTGATCTAACCCTTGTCTGTCATGTTTGAAAAACTGCTAAACATTACAGTGCATAATTTTAAAGCAACAGCTCTGTTGGTCTCAACCATTATAAAGTCACAGACTGACACTGACCTCCCATGCGAGCATAGAGACTGCCACCAAAGTAGCCATTCACAGGTGAAGTGGCTGCAAAGACGAAGATGGCTGTGCTCAGCAGGGAGCCTCTCCTGTGAAGGTGAAACACATCAAATAATATAGCACTACTAACCACACCATCTCCTTCCTGAATTATAAAAATCTGGTCACCACCTATCAATGCTCAGGTGCACTAATAAGATCTCTGAGCATCTGCTACATCAACGTTTGTCTTCTCTTTTTTTGGCAGAAATACTTTACAATTTCAACATACAAGGGAGTTAATTAGCATTTGAAACAAACACAAAAACACAACAAAGACATGAGAAGCCTAAGTAATTCTCACCTGGCGTGCAAACAAACACAAGGTACGTAAACTTCACCACAAGTACATTCAGAGAGGTAATTTTAAAGTACTGGCCATTTTGAAAAGGGAAAAGACTACAATTTTGAGTAATTCCATACTTTTTCTACATCCAGATAAGCCAAAATACCCCTTTTCCATTCTTTTTCCAGACCCAAAGGCCCTTTCAGCCTGTTAAAACTGCATAAACCCTGTTCTTGAAACAATTTACATTAGAGCTGACCATCAAAGCACTAGTTTAGCACTAATGCCATTTCCCTCAGTATTTATTTGAACCCAAATGATCAACACCTGACAGGACAAAGTCAGTGGTGTAATGCTCTTTGCCTTAACATCCTCTTTTTCATTAGTGCCTGACTACTGGGTTTACAATTAACATGGGGGTATTGTGTCCTGGGCCTTTTGCCCCTCCCAAGGTTTGCAAAGAATAAAGCAGCCAGGACACTGCCATGCCTTATGATGAGGTCATACTCACTCAGTGTACAGCTCTCCAACAATGGCGAAGGTAATGACACACAGTGACACAATGGAGATGTGGTAGCCAGTGCCAACCAGAGCAGAGAACAACATGGCATTGGATGCTGGCCTGAACACGTCACCATGAACCTGCTTCCAGCCATACTCATCACCAAGGTCCTTCTCCTGACACAACAGTAAAACACAGACAGGTACAGTAAGACTGAAAATACAGCATAGTAAATATGAAGGTGGATACTGGTCAAAATGGCTCACATTCATCTCAATTGTGACCTGCTCTGCTCAAATGAATCTTTGCATTCTTGATCAGTAAAATTTGCACTTGGCTCAATAAATCAGTTCAAATGGACTAAATGGATCTAAGTCCAAACGGTAAAACACACACAGATGACAGCTTATGCAGTTATTTAAGATTTTGCACTGACATGATCCTCTCTTTAGTATTGCTGTGCTACTAGATTTCCTGCTAGTGCATACATGCAAATCACCATATTTGGTAATTGTACAGTAACAGAGACAACTGTCTCAATGCTTCATCAAATCACAATAACAAAGAAGGTAATTCCCCCCCCCCCCCACCTCCCAAAAAAGAAGAAGAAAAAGAGTAACCAGGACATCCTGGCTAGCTGGTGGATGCAAGGGACACAGAAAAGTTTAGCACCTGGCATTTGCAAACTGTGACACAGTTTACACACGTGTATGGATCTGTTCTATCTTAAACAAAGAGGAAAACTATTTCACGCAACTCACCATGTCATCAAGGTCGTCCTCCTTGCTGTAGCGAGCATAATCCTTGCGAAGTGTGCGCATCAGGATCATGCTCACCAGACCCACCAGGAAGATGACCATCATGAACGAGTTGAAAATGCTGAACCAGTGAATCTGAAGAACAGTTAATATAAGTGATCAAACAGTGATACAAAATGCTGACCTTACTATCCTGGTTGACAGCACATAGGTACACCAACATTATGCAGAGAGCTGTATGACAATTTTTAAAGGACATTTTGTGCAAATAAAGAGAATGGTAAAGCACACTTTTTATTTATTTTAATTGTAGATAAAACTAATTATGCACAGACAGGTACTATAAACATAAACGTTACTGTCAATAATATTTACCAAGCACACTGAATGACTGATATTAACATCTGAATGCATGGGTACTTGTCAAAATCTTTTTCAGTACTAAACCTCTAAAACACATGCACCAACCTCATCAAAAATAGTAGCATTTCAATAAGGAAATATGTATCATAATACAGTTCAAGGAAAAGTACAAGTCTTCAGTTTCACTTTACATTCAAAACGAAAACAGCATCAAGTGCAATTGCTGCTGCGTAATGTCAAAGAATGATTTCATGGTCTTGATTTTGAACTGACAAAATGACATTTTTATAGTTTACTTATCAATATCATATTAGTGACCAACCCAACCAATAACTTGCAGTATAAGGAAAGCAAAACAAACAAACACTAAAACTAAATAAAAAAAGAAAGCAACCAAAGCAATCACATGGAAAGTTGAGCATAGTTTATTCAATATATCAGAAATTGCATTGAGTGATCTATCTTATCACCTAATTCCAAAATCTCTGAGGGAGAAACAGTAAACCATATATGCTAGAAGACACTGTCACTGACCCTATGCTGGAAGAAGTTTGGGTCCAGGTACTTGTCAAAGCGATCTTCAAACTTGATTTTAGATACATGGAACTTCACCTGAAATAGAGAACAAACATACTCAGTAAGACAAAATCCAGAGTAAAAATCTGAAATATCACCCTTTTAATTCTAAAGTAATACCTTTTAATTCTGAAGTAATATTATGGAGCTAGTTTAGTTTTTTCGTCTGTGAAATACAAACAAACAAACAAAAAACAAAAAGCGATAAGCCATCTGGGAAACAAAAGTACCATGTTTGTAATTTTAGCATGTTTTTTTTTTTTAAACCATTTTTTCCCCCCCATGATCCTTTTGATCATGTATCTTATTCATACAATAGTGAACAATTAGAGAAAGCAAAATTGTCATCAGTATTTGACTAGCAAAGTACACAGCCCAGTGTGCAATGCACAGACTGATACAGTGATAGAGATACTTATTCTGCTTACCTCATAGGAGAAAGAAATTTTGATGTTTGGTTCCAGTTTGACCTTGGACTCCGAGGTGAGGTTGACATCTACAATTTGCTTTCCATTGTAACCAATATCAAACTTTTTGTGGGTCCAGATGTAGTAGCCATCCCCTCCCTCATCAATTTCTCCAACAATGCCTGCACATACATCAGAGGTGTTGACGCAAGTCAATCTCAGTCCAGTACTACAAACAGAATGTGGAGGTGTGCTGGGGCATGTACACATTATTCTAAACGGGACTTGAGCACAGCTATTTACTACTTTTTTTCCTCTGTGCATTAAAGTGCATAGCCATAGGTTGGCCCACTAACATCAGCAGTACAAATCAATGCAGTCACGCCCTCAGTCCCTTTGCATAAAGTTGATGCTGGTATATTCAGAGCAATGAAAACTAATGAAAAAGAGACATGGCAACAAATCGGATTTTCCCTTTCCATTTTTCGGTCCAGTGTCATACACTGAATCAATTAAACAGGAGCACAACTTTTCATACTAAGGTGCTCTAACTGGAAGCAGATGCCCTGCAATCAATCATGTCAAAGCAAAACCTGTCAGCCAGGATGACAGTGACAACTTAAACTAAGCCCTATTACTTTTTTCCAATCCGTCTCCAGTCACCTGGGCACATGCAAACAAAAGCACCACAAAAAGAGATAATTGGTGGACACTGAAGCATTTCCCACTGTCTAGCACAACAGCAGGTGCATTTACTGCTGGAATCAAGAAATCATTTAACTTCATCAACACTGATAAAACTTGAGTATGCCATAAACCATAATCCTGGTATAAATTATTTGACAAACTAATATCTAGAAATGACCTGAAGGCAGAACATACCCCAGATGGGTAAATCATCAATGTACATCTGGTACCAGTAGTGACTTTTGACAGCATACACAAATGCTTGATATTTCTCCTCTGTCAGTTCCACAGTGCAGTACTCAGTCTTGCTGACATCACCTGCCCACAACACAACACATAAGTCAAGCTTATAGGAAGACACTCACTTACAGTCATACAGTTCAGTGGTTCCACTCAGCAGCTATCTGTGTTAGTCATTATGCAACTTAATTTTTTTTTAAATCCAATACAACTACAAAGTTTCAACCTTCAAAGATTTATGCAAAAGCATCTATCATAATATTCACACTTCAACTGCAAGGTGCTTCTGGATATTGCATTTAATAACTATGTGGATAAACTAAAGGAGTATTATGCTATTTCTGTTTCAGTCTAAACTCTAATACTGTGAGTGTGACAGTGACTCGGGTACCAATTACTGCTCCAGATGTGGGATTGGTACAATTCAGGTTCAAAATAAATCATTTTTATTCTATGGCTATGGAAAAGTATTTACTGTATGCCAGATTTTATTCACAGATTTGAAAAAGTATTTTCTGCCCAATTTTATTCAGACTAGTGCCAATTACTGTAATAGTATAAAATGTATAACTATAAGGAGCAGAAATCAAACCCAAGGAAAAAAGTGCTGCCTTATGGAGGTTATGCTATTTATACAACAGTAAAAAAAAAAAATACGGTAGTGTCAGGCCTCTTCATTTCATATGAGGGGGTAGACCCACTCCCTCTACTGCAACTTAAAAGGGTATTTTCATCTCTTCCAAAACTTTTAAGGGTACTTGCTTAATAAAAAAAAACAAAAAAAACTTGGATAGTATTAGAAGTTCATCATGTGTCCCGGCTCATTTTAGCATGGGTATACTTCCACATGAATCATGAATAAGACTCTTAAGAGCATCAAATCTGGAATCGGACAGAAAATACACAAGTAAACAAAATGGCTGTCTCAAGCTGCAAGTAAAGGGCTTTCACAAAAATCACAGCTTTCTCCAGAGATTTATCCACATCAACTTGGCGCTGCTAGGCTGGTACAGCATCCTGGTGGTCACTGTTATTTTTTGTCTTGTCGGCACTGAGTTATCAAGTTCACTGAACACAGCATGAATTAGTTATTTGTCAGCTTAATTGTTGGAGCATGACCAGACTGTTTTTGTGCAAACATGGTATGTCATTTTTTGGCCATCCTTGTCAGTCACGCACTCCCTTGCTGTAGGCAGCCTGGGTTTGGGTTTACTGCTTGAGGCCGAGTTAACCATACTGGCTGAATCTTCTGACCAATCTGAGTGCTTTTGCTTTTGGTCTGGCATACATATATGCCATGCCTTTAGCACCATTGTGACAAACGCACACACAATATTCACATTCACTTACAGCTCACACGATTGCATACAGTAAAATGCAGCAGCCAATGAAGACTGACAAAACATTTTAATCATTGATGCAGAATGACACTGCACATGACTAATTTGTTGTACTGTGTCAAAAATGTTCTGCACTTCATTCTTGACATAGACTGTCTCAGTGAAAAACTGCGGTCACCTGTTGTTACAGTTAGATTTATTTTAATTATTTTAAGGGGTTTAACACCTCTTACTACTACTATGGGTAAATTTCACACATAGAATTAAACTTTAAAGTCTAAAACTAAAACTAGTAAAAGGTGAATAGGACCTAGTGTATGAATATGCACAGATCAGGGGTTTTTGGAGCCCCGCAGTGATGCAGCCATGTGGTTAAAATGTACAACACCTGAAAAATGCAATGTACAAAATCTTGCAATGACTGAGTGAGTGTGACTCCTGAGCAGAACATGTGATACTGATAAATTAAACTATTATTCATATTAGTTGTAAAGTATAACTTCCACAAGATAATCAGTGTTACTGTTACATGAGAAAGTATGTGTGTACCTTTGAAGTCTATGTCAAGGCCACTAAACTCAAGCTCTACTCCAAGAAGTGCTTCTCCCAGTGTTTCATGGTAATGCCCAATGCTGGTTTTGGGGCCTCGGCAGAAAGGAAGAGAGAAATATTCATAGGTTTCCTGTCTGTTGTGATATGGGCCCACTGTGTTCATCCATAACACCACCTCTTCCCCATCTTCATACTGCAAAACAACAAGCAAAGGCATTAAAATTTTCACAACATAACAGCACAATACAAATGACACATCATTATCATAGTTCATAGTTATAGTATACAGTTAAAAAACAAAACAAAAAATGTATACTGTAATTTCTGCCTTCTGTAGTTTTGCTATAAAGCTGAGCACCATCAGTCGGCATTATTGTGCTCAGCTTTATGTCACAATGTGCTTTGTTGTTACTAGTTTTGTTGCATTTCGTTTTGTTTCACAGATTTGCAGAAGTGATTCACTGACTGGATTGGGCTACATACTTACAGCACTATGTTACAGATATAAAAACAGTAAACTGTAATAATCCCAGGAATTACTGCCACAGACTGTCCTCTAAAATGACATCGATTCATCATTAAAAAAAAATATAAAAAAACTTTAAAACTGGCTTTTGCCATCTTCAGATCTTGTTTGTAGAAAGAAAGGGAAATTCAAAATTGGTCTGTTATTGTGCAGCAACAGCCGAATCAGAACGGGTTTGTTTAATTAATGTAACAAAGTTTTCCATCAGGATTCTATTACTCAGGACGGTATCAACATGAACTACAAAAACGAGAAGCGTACGCGTGTGAAGCGGACCAGTTGGGGGCTGGGCAAGTTGATGCAGACGACACTCGCAGGGGAGGTAAACTACTGGATGTTGTCACCGCCGGTGGCGATGATCATTATTTCCTTTCATGAACATTTCAGACAAAACCCACATACTAGATAGTACCATAGACACTAAACATAGACTGCGGGTGCTATTAACTGCAAACAAAGAGTCCAGAACAATAGAACAGATTTAGGTCTAGATGTGCCACACGAGCAGGAGGACCCAAAACAAAACACTTCCATCGTGTAAAGTTGGAGATTATCTCGTAAAACTGCAGTAACACGTTTCTCAAATTGCACGGTAAACACTGAAGTTGTGAATTTTGCACTCTCCTCGAAACTAGCTCACAAAATCGGATATTAAAATCCTAGATCAGGCCCTCACTTTAAATGTAATAACAGCGGAATTTCAGATTTCACCTGCCATGGGTGTACTCACAGTATGTTCGTGTTCGTCACAGTCAGCCCGTGATATAAACAACAACAGGACTAGAAAGACTCTGGAAATGTTGGTTGTCATTTTGCACTGTACGAAAATGAATGAACAAAACACAGTTAGCAGATGATCGTCGATGTAAGTCACCCTGTCGGCAGTTAGCAACGGAAAATGGCCTCCTCCATTGGCCACGTATCAATCCACAAGA
>OY757541.1:16369369-16371869 GCA_963584105.1 Alviniconcha strummeri | reverse complement strand
GTATGCGTGTGCTTGCTTGCGGGTTGGGGGGAGGGAGGTGACAAAATATGTGTTTTAAGTCATTTTGTTAAATTATTTTCATTGTGTTTCACACACACACACACACACACACACACACACACACACACACACACACACACACACACACACACACACACACACACACACACACACACACACACACACACACACACACACACACACACACACACACACACACACACACACACACACACACACACACACACACACACACACACACACACACACACACACACACACACACACACACACACACACTGTTTCGGTGTTTGTGTATTCTTCAGAAATAATTTACCATCTTACTCATCTTACCCAGTTTTGTCCACCAAAACAGATCGATCTCACCATATTACAGTCTCATCCATCTTGCTCAACCTTGGGTAATGCTTCTGCAGCATATTAGACATATATTGTCCACCCCAGCAACGCGTTACAATACAGCCCAGCTTTGGCGTCAGGAACATTATCTCACCTACGTAGTCCTGCAGGTCTGGCCTCAGAAACAGATTATAATCTCACCCGCCTCTGGCCTCAGAAACACATTAGTCTCGCCCACCTTGCCCAGCTTTGGCCTCCGAAACACAGTCTCACCCACCTTACTCAGCCTCAGAAACACGTTACAATCTCACCCACCTTGCCCAGCCTTGGCCTCAGAAACAGACTCACCCTTTTTACTCAGCGTCAGCCTCAGAAACAAGTTACAGTATCACCCACTTTCCCAGATTTGGCCTCCGAAACAGTCTCATTCACCTTGCCTATCGTCGGCGTCAGAAACACGTTAAATCTCATCCACCTTGTCCATGCAGCTTTGTCCTCCAAAACACGGTACAGTTTTTACCCAACTTGCCCATGCAGCTTTGGCTTTAATCACACCCACCTTTTCCATGCAGCTTTGGCTTCAATCTCACCCACCTTGCCCATGCAGCTTTGGCCTCCGAAACACGTTACAGTCTCACCCACCTTGCCCACCTTTGGCCTCAATCTCACACAACTTGTCCATGCAGCTTTGGCTTACATCTCACCCACCTTGCCCATGCAGCTTTGGCCTCCGAAACACGTTACAGTCTCACCCACCTTGCCCAACTTCGGCCTCAATCTCACCCACCTTGCCCATGCAGCTTTGGCCTCAATCTCACCCACCTTGCCCATGCAGCTTTGGCCTCCGAAACACGTTACAATCTCACCCACCTTGCCCAACTTTGGCCTCAATCTCGCCCACCTTGTCCATGCAGCTTTGGCTTACATCTCACCCACCTTGCCCATGCAGCTTTGGCCTCCGAAACACGTTACAGTCTCACCCACCTTGCCCAACTTCGGCCTCAATCTCACCCACCTTGCCCATGCAGCTTTGGCCTCAATCTCACCCACCTTGCCCATGCAGCTTTGGCCTCCGAAACACGTTACAATCTCACCCACCTTGCCCAACTTCGGCCTCAATCTCACCCACCTTGCCCATGCAGCTTTGGCCTCAATCTCACCCACCTTGCCCATGCAGCTTTGGCCTCAATCTCACCCACCTTGCCCATGCAGCTTTGGCCTCTGAAACACGTTACAATTTCACCCACCTTGCCCAACTTCGGCCTCAGTCTCACCCACCTTGTCCATGCAGCTTTGGCCTCAATCTCACCCACCTTGTCCATGCAGCTTTGGCCTCCGAAACAAGATACAGTCTTATACCCACCTTGCCCAGCTTCGGCCCCAAACGGTATCCACGGTCAACAAGGAGCGCAGCAGCATCTACGAGGTCATGGTCACGTCGATCACTACTTGGGATATCATTTCCCTTGCCGGGCGGGTTAGCCTCATGAGGAGGCGTCATGATATCTCCGGCCTCTGACGTCTTGGCCATATCGACAAGGGATGCTTTACTTTGATGGTGATTAGGGAAGCTGAACAGATGTGAGTGGTGGCGGTGATGATCTGTTTAGTCTTGGAAGCAGGCACTTTGCACGGCTTGTGATCTGGTGTTTGTAAAGTCAGAACGGAATTTATTCTGAGACTGGTATTGAAGCTGTTAAAAAAGAAGAAAAAGAAGAAGAAGAAAAAACACACACTCCTTTTGTAGACAGTTCTCTGGTGTTCTCTTCAGATCTAGAAGACAGTTTGAGTATCCTTGGTAATCCACAGATGTAAAGTTAGGCCTCGGGCTGTTTTACGCTGAAGTCGATGCTGAAGTATTATCAGAAAGGCTTAGGCATACTAGTGTTCAGTCTGCATAGTCTGGCTTCAGTGAGAGTCAGACATCAGCGACTATGACAGCAGCGGCACGAGTGACTGCTGTGTGTAAATATTGCTGGTCGCCTTGGCTTTGGTTTGAAGGTTGTTGCAATAACCATCATGCTTATTTATGACAAAAGTAAAAACTGAAAGATAAATGCTGGGGAACTGAAGCCAGCTTGACCAGAAGTGTAATTCTGCAACCTGGACCCTGGAAATATAGAGGTCGAATAGGCCATTG